>JAUBOD010000824.1:4598917-4612923 GCA_032353885.1 Nothura maculosa | reverse complement strand
CTTTTATGTAAATTGCTGTGTTATATTAAAGGAGAAACAACATTAAAAAATGCAGCCACCTTTGAGAGGATACAGTTAAGCACTATTTTAAAAAGAAGTAATGTAGGCAAACCCATTTAAAAGAGAAGTTAACTGAGACAATGAAATTGGGTTCTTCTTCAAGAACAGCAGGCTTCAAACAAGAAGGCTGTGTCCCTGTGAAGAACAAGGACGTAGTGTGTCATTACAAATAATTGTTTCTAAGCTTAGATGACTTCACTGAGTCTAAACAAAATGCAGGCTTCTAAAACCACTTTCATTTAAGCTGTGTATTTGGAAAGAAACTAAGACTCTTCTGTGTACCATGACTTTCATCTGTTCTAGTAAGAATGCTCTTAATAAACTTGGACATTAGTGATATTTGAGTACGTATTGCTGTTCTTTAAAGCATAAGTATGCAGATTCTTAACAACTGCAAATCAGGTGCTTAACAAGAATTCTTATTGGTGGCTATTAAATATAGGTCCTGATAATCTCACTTCTTTTTTGAGGAAAACTATTTTCCTGTAGATATGCATAAAAATACAGAACACCTCTATTAACTATATGTAATCAAACAGATTTTCTCAAAACTTTCAAAGAGACTTGAAAAGAAAAACTCATTAGTGTAAGATAAAAGTGAGACAAACCCCTCAGGTTAACTTGAAGAGATCAAGACAAGGAAAACCCCTTCCAATTTTCACTAGGTGCCAGACTATGAAATTTAAAGTCTTTACCTGAAGGGAGACTCTTAGCCATGATTTATAGAAGACTGCATTTCATAAAAAAATAATAATAATACTAGAAAACCTTTATACTCTCATCAGCCATAAATTAGCACCTGTTTCTTACTTTACTTTTTTCTCTTTAATTGTACTTCATAGAATTTTTAGGAGGAGGGTTGGGGTAATTGAGATGAGTGGTTTGCTATCAAAGTTTTATGGAACTTTTAGATTTAACTTTGTTTCAAATGAACTTTTTTATACTCTTTCTACCTTTTTTAATAAATAGATGACCCTTGAAATGTAACTTTTGCTTTGAAGTATTCATCAGGCCAGCAAAATATCTAAAACCCAGGAAGAACACAGAACATATATTATGCTCTGTTCTAGTGTTCTACCAGAAAATACTAAAGTAGGTACTGAGTAACTGTAGAAAGAAAAAAAGTTAAGCCATTATTTGTGAAATTGCATCATCATGGTAGTTTAAAACATTTTATATAAACCACCACCTAATAATGGTATTTTCTATGGTAAACAGCACAAGCACAAGTTTGAATACATAAAAAGACTCATCCTTCTCTAATCCTTCTCACAAGCCCCATTTGTATTTAATAGACAACCATTCTCTCCCCAGAAATCCAGCAAGCTCTTCCAGGTTTTCCTCCAAAAAGCTCAGCCTACTAGCTTAGTGACTGCTTTTGTTTTTTTCTTAAATATATATATGTATATATATTAGTTTATTAGTAGAAGATACGCCTCTCCTTGCTTATAAACAAATGCTATAGGGTATTTTACTTCTCTTTATTGAAAGCACCTTGATTGAAAGATATTCTCATATTTTAAAATCTTGCAATATTTTTCTATTTCAGTTTTCAATTTGGACCAAAGCAATGTTTTTCCCACAAAAGGTCTGGGCCATTTTTTCCATCTGGTCTTTTCAACAGAGAACATTCTTTCCTAAGCCAAAAACATAATTTAACAAAAACTATTTTATTTACAGGTAACTTGCATACCTCAATATTAGCTGTAGATTAGTATATGTCTCTACAAGATCCCCAGAGCCAGAAGTGTCTTTGTATTGTGCCCATCCCTACAAAAAATACCTAAAGTCCTGTGTTTCCCACTAAAGTCAGAGGGCTATCTACAGCCTATCCACAAGAAAGTCAATGAATTATTCCCTAATTCCCATCTAGGATCCAAAATGCCTAGTTCCTGTGATGGCTGCTTCTATAGAACAAGAAAAAGGCTTATTTTCTACTGATTTGCTCATCCGCAAGGCCAGTTTCATTTAGTTCTGCAGTCCCAAAGAGACTGACCCAGCACAGAGTGCCACAGCCTGCAAGAACATTCCCGTCACCACTTGGACAAAGTCTTTGGCAGTTTGGCAAAAATCCCAGCAGTGAATTACAGCCAGGGAGGCCAGCCCAGCCTCAGGAGCAACAAAGGTTAGGAAAACAGGAGTCACCACCAGAGAGGCTACCTCAGCACTGGTGGTTCTTAAGAACAGTTATGTCTCTAACAAACAGAAAGGGTTTAGGTAGAGCCAGGCTCCCTCTTAAGACAAATTGGTGACTTCCCAAGGTCTCTCCTAGCATTTTTTTCTGACCCAAAAGAGTTGAGCAAAGCTATTACATCTTTGCAGAATCAAGGCCTTGATAGTTGTTTGCATCTGCAGCAGTACGCCCTGAGAAGTAATAGATTTTAATTAATACTATGGTACTTGCACTAAAACTCAGCAATATTATTATTTTTTATAATATAGACATTAGGCATCTTCTTACTTGTTAGAGGCTAAGCATGTTCTAGCATTCACTGCTTTATTTCCCACAGCCTGCCAAAATTTTTGAGGTTCTGCTAATTACTCTATCTTCTTATAAGTCACTACTACCCTGCATTTCAGACTTTTTTTCTGTAGCTTCTGCTAAGTGTGCATTTATACTGACATCTGTTTTTTCTGCCACTTCAACTGCAGCTACAAAACCATTAAGCTTTCATAAATGTGGCTTTAAAGCCAGACAGGTTATTTAATATAATTAAAACAATTTTTTTGAAGTAAACTAGCCTGCTACCATCAATAGGAGACTTCTGTTTTTGAAGTGGGATCAAGTTTCAAGGAAAAAAACTTGCTGAAAACTGACAAAAAGAAAATTATTGTGGATGTTTGTTGTAAGAGAAAACGTACTCTGCGAATTGAGTCTGGAGCTCCTCCTGCTGCTCAAGCCACAAAACTGCACTGTTGTTCACAGCTGCAGAAACAGTGAAAACAGACAACTGATGTGACAGCAAAAATCCTTGGAATTCACATAGAATTACACAGATGTGAACACTCCATATTCTTCAGAATATAATATCCATCTCTTAAAACTAGTATTAAGCTATCTGATAAAAGGTTCTTGCCTTGATACTGTTCTAGTATAGAATAAACACATTAAGTAAGTTTGAGAAGATGTAATTTCACAGACTAAGCCATGAGCTTCAGTTCTGTTTGAGATAAACGAATGTAAGTGTTCAATATCTGAAGAGTAAAGGAAGAAGTAAAAATACCAGATCGGAATTAATTTGTCTAATGTTGCTTATGTTTCCAAAAGGACAAAATAAACACTAAGTTCCTCACTGATATAGTCTAAGTAGTAAGTGCAAGTAGTAAGGCACAACGTGGAAAGGGTAAGAAGGCAATTCTCGGCGTGCTGGATCCTTTAAACACAACCTTTGAAGATAGTTTTTCAGATAAAACTCAGGGATACACAGGATTGAACCAGTGCAGCTGACAGGTAACCAGAAGATAGTTTTTCAGATAAAACTCAGGGATACACAGGATTGAACCAGTGCAGCTGACAGGTAACCATCCCAATCAAGCCAACTACATTCTGTGCTGCTAAATATATGTCCAAAGACCTTTTTCCAGCCCTGTGGCCATCAGCAGGTGTTGGCAGTGGCCACCTACCAGGTACAGTGCCTTAAGTCTGCTCCTGCTCCATGTCCTAAGGAAGCATCTGTCTCTTTCCTGCTCTTTTTTCAGTTCCAAAAGCCCTCAGTGACAAGGGCTGTGCTGGTGTCATGGTATCACCTCAGTCTCCTGGTGTGTGCCACTTCCAAAACTGTGTCTGGCAGGACGTCCTGGATGCTGGGGTTTTCTTCGGTGCAAAGTACAGAAAAGTATCAAGAGCAGCTTAATTAAACACTACAGATGACCAGCAGTCCAATACCAGAGCAACTCCCTGTTCCTCTCCAATCTAGCAATATGGGTGCAGTATTCACAATCAAAACTAACATTAATCAACAACATGACCTAGATGGAAAGAATTATCAGGGGAAAAATGCAGCAAGTCCACTGAAGGGCCATGAAGATGATTAAGGGGCTGCAGCATCTGATATATGAGGAGAGGATGAGAGAGGTGGGTTTGTTAAACCTGGAAAAGAGTTGGAAATCTTACAAAAACAAAATAGATGATTTTTACTGTTTCCCATCTTATAGACCTGTAATTCCTGGTAAACAAAAGAAAAAGAGTAAGCCCTTTTTATTCTGGGAGTCATCAAATGCTGGCAATGGGTTGTCCAGAGACAACCCATTGCAGTCTCCATTCTTGGAGAAATTCAGAACCTATGGACCATGAGTAGACATGGCCCTGGTCAACCAGCTCTAGCTGATCCTGCTAAAGCAGCAGAGTGAAGTGGATGATCTCCACAGGTCACAGAATCACAGACTGGCTGAGGTTGAAAGGATCTAGTCCAAGGCCCCTGCTCAAGCCAGGTCAGATGCAGCACATTGCCCAGGAGCCTGCCCAGGTGGGGCTTGAGCATCTCCAAGGATGGAGACTCCTCTCTGGGCAACCTGTTTGGGTGCTCTGTCACCTCCACAGGTAAAATGTTTTTCCTTGTGTTCAGATGGAGCTTCCTGTGTTTCTGTGTGTGCCTGTTGCCTCTCCTGTTGTCACTGGGCAGCACTGAGAAGAGCCTGGCCCCATCCTCTTTATCCCCTCTCTTCAGATATTTATATAGACTGCTTAGATCCCCGCTGGGCTCCCAGCACAGGAATGGTGCTGCACACACACAGATCAACTGCTACCCCAGCACGCGGCTTCTTAAGAGAAATCCAGCACTAGAGAGGCTGATCCTAAAGCCACTGTCTCAGTGTCAATGTACAAGAAAGCAGTGAAGCAGCCAGGCCAACTGCTGGCATGGCTTCCATAATGCCATGTTTATACTTTTAAACATTTCTGATGCAGTAAACTTCCTTAATCAGACACTTCCAGTCTAGGTTTGTTTAAAAAACAAAAACCTACCAAGCTGCAGTGAAGGCAAGATTTCCCCCACCTCTTGTGAGAGAAACACAGTTTTAGAGTATGTTTTGCAATGCAGATCAAAAAGGTCACCACTGCTGATCTAATAAAGGCAACATGCAGGGCTCAGGACTCGCACAGTTGGTATCTCATTATGTGTGACATTCTTGAGCACTGCTGAAGCCTGTGTTGCTGTGGCTCTATCCCCCAGCCTTTGGAGAACAGATGGGAATGTATTGCAGCCAGTGAAATAGGGGAAGTCTCCTCGAGAAGTTTCCCTTTCAAGTTTGTCACAGGGAATGGAAGCTCAGTCAGAAGCAACACAGAGTAAATAAGAAGAGGGGCAGGGCTGTTTTCAGTAACCACAATTTATTTGTAAACATTACTGCAGCTCAGCTAAGAGCTAAAAGCAAAATTAGAATGAGGATTTTGTAGCTGTTCTGAAACTGTTTCATCCTCGTATAACTTCAAAGAGGGCACACTGTTTCACTGTAAAACAGAGGAACCAAAAACTTTTATAAGCATTCCAACAGTGACTAAGAAATGTTACAGACTACTGCCCCTCCAGATATTCTTTTCTTTTTTCCTCATTGAAATACATCTTTAGAGAAGGAAAATCTGTTTACATTGAGGACTTTCATTATCCTTATTGTGAGAAATGAAATAAAGGCACTCATTTACATTACAATAACCAACATAAGGAGCTTACCTCTCAGCTCGCAGGACACCACTGTAGTAAGGATGATCCCATGGCATCAATTTCTGGAAAAGAATTCCATTTTATAATTGCAGTAACAGATAGCAAATGAATCTGAAGCAAACACTTTGTTTTCTTTGCATATTTTTGTAGTTTACACAGGCCACAGAACTTGAAGCCATAATGAGAAACATTCAGTGCTAAATACATTATCATTGGAAACAGCATATGCCACAATTTGAATCTTCTGTTTTAATGTCTACTTGAAGATGGCATTTCCTATTCAAATACATATGGGACAGCATATCAGATTTCAAGAAATGCACATAATTAAAAGGCAAGCAGAGTTACAAATGGAATCAAGATATATATAAGATGGCATGCAAACTAGACACACACCTACTCTAAAGTATATCCTTTATTTTTCAGTGAGTCCATTAATTAATTCACATCAAAGTAACACACTTTTACCACTTTAGGATTTGGCTAGCACAGTATCACTCTGTATAAACCAACAGCTATCTCACACTCAATGTTTCATTTTAATACTAATAGGACCTTAGAAATCAAAAAGCATTTGAAGACAGAAGACAGAAAGATTCTCTCTGATATTATTCTATATGTTGTATATTGAAGTTCAATTATTTTTCATGTAGAACATGGTTTACTTACAATATACAGATAGATAGATAGATAGATAGATAGATAGATAGATAGATAGACAGACAGACAGACGGAAAAAGGTCAGCAAACCACACATGAAAACTTAACTTACAGAATTTTGGGGTTTAAGCTTCATTTTCATCTTCGTCATCATTTCAAAATCTCTTCGTGTTCTGCAAAATATTTTTATGATGAAAGTGTTCATTAGAAGTTTTTTGAGCAACAGTATGGTATGTGAGAATGCTCTCTCACAACAAAGTAAGAATCATCAACACAGTTTGAACTCTGTGATATTACAGGCCCATAAATGACAGTAAAAGCCCTCTCTGTTCAGCTTCTCATTCAGGTGCTTTCAAATCAAACCCCCCTTCCATTGGCCATGCACTTCCAAAGCAGCTTTTCTTACAATATATCCAGCCATATTCAGCGATGAAACTCGGTGCTGTGTGCAATGAAGGGAAGCAAGTGGGAGAAGCAGGTTTTTTTTCATAGATGTGAAATATATGGAAGTGTGCATATGAGATATGGCCTGGAGAGGTGCATTAGAACTTAAGGTTTTCCTTTTAACTGTCACCAGCATTTCTTGGCATATCACTTATTGCATTCATTCTCAGGTGTTCTCTGCTCATAGCCACAAATTTTATTCTTGACTGATAGTTCCTCTCAAAACTCAGATAAAGTCTTACTTTTTAGTTCTGCTTTCCATCAGAGAACATAATATGCAGCTGTGACTTACTTATTAGTGCATGAGTCCATTTTAAAAAAAATTGTAATTAGAAGTATTATTTAAACTCACCTTTGAGACAATTGGTCAGAAAGCTTCTCCAGAAACTGTGTTACTGTCTCTAGAAATAAAATGAAAAAGAAAGTGATTCCTTCCTTCAAAAGGTGTTAGTTTACATAAAACATCCCCAGCAAATCACGATCTCTTAGAATAAGAGATACTAGTACAGCTAGTACTCCCATTTACAGAAAATACAAGCACTTCATATAGCAAAGCATAACTGAAATAAGATATTTCACTGGAAGAATGACATTCTGTACATTTGGCTTCTGAAAACCCTCATGCCTAGCACAGGGCAATTCATTTCTCTGCATATTCTATCACACGGCATCTACCTGGATTTTTGGCCATTGTTCCTTGAAGAGCCCTGTGGGCAAAGGTGCTGTATCCAACCAGCTGTGCCAGACTGTTTCGACTTGCAAGCAGTTCTTCTAAGCGACTCAGCTGCTCTGCATTTGGGTAAAGAAAAATCTTGTAAGCAGCTTCTCGTACCTAAAAGGAAAATAAAGAAAGATCACGTTACTACAGTTAATTCACCAAGGAATAAAGCAGCAATAAAATCTCACATTACAGCTGCATTTCACTGATATTGTTAAGAAAAAGGCCTAAAACATTTCTTAATAATTATGACTGCCTGCCAATTACCACTCTCTTTTTGAGGAAATATAGTGAGCCAACCTAACCACTTCAGACTACCCAACGGTCCTATTCCCTCTTCCTGTTTGCAGTGCATCTCTGATACCTGCCACTATCCTCATGCCAGCACCTGTTGTAATCACTGCATTCTAGTGTTGCTTTAACTCACTAATATTAGAAAATAAACCTACTGCATTTTTTTTTTTCAGAATCTTGCTGTCTACCAAATCTCCAGGGCCCTTTCTGCAGAGCTGCTCCTTAGCCAGGAATCCTCAGCCTCTACTGTCAGGAGTTCTTCTTTCCCAGGTGCAGGACTTTGCATATGTCCATCTTGAATTTCATGAAGTTCCTGTTGGACCATTCCTTTTGCCTGCTACACTACCCCAAATGTCATGCCCATTCCTCAATGTTTCACTGCCCCCCCTGCTCTTGTGTTTTCTGTCTCCTCTAGACCATTACAGAGCAGGTCCCAGGATGGACGTCCTGCAATTCCGCCTCCAAACAGTGTATTATGTATTAATGAACCTGTCCATCCAGCCAGTTTTTCACTTGCCTAGTTTCACTGATCTAGACTGTACTGTCGTATGTGGATACTGCTTGAGACAGTGTCAGAAGTCTTCCTGAACTCAAAGTAAATGACTTTCAATACTCCCTGTCCTCTTGCCCACATACCCAACCACATTATCATAGAAAGCATTCAGACTGATCACTCAAGATTTGCCCTTGGCAAAGCCATGATGACTGCTCCCAATCACCATCTTTTATTTCGTGTGTCCAAGAGGTCTCATTCCATGAATTTCCCACAGAGTGAACTCAAGATAAAGCCCAAACTTCCTCAGATTGATTATTAGCCTTTCTAAAGATCTATGACACATACTAGTTCTTCCAGTCATTAGGGATCTCCCTGATCTGTGTAACCTACCAAAGGTGATATAGGACAGTTTTGGAAGGACATCAGCCAGTTCCCTGCAGCCCATTTGATCACATGGACTTGTGAGGATTGAGTTCTCTTAATAATCCATGACCAGATCCTCATTTATTGTTGCTCAATCTTCTTCTCCTTGATCTCTTTCATTAAGAAGAGAGGTCTGAAACATCTTATCATTGAAGCTCCTGTCTGTTTGTTGTCACTATGCCGCCCACTCTGCTTAGACTGAACCTAAGTTTTCATTTTTCAGTCTTTTACTACTAGGGTAGCAGCAGAAGCTCTTCCTGTTGCTGACAAACACAGATGAAATTTTTCTTTCCTGACACCATCTGCTTTTCCTCCTGAGTATCAGGATGGCACATTCTTGGGCTTAGAGAATGCTGTCTTTAAACACTTGCCGGTTTTCTTGAGCCCTTTTACACTCCAGAGCTGCCTCCCACAGGATCCAATCTGCCAATTTCCTGTATAAGTTGAATTTCAATTGTCTGAAGTTCAGGGTCAGTACCTGGCTATTGTCTGTACCTGGCTATTCTTGATTGCCTTTGGGATCCTCAATCACACTGTTTCAAAGTTGCTGAAGCCAAAACTGCCACTCATCATCATGTCCCAAATGGACCTGCCTTGTTCATCAAAACATCATAAATCACAAGCATTTGCCTCGATAATAATTAAAATAACTGATTTGCACCTTTACTACAGAGAACACAGGGAATACACACCAGATCATCAGGACAGTCAGCATGTAGACCAGCAACCTGTAAGTAATTCCCATCTGTTGTAAAATTATACCGAATGTGCTCTGGTAAAACATGTTGGTCAATCCTGTTGGGAAGGTGAGTTCCTGCCAGAAACTCGTTACATAAATCCAGTATTCGGACGTTGAGGTTGACTGCCTTTCTACGCTGCAAGAAAAACAAAGCACAACACATCTAATATTTTCAGACATTGCATAATTAGACCTCACATCTTGTAAAACCTTGAAAGAAATTTCCCAGAAGTGGGGCAAAAAGTAGTACATTTACGATGAGAACTGCAGCATCAACAAATGGAGTGCTAATCCTAATGGAGGGCTGAAGTCAACAGCAGAAAAATCAAATGTATGTAAATATATGTAATTTCATACAGGATTAAATTCAGAAAGAGAATGCCTATACTTCTACAGTCTACATATTTATTAAAATATGCAAAAATGCTAGCTACTCAGTAAGTATAAAACTTATAAAACTGTGACCTAATCTGATTGCTCTTTAAAACATTGAAGAGAAAAAAAGATCATCTTCAAGACAGATAAATCCTACAAATATGCTAAGTAAATTTAAGCACATACAGAGTTACAGCATTTCTGTTACTGTTGTTTCGTACAATTTTCTGAAAACACTAATGCATTTACTAAATTATCAAATTCTCATTGAAAGGCTAAAATACTGTATCTTATTTCCATCATGCTAGTATTTCAGATGTTTAAGCTTACTGTGAAATACCTCATTTAATTCAGTGGCCTTGCTTATGTCAGTTAAGTACATTCTCTACTACTTGTAGGCTGAAAGCTCAAAAGAAAAGGCTGTGGTAACAGACACAATGTATTTTGCAAAGTGAAGAGAATGACAAAGCCTGCAAATCTCAATCTCCTCCACTCATCACTTAAGCACATTTTCAGTCTTATTATAAAAAGCAAAACTTTAAAATACAGAAAGCAATTCAACAATTCTTTATAAGTCAGAAAGTAAGTTTCAATTGCAATAGTGATGAGATTCTGCAGTCTGAAATGAGAAAGAAAAGAAACAGTGGCAAGCGAGAGAAGATGAAAAATAGAATAGACAGGGAAGGAAGAAGGAAACACGCAAGGGATAAGGGGGAAAAGAAGCTGTAAGTGAGAGGAGATGAAGTATCACAGAGCTAATAAACACACGAAAAAATGACAAATCAGAAATAAAATCTGAAGTGCAAGTTTTGTGCTTATTTGTACAAAGAAATTGTAAGAAAAACCATTCTAGAAGCATTCTCTAGATTGCAAACCTGCAAGTTGCCTCAGAGCAGTGCTCTTTGGGGTGACTTTTATCATCTAAATCTAGTAGGGTAAAAGAGCTTTTGTAGAGATCTTGTTGGGTTAAACAAGGTATTTGCCCTGTACAGGCAACACGAGTTACGAGCAGCATGCCACATAGGACCAATATCACAAGCCACAATGAAAGCTCCCGGTTTTGGCTAATCCATAACTAATTACTGTGAAAAGGAGTAAAGAGCTCCAAAGGAGGTTTCAGACCATGCCCATCCATTCAAAGGTGAATGAAATTTCTAACTTCTAGTTATACATATATTGGTTCTTTTGTAAAATACTCGACTTGATTAGACTGTCATCACCGTGCACGGGGTGCAGCATTACTCGCTCTGTAGAAAGTTGTTCAGACAACTATGCATTTATTTAAAATATCCAAGGCAGACACCAGTTAAAAGTGGGTTCCCAGGCTGGCTAATAACTTTCCTGAACAGTGAAAAGAGTTTTGAAGCCAAATTGGGAAACGAACGGACAAGTAATATCTAAGATAGCAGCAAAAACTATATAAGCAATTTAAGTAAAGAAAATTAACTTCCTTTTGAGAAGACAGAATTTTACCAGAGTCAATGGGAACTTGGATGAACATGCACAGAGTCACATATGATTCAGGTCCTGCCTCTTTCATAATCTGGTCTTTCACAGTAAGGCAAATGTCTATTCACATATTGTAGTTAAAAATTACCTTTTCTTCATCCAAATGAATGCCACTGATCTCAAAATCAAACATAAAAAGTTCCGCCACTCGCCTAAAAATACAGTAAATCCCTGTTAAAACAGGCTCATTTCATGGCAAATGCTTTGTTAACAGTTTTTGCCTTTGTATTTACTTAGGTTTGACCTCTTTTTTACAGTCTATACTTTGGCTTGAGACAATCACTTATTCCAACTGTTCTATCATATTTATTATGGACACATAATAAAGACTTTCTATGCTTTATTCTCTGAGAGGATAACTTGGTGAAATAGGATTTTTCCTTTTTTATCTGCATTGCAAATATCTTTGAAAATAATGCTTGAAAATAAACATATATTTTAACTAATTTATGCATATTACAATTTTAGCTTAACGCATCATTTATTCTAATAGATCAGAAAAAAACCTCTTCAATTCTAACATCTCTGACTGTGGTTAGAGGAGGAAGAAGGAAGTAATTTACTCATAACCTAGGCAAACATTAGCCATTAGTCTAGTCTTATCATGTCAGGAAACAAATTATTCAAATCTATAACAGAGTAAGTAGCAACTAAACTGTTCTGCTGCAACTATAAACAAAGCTTTAGATGAATATGCTGATCTCCTATTTTTCTTGTTAAATATTTACTTCGGTATATACACCAGAGTAGACCTAATTTTATCAAGCTGGCATTCATTATAGAAAATTTGACAGTCAATTTTTATTTTTGCAGATCTCAGTAATGCATCTTAAATATACATCCTGCTCTACAGTCAGAGACACTTCTCCCAAGACCGCAAACTCTTATACAGGTAATTTTGTAGTGACTAAGTTAAATTAATAACAGAGACCTAGTAAATTATGCAGTTTTATTTATCAATTTAACAAAGCAAGCCAAAAATACAATAAGGAATGATGTGAATTATCTAAACATCTGAAGCACAAACATCTAAAGCATTGCATGGCATTACTAAGTACCTGGTTTCTGGGTCTAGGGAATCCATAACAACTTTGTCAGCCAGCAGCTGTCTCAAACTCTGACACAGTTGAACATCTGTATTTAATCTGGAAAGATACAGAGTAGAAGAATTGTGCATTTGCATCAAATATTACTATTTCAGTCCCTCGGTACTACTAGCTCAAAGGCAAAGCTTGATATTTACTGAAACAACATTCTATACTAAGGATAGTATTTTTAAAACAATTTCTAGCTCACAACCACACTTAAAAACTACAAAAATAATATAGAAAGGATGGCAGATGAACTAGAATGGAAGCAAGTCTTGAGTAGCAAAATATTTTTGGACAGCATTTTGTGGAAATATGAGCAAGCCTAAGCATTGCAGTACTAGCTCACACTAAATGTCCCTCTGATCCAGCATCCTGTCAAGAAGTGGCCAAAAGAAGATGCTCACTGAAGTGACCCAATCCAGGTAAACATACATAAGACTGTCCCAAATATTAAGTCTCCATCAATTTATGGCTCAGAAACATCATGCATTTAGCAATCTTCAACCAGTCACTTTTTCAAAAAATGCTCCCGTTTTTCCTTTTAACTCAGAATAGAAAAATTCAGCATACACAACACTTCCCAGAAGTCTCACGATTTCATGAGACTGTATGAAAAAGCACCTCTTTTCTTTGCTCTCAGTCTGCATTCTACCATTTCTTTCCTAGGAATATACAATGTACAATTGAATATTAATCCCCTCCATCAGATCTACTCATGATTTTACAGATTCCTTATATTATTCCTAGCCATCTCTTCTGTAAAATGTCAAAAACTAAGTTTTAATATTAAACAAGAATAGTTCCTGAGGGATACCATTAGCCCATGCAAAGGAACATTCAGCAACACCTAGTTCTGTACATGTGTAGTAATATATCACAGAATGATTAAGGTTGGAAGGGATCTCTAGAGATCATCTAGTCCAAATATAACACCGTGAGTCCATATAACCCTATTAAATTCAGATTAAATTTCTGAATATTTTTCTTCTTTCAACAAATTCTTAATATGAAGTTCAACTCAGATATTAAGTTCATGCTGCTACAGATGACATGTTCAACCTTTAAGTCTTGAAAAAAACAAGTGAAAGGCTTCCAAATGTGTGGGTAAAACCAAAAATTCTTAACATTCGAATTCTTCCTTCCTTAGTCATTTTAGTCACAAAGCCTACCAAATTGGTGCACTGCTGTCCCCCACAGACTGGGGAAGGCCTCAGAGCCTTATTTTGGGACAGCTGAATCAGTCATTCCCTCTTCTCTTATTAGGAATTCTGAGGGAAGCAGCAGTCTGGGTCGCCTTCACACACTGCTGCTTGGCAAAGCTTTTCCTTAAGAAGGCTATTCCTGAATGTCATGAAAAGGGAAGATACTGAAATTCTGGAAGGACACTATATCTAAGGAATAAAGATCATCTTTTTCCACTTTCTCTGCAAAGAGAGGGAATTCAAATCACTGACCAAGAGCATAGAATCATAGAATCATAGAATGCTTAAGGTTGGAAGGGACCTTAGAGGTCATCTAGTCCAACCCCCCTGCACAC
>JAUBOD010000824.1:4579370-4593192 GCA_032353885.1 Nothura maculosa | reverse complement strand
CCGCCGGCAGCGCGCGCCCGCAGCCGGCCAGCATGGCGGGGAGCGCGGCGCAGAGCGCGGCGGAGGCGGCCGCGGCGCTGCGCGGCCTCCGAGCGCAGTTCCGGGGAGGGCCGCGGGTGCCGGCGCGAGGGGCGGAGCCGGTTTCCCGTTACCGCCTCGTTCTGCTCCCTTGCAGACCTACAACTGAGAAAGCCCCTATTTAAAATCTGCGTTTAAAAACTCATAGCAGCTGTACTAAAATTACTGTGTAATCTATAGGCTAATGCGAGCTCGTAATTGGAATCTTTGGAATTGGAATTTTATCACAGGTCTTGGAACGTTTTCTTCAATTCCAGCTGCAGCAATTACAAAGATGCAGAAAATCAGCAGTTGGAAAATGTGAAATACTGGCTTTCTAAAGGAGAAAAACCCTCAAATGTGAATCTGTACATGTGAATATCTGAATCCAATTTCATGCTGAGAGGTTGAATAAAGAGTAAAAATTGTCCCAGACCAGGACATAAGAAAGGAGAATTGTTTGCGAAATCTAATCTGTGAAATCTTGCATGAAATCTAATAAAAGTCAAAGGTAAAAAAAACTGAAGAAGTTTTTGTAATATTCCATAAGTTACTGTAATATTTTGATGATCATGAGAATTTGCTCCTTCTGAACTGGTGTATGTACCACTGTACACTCATAGGAAGCTGGGACCAGTAGTGCAGCAAGCCCGGTGCTGTGACCACAAGAATTGCACTTAATTACACAGAAGCCACTCATTAAAATTGATTGTTCGACAACTGCAGGCAAAAATAAAGTACAATCTCATTTATTTTAGATGTTCTAAAAAATAAATTTGACACCCACAAATTACAACAGTTTAATAAATAATCATATGTTTTGTGACATAGTTTAGTTAACTGCAGTGTTTTGCTAAACTTCTAGGGAAATCTCTACCTGCTGCCATCCTTGGACAAAAGGGGAACGCTCCTTGCTCCGTATTCCAGCCTTTGGTGCTGTGCCCTGTGTGTTCTCTGTTGTCTATTGTACTCAGCTGGAATTGGCCAGGAGGTTAAAACTCTATCAGGGAGAAATGAGGGACAGAGATATAAAGCGTTCTTGGATAGGTCTTGTTTCCATAGGAAAAAACGCTCAAAATGCCAGCAGGAATTACTATTTGGAAGTTCAAGACTGGGGAGGATTTTAAAAGAGTAGAGCAGTGTTGCTTATAGTGCAGCACCTCTGTTGCCTATAGCATCCAAAACTCAATATGGACCAAAGAAGAGGTTGAGGAATGACAGGACGTGGTTTATGCTGCTGGTGGTGACTCCACCACAGGGTGGTCATTGGGGTGACTCGGGCATGTTGGAGCTACTAAAGAGCAGGAACCCGGTAAAGGTTGTGTCGTCGTCCGCGTCGGCAAACAGCCCGTTGAAGCTTTCTCCAGGATGAGCCTGCAGCCAGACCTCGTCTCCGCTCTGGAGCTCCAGGATGGCCGCTCCGGAGGCCTGGTCCTCGGCGCCCTGGTACCTGTCCACGGTGTGCAGCAGCTTGATGCCGTTCTTCACCAGCGCCACGCGGACGTTCCTCGAGTAGACGGTGATGTGGTAGGTGAAGTAGTAGACGCCGGCGTGCGTGCAGGTGAACTTGCCCGTCGCCGGGCTGTAGTCGTTCAGGCCGTTGTACAGCACCTTGTCAAACTTGATGGGGCGGTTGGACGGGGGGAATTTGGTGGAGACGGTGAGGCCCACGCTGAAAGCACTTCTTGGCAGCACTGCGGTGGCACCGACGTTCCCCTTATCTCCTCTGTCCCCCTTTAAGCCTCTTTCCCCCTGAATTCCTGGGTTACCCTGTGGCCCCAAGTCGCCAGTGCTGCCTTTAGGACCCGGATAACCAGTTGGGCCAATAGGCCCTGGCAATCCAATTCTTCCAGGATGGCCAATCTCACCCTTGGTCCCTTTTGGACCTATGGGCCCAATGTCTCCTTTTAATCCCTTTTGCCCCTGCAGTCCCAGCTCTCCCTTCTGACCTTTGTAACCCACTGATCCTATAACCCCTTTTGGTCCCAGTTTCCCAGGTCGTCCTCTTTCTCCTTTATCTCCTTTGTTCCCTTTTTCTTCAACAGTCCCATTGGCTCCTAAATGAAAAAAAAAAAAAAAAAGACTTTCTTGGCATCTTCCACTGTGTTAGTGAAGCAAAACATGCATTTTGGCACAAAAATATATATGTGTAAGTGTATGTCATCACCGCATACTCCTGCACGTGCAGTATCTCATACCTAGAAGCATAGGATTAACATAGTGTCTAAGGAACCTGCAATTGCCTTAAAAAGCAGCTGCAAGAGACCAGAGTGGGTGGCTCTGCACTTGGTCTGCAGGCTGATAATAACCCTGAAAGCTCCGAGGATGTGAAGCGGAGCCGTCCTGTATCCAGATGCTGCTTTCAGCCTGTGGTGTCCGAAGGGGATGGTTCGCAGCCTGTGGATGGAAGGGGACGGTGTCTGCCCAGCAAGGGGACACCCAGGACTTGCTTCCATGCTCTTTCTACACAGAACGGCTTTGCCCGAGTTACCTGCTTGATCCTAAAGTGCAGTTCAAGGGTTTTTTTTTCCTTTTCCTGACAGTATTTAACAGTAGCAAGAAATTGAGTACATGACAGGTGAGATTCTTTACTGAGATCCTGTGCGAAGCTAAACTAATAAACTGAAACTTTTTCTCTGACCTCGTTCTCCTTTCTCTCCGTTTGCACCATCTTTCCCTGGAGAGCCAGGAAGTCCTGCTTCACCTAGTAAAAAAGAGAAAAGCAGATCCTCATTAAACGATTACATTGCCACAAAACTGGGGTTTAATTTTTGCTGTGGTCCTTCCTCTGCAAGCCTCGGTTAGCAGTGATGTAAAGAAGAGTTGTACTGAATGCCACTGCTGGAACCTTTATCTTACAGGGAGATAGAGAGCATGGAATGAGTATTGGGTCCTGGGCTTTTGGAGACAGAGGAATCCATCTCTCCCTCCCTCCCTCCCTTTCTTCCTTTTCTTTCTTTCTTTCTTGCTTTTTCTTTCCTTTATGTGAAATTTGTTGCTGAAGTTCTTTACTGAAACATGATTGTTGCCTTGCAAATGTAATAGCAACTCTAAAGACTTTAGAATTTTCAGACAGATCTGAAAATATTCCAAAAATAGAAGATAAATTCTTTCTCAAGTTGTTCTTGCCCCCTGCACTTGACCTCTCAATAGTATTCGCTGTCTTGCTCTCTTAAGTCGTGTTTTACATTTCCTGCTTCCAACAAGGCCATAGAAGCTGGTGTGAATTGTGCTCCGGAGGCTGGGCAGAATAATCCTGTTAAGGAGCTGTGACTACAGGAAGCTTTGGCAGTTGAAGACGCCCAATTTCACACATCAAATCGCGTCTGTTGCACACGGTACCTGTGTCCCCCTTGTCGCCTTTGGAGCCGTCTCGTCCATCCCGTCCAGGTATGCCATTGTGGCCAGGATTGCCAGGGATGCCGGGATACCCTTGGGTGCAGACGTCCTGCTTTGGTGTTTCTTCCGTGCTGACTACAATAGCCAGCAGTATAATCCAGCTTTTCATTCTTTGTGTGATTTTGGCTGAAAGATTTAAGAAAGGAAAAGTAGGTCTGCCTCTATCTACCTCATTATCTCTGTTCCTCTATTTAGCTTGTGGGCTTGTGAATTCAGGAAGGGGATGCAGGGTAGAGGGAAGGAAATGGATTACCATCCTCCCTTTTTTTTTTTTCTTTTTACAGGTCTGTTTATAGGGTTAGATACAATCTTGGAGACTGCTGAGTGCTATTTCATATGCTATTTTAATAGGAATATCAATCACAGGTTCATCATACGCTTGAGACTAACTCAACTTTACACTTAACATGTTTTAAATGTAAAGTATTTTAAATGTAACGTTTACATATAAATGTAAAACTTTACATTTAAAATATTTCTTAATTCCCTATGATTGGGAGCATCAGGTTCTGTTTTACATTTTCTTATGCAGTGTGACTGGTGAAAGTAACTGCAAAGAAACAGAATTTGTACATAGGCAGCTGGTAGGTAGCTAGAAGTCTTAAAAGCTTTAGGGAGGATTAGAATGACCCTTGAAATCCACAGGAACTAATCAGCAAAGCTGGGCACATTCCATAGACTCTTACTTTCTTCTATCTAAACCGGGAGTGATGAAGTCCAGATTTCATAATTTTTCTGAAGCTAACCCAAACGTAAAGAGCAGAGGAGAATGGCAACTTGAACAAAAGGGATCATCAGTTTTGTTTTCAGCAATTAAAGCAAGGAATTTAACCAGCTATCTGGTGATGAACTTTTAAGGATCTAATTTACACTGACCAATATCCTGAAAACCCTGTCTCGGCAAGTCTGTACCACAGTGTGCTCCCAACAAAGTTACTGCTGTTCTAAATCTATATGGACAGTTAAAATTTCACCTCTGTGAGGTGACTCAGGCTGGGTCAGTGATGCTCTACTCATGCACAAGGTTTCTGTACAGGTCCTGTCTCTAGTTGCACTTTAGCTTGTGTTCAGACATTCTCCTTCCTCAGGAATCACTTTGTGGACTCCTCCAGTCAAACCTGCACCCCAAGAGAAGCTACTTCACGGCCAGTGCCTCTTTTCAGAACCAGGCATCTGACAGCTCTTTAAGAATAAAATAATAACACATAATTGAGGCAGCCCAGCAGCTCATAAGAAGCTGAGGTCTTGATGCCAGCTGCTCTGGGCACTTTTCTCCCAGCTCGTGGCTGCACTGCACTGCTGTTCTCTCAAGAGGTGAGCTAAGGTGAGTCCATTCACTAATTCAGCACAAAACAAAGTCATAGCCCTTTTACTTATTTATTTATTAATTTATTGGCCAAGAGAGTCTTCTGGGTTAATAAGTTGCATGGCCTCAAAGAGGGTCAGAGCCCAAGAAGAGTGAGATGAGGACAAAGATGTGAGCGATCAAGAAACAGGGCTTTTTGATAAAAACAGATCTTTAGCTTGGCTCCTGTGTAACTGCATAAAGCCAGCTTAAATTTAATCTTTCCTTAGATATTATCTTATACTTAGTAGCCTTTAATAGAGGCCCACTGAAGTACATTAATACTTTCTTCTAGGCACTTCTGTGAAACTTTATGTGAGTATAAGAAGAATTGATGAGAACAAAATGAATGTCTATTTTATTTGGAGTTAACATGCAGGAGCATCTCAAATGTGCAGCAGCTCAGGCCATGTAGAATAAATACTTATTCACACAAGTAAAAGTGATGGTCAGAATGAGTAAATTTCACATAATTGGCTTAAATCAACTCTTTCATTAATGAGAAATAAATATTAAGATCAATGTTTCTTTTGAAATAATAATGAGTACCGACTAAGCAAATTATGTCTTCTCTTTAGTTGCTTCATCATTTCTCAGGTTTACAGCATAAAAAAAGACAAGATACCATGTAAAAGAGAGATACCTTAATATGTTCTCAATAAAAATAACTGTTAGGAATATTCAATCTCAATATTCTTCTCATTTTTTACAATTGATTTATACAAAAACTTGACAACTTTGAGACATTTTCCTTAATGTTCCGTTCTGTTTCCAAAAGCATTCCCTATTTTACAACAGTTATTGGAAATGTTATTTATTATGTCTTTTCTAGCAGTCTACAAAGAGATACTTGATCATGCATCAGCAAAATCCCTTCTTGTTAATGCTAATTTGCAATGAAGGAAGCTGAAAATAGGTCAAACAATTTCTTGCTACTTCTGTGCTATGTAAATATTTGCTGCCTTGTCAAAAGACTCTAGGGAGATGGAGGGATGCAAAAGGAAGGAAAAGGGCTTTGTAGAAAGCAGTTAAGGTGTGATGTGCTCTATGGAAAATGTGATCCCATCTCCTGATAGTACAATCCATTCCCAGTCATCTAAGGAAGTTCTTCTTGCCTAAGGAATAGACATTTGGTCTTCCTTCATACCTGCATTCCTTACCACAAGATGACATCATCATCATCATTATCATTATCATCATCATATATAGGATATTTGGCCTTACCTCATTTACTTTGCTGTTCTTTGGCATCTTTCTCCAGGATGGCAAACCTTCATGTAAAAGGAATGCAGGCACCAACTGCTCTGTCAGGACACGCACTTGTTTGGTCACTAAATTCTCAAAGGTCAGTGATTTGATTTGGAGAGCTGTTCAATAATTAAAATAGAGGTTTAAGCAAGAGTCTTTCTCTTTATTGAAGTACAATGCTGAAGGGCTCTGCACTTTGGATTTTACCACTGCTAGGTGGAAGAAAACTGTTCATGTGGATTAACAAGGCTTTGAGTTGCTTGCTTACTTTTATACATACATTGCACAAACGTTAGCTTCTGAATTATGGGGCTGTAGGACAGAAAGAATTATTGTGCCAATATTGTGCTCCAAAAAATCAAAGTTAAAAAGCAATTTACAGTGGAAGCTGGGGGAGGCCTGATAAAGAGGCTAAAGAAACTAAAAAACACTAAAATAAAAAATATTATTGCAAATATTAGGCTACAAAAAAAAAGAAATAACAACATTGAAGTAAGAGAAATGAGTGTCAAGGAGGTTTTAACACCTAATTCATGGGATACTTGCCTAGCCATTCATGCAGCAGTTAAAGCTATAATGCTACTAAGTATATTATTGATGACTAATTACAAGGAAGCCATGAAATGATTCTTAATTGTATCTTCCTCAAATTACTGCAATTGCTGGTCTCTCAGGGAAAGCAGATGCCAGGCACAGCAGCTCCATAAGTGCTGATCATGAACAGTGACGGACAAAGCAGGCAGATAAAACAGGAGTTAATGTGTTACAAGAAGTGGCCTTAATTCACCTGGCCCGTGGAAATTCCTGAAAGTGCCGTGTCCAAGGAGATCCCCACACTGCAGAGACAGGACAAGGATGATCTGTGTAACAGGCAAGGTATTTTTCAGTAGTATAAAACCGTTAAGAACAACTAGAGCAGGATTTAGCAGTGAGTAGTTTCACCAAGGTCTTCACCGCCACCCTGTGGTCATAAAAAATTCTGCAAGCTCTATGGGGTCCTGGATTGTACCTGGGATATCACATACACTGTGCACCGAGGAGGAGCAGCACAATGTGAAGCCGTGAGCTGCTTTCCTTGGAAAAACCTTCTCTAGCCAAATTAGCCTCATTATTGGGCTAATAAGATGATTTGGGAGCCAATGACCAACACTCCTTTCTTCTTTATCTGATAGGGACCATCTGAAATGTTCTGTGGTTGTAAATCCTCTGTCTCCACTCGCACTTGGAGTCATTAAAATATCCCATTCCTGGCAGCTTAGTGCTCTGGTCTCGATGCATCCAAAAAAAAAACCCCAAGAGGCTGTGAATTTTGCAAACCACCATAGTCCATCCCACAGAGGCAAGGATGATATAAATCATTCATAACATCTATCTTGATGGACTCTTTTGTCTGAAGTTAGGCCAGTATGATGATTTTTAGCAGGGAACCAGGAAAACTGTGTTGTGGGAATAGCCTTGAGGAACAACACTGGTGTAATCACAGAGGAATACCTTGGAAATAACTGCACAGGAGCAGAAGGTCATCATTTGCTCCCAAACCACTGCATTTAAATGGAAATGCAGATTTCTTTCTGCTTACCTTGACAGCTATGCTGATCACCTTTGTGAGGAGCTGAAAGGATAGCAAAGACCATGAGGCAGAGAAGATGTGCCCACCATTGCTAGCAGAGCAGCTTCTAGACATTTCTTCAGTCATTTATGGGTAGGTATCTCCCCTCTGAATATGCCTAAAACATTAGAGTGGCTGGAAAAACATTGCCCAGGCCTCCCATGCCAAGATGCACAATTGAAATATGAGTGTAAACACAGGGCAGGTGAGTCAGTGTGCATCCAGTTATCACTAAAGGGCCAACAGAGTCATATCTGGGGGTGCCACGTTGAAATAAATAGTATATATTCATATTACATGTAAGTATGTATTCCTATGTAAGTATGTATATGCACACACAAGAGCACACACTTCTTTTTTTTAAAACAGAGCCTAAATATATGAGAGTATTTGAGTTTCCACCAACGAAATGGAAGTCAGTCCTGGCTGCACAAAAGTAAACTTTGATTTAAAAATACCTGGTTGTGCTGCCAGTTGGTATGATTCTGACATGTTCTTATGATCTCACTAAAGATTCCTCAGCTAGTCAGGAGAGAATAACTAAATTTGGAAAAATATTCAGAAATGTACTCAATACTTGTTTTCCTTACAGATCACATACTATGCTGTTTTCCATTTCTAATTTTTCATTTAATTTTGATATTGTGACATAAAAAGGGATGCAACCTTGCCTATGTCCACTGCAGACAATCATATAGACTGAAAAATAAAACTCAGAGAACATCTGCAGGATTGAGCCTGAATTTCAGAATATGGGATAAAATGCCCAAGCAAGCTCAGCATGGCTAGATGAATTTCAGTCTCCTTAGAAAATGCACAGATTACACCATCCTACTCCAACGTTCTTTAAATTTCTTTCAGTCATCTGATCTGCCTAAGTGTTCACAGGGCGCCTGTGATATCTGAGCACTTAAACCTTGCTCCAGCCATGGCACTTGGGAAGCCTGGGAAATTCTCACCTTTTATTTCCAAAACTGAAAAAAAAAAAATGTGCAAGCCCAACTAGCCTGCCAGCATTTGAACTTGCCAGAATAGTTACAATGAAAAAAAATCAGCAAAAAATGGTATTTTGCCAAAGCTAAATTGTTTCAAACACATTTTCTTTGAGTGGGAAGAACACCTGGATACCTTTCAGATTCAGCAAGTCAGGTCCCCTGCTCTGTCAGAATGATTAGAAATAGGTTTTTTTCTCAGTCAAACTTACTTCAATCTTACCTGAACATTTCCAATTCAACTTAGAAACAGTGAGTTGAATCTCCAATCGTTTGGATAAATGCTCTTAAAAAGTTTTGCTTTTGTTCCAAAGAAAATAAAATTCAAACCTCCTTACTTGAAACACAGAACTGAAATCATCATCCTCAGATTAGCCATATTTTTATTAATACAAGAAATTGCACGTACATTTACTTGCTGGGGGCCCTGGAGGAACTCCCTGCCAGGAGGAAGACAAGCACAACGATGACAGATGGCTGTGCCTGGGACACTAACAGGGGTGATTTTTGCCTCAGTGATGGATGAAGAGTTCAGCCCCTGAATCAGGTTAAGTGGTTTGTTAAAATGAGTTAGTGCTGGGAAGCTGTCACTGGAAAAAAAAAAAGGAAAAAAGTCATTTTTTGCTTCAAAATAATAAATATGACATTAGATATACTTTTGCCTCACCGAAGAGGTTTTGTGGACATGAATAAAAAATTAAAACTGCACAATAAAATTTTACAAAACACAGCTGAGGAACTCCAGCTTTGTATATTATTTAATTAAAGCATGTACAGTAAAAGTAATGGGAATGTAAGTTTGTAGGTATTTCCAGAAAATAGATTCATTTGACAAACAATGCTCCACGAGTAAATAAACCTTGCAATGCAGCTCAGAACAAAAGCACGTCAGGGTACTGCAGTCCTGCACAGGTAGCTCAGCTGTCAGCAGCCAATTCCTCTGCTCGTAGCCGCAGCGCTCGAATCCCGACGTGTGTAACAGCACATGGATGGTGGATGCACCAAGCAACGGACGCGAGAGAAAACGTTACAAAAACTAGTCCAAATAAAATATACATGCAGGTCGTCCCTAGTATTTACAACAAAATAGTTTTAAATTAGAGCACATTCAGGAGGCATCTCCTACATACAAATGCCACACGTTTAGGATAAACAAAAAAAGGAGAAAGGCAGTCAAAGAAAGGTATTGTATTAGTTATGGCTAAAGACCTTTGGCTCCAAAACTCTGTCATGGTTATTTTCAAAGGACAACTAAAATGCAGAACATTCGAGTAGTCTGTCTTTGAACTCCGTTATTACACTGACCACTAAAACTCAATGTGAAATTTAGCATGGCAAGTGCCACTTGTAAAACAATCTTATTATTTTGTACATCAAATGCTCTGAGTTTGGTGCAATTATGGTTTGGCATTATCCTAACCCAGCAGGAACACACTTGAGGCCAAGTCTATTTTACTGCATCCCATGCTTGAAGTCTGAGATTTTATCTACTAGGCAGGCCCTAGGAAGGCTCTGGCTGTGCGTTATCTACACGAGGCACAACTGTGCTTAGGAGTTGCCTACATCAGTTGACAGTTAATAGCAACTGAAAGCTTGTGAGAATAAGAGCAAAAGGATGGCTGTTGCATTAACACTTTTCTGTTGATATGCATATCTTGTTATCAGAAGTAGGATGAAGACTTTTGAGTTTTGCTCAAGAGAGCAGATGCTAAACACAAATCTATGTTTTATTTGCAGCTGTTTTCTCCATAGACTTTAAAATTAAGCTGAAGCTCTCAGTAAGTATTTTCTTTAATTTCTGGTTAATGGAATTGAGTATTTTCATTTAGCTACATTTTGTTCAAAAGATTATGGTGTTGTCCGAATTTGTCCTGTTGGTTTATTTTCTCAGTCTTCCCGGCATAGCCAGCACATTCACTGAAAATGCACGTTGTATTGGTCTCTTCTTAACCTGTTGCAAAATCAGATTGCAAATAAAGACACTGTGGTATTATCAACAACCACATCTACATATAGGATATTGTATGTAAAACTTTCCTGAGTAATCTGCACAATGAAACACTTGCTTTTCATCTCTCTGAAGTTAAGCTCTCTTCAGAAGAAACCAAATCCCTCCAAAACCACATGCAAACATTTACGCTCCTTTTTAGGGCTAAGGCACCAGCACTACTATATGGAAAGAGCCTTTGTGGGCACGGACATGTTAGAAGATGCATCCCAAAATCTGTGTTTTCTCCAGGAATCCCACAGGACCCAGCCCTGAAATGGAGAAGGTTTTATCAAAGACAAGGACGCAGTTAAGTGTGGGTCTCATCGTGTCTTCAGGCCCACTGAGCGGGGCAGAGAAACGTGACCAGCTGGGAAAGCTGCTGGGTGGACGCCGCAATGTCAGACCTTTTAAACAAATCTGGAATGAATCTTTCAAAATGTGATGATGAGAAATTCCCCACTTCCATAGTGTGTGATCCGCTTTGGTTTGCAGGCCCGAACATGGCAAGTACCCAGAAAAATGGGTACGTAAGAAACACTTATAAAAAGGGTTGCTCATCTAAGGGGGAGATTACGCATCCCTGCCTTCATTTGGAAGTCCGTTCATTGTGTTTAAATTGAACGTTGAGAATTATCTTTCCAAAATTCTGAAGCAGGATGGCTTGTTTTAAACATCAAAAGCAGCACACAACCCAGCCAGCTGTTCCACGTTCTTGTGTACTTTCTTTGAACTGAGTTAGTGGAAATGTAAGTGTATATTGCAGTTCCTAACTGTTCCAGATCATCTTCCATCAGATAGAGAAGCACAAGCCAAAGAGTTCACAGTGAGCAACGCAACTGAGCATCACCAGACCTCGCATCGTTGCTGAGCTAGCGCTATACTCAAGGCATTTGAAATGTACATTGTCAGGTGTCATTAAAATTAAAACTATCAACCCAGCTTTGCAGAAGTTGCCAATGAGTTATCAAACCACAAAACCATCAGATTAATGGGTCCACAACACTGATAAATAAAAATGCAGAGGTAACAACCGTAGTAGAAACAAACACATGTTTAAAATAAGGCTTTTTTTTGTTTTGTTTTTCAACATTGTTAGTAAGATGCTTGGCCTGGAGCCCCTTTTTGTTCTTCATATATTACATATTCATGACAAAGCTGATTGTGTCCATTGTCAAAGAATACTCTTGGGTCTATTGTTACCATCAGATAATGCCCCTAAGCAGCAGCATATGATAAAACATTTCAAAGTCGTTAATAACAAATCAGTTTTGAAACATGGAGTCCTTCTTTCCTTCCATATTGACAGGAGTCTTGCCATCTTTAATGAGAATTATCAAACAGAAATGATCAGTGCTGCATAAATCAAGATCCTCTTTCCTCCTGGTGGCTTTTTAACAGTTATTCTCCCAAATCAACTAATGTTATAGGCAAATTACGGCAAATTAGGTATTGCAGACGCTGGCCAGAGATGACCTTAGTCAAGACAGGTCCTTCCCCTCCCAGTAGGGAATCACGGTCTTACACAAAAATCCATTTCTGATCCACACGATTTCTCTGTCCATTCCAGTATGGATTTCTCTTTGTTTGTGAGGAAACCACTGGTCAACCCCCCTTGTCAAGTGACAGTCTGTAAGAAGCACAGATTCAAACCACTCCTGGAACTTCGTGGAGATTTGCATTACCACTCATCCATGTTTAAGGGAAGCTGTACGAGTAGGAAGTACAAAGAGCAAGAACTATGTAACACAGACTGTAGTGCCAGCAGCTGCTCATACTTCCTCACCTCTAGCTTTGTACATTCACATATGTCCATTAAAAAACAACAAAAAATACTTTTTACACTGAGAAATAAGCGTATCAGAAGTATAAAGAAGCATCTCCCAGGCTAAGAAGTGCACAGAAATTGATATAAAAGCTCTATACTGAAGGGCATCCATGCATGCTGGATATTGCTAGGACTGACAGTAACTAGAGATGCCGTGGGCTCCTCTTGCTTTAACTGGTATGCAATAAATGCACAGATCTGTAGAGTCTGTTTTGCACTCTGTTCATGATTCTATATGACAGAACAAAATTCCCCTGTTCCAATCTGGAATATGATAAGGCCTTGCGGGACTTTCTCCTGCCATTTGGCAACTTAATAGAAAAAGACAGGAGGGATTAAGGTCCATCAAATTCTGCGACAGTACTTCAATGGTATGGGATCTCCCCACCTGATTTTAATGAGCAGACCCTGCTCAGTGCTCCAAAAGGAAGGAGAAAACTCCCCTCAGATTCCCTGCTGATACACCTGTAGGGAAAAATTCCTCCCTAACCTAAATTTGGCCATTTTATAAGATCAAGAAAAATGAAATGTTACAACGACCTGAATAATTCCATCATTATTTGAAAACAACTAGGAAATAAGAGATGAAACACCGCTGCCTTCCACCAACAGCAGCTGGTCTCTGTCAGAAAGGCCTCTGCTCTTCATCAGCAATGCTCACGTCGCCGCCAACATCGCTTCCAAACAGTGGTGAAGAACCTCACTCCTCTTCCAGACAAAGGTGGTATTCCTGGCTCAAGGAAGCCTAACTTGTTCCCTTCCAAACCTGAGGATTTGCTGAGCTCATATAAGCTTAACCGCATCTCCAAGGTCTTCTCTGGAATAACTCTCCGCCCGTGCTGGTGTCCTTGGCCTCTCACTTCTTGAAGGGGGTGAGCTTGTTGAAGGTGTGCCAGAAGAGGGACGGCTTCCGCTTGGGCTCTGCCAGGGCAAAGACCTGCTGCTGCGGGATGCTGGTGGGCACCGTGACGTGGCGCTGGTGGATGGGATGCAGGCTTTGGTGGGGAGGAGGCATCGGGCACCCGTTATAGCTCACGCCTGCGGGAGGAACAGGACAGAGGCCACTATGAGACACCCGGCCGAGAAACCGACACGGGGAAAAAATAATCACAACAGCAGGGGATAAATCCAATGGTTTCTTGTATGAGGAGAGACTGAGTTGGGCCTGTTCGGCTTGGAGAAAAGAAGGCTGAGAGGGGATCTGATTAACATGTATGAGTACATGAAGGGGGAATGTAGGGAAGAAGGGGCCAAGCTCTTCTGAGCTGTGGCCAGTGACAGGACAAGGGGCAATGGGCACAAGTTGAAACCCAGGCAGTTCCATCTCCATGTGAGGAGGAACTTCCTGACTGTGAGG
>JAUBOD010000824.1:4538579-4552590 GCA_032353885.1 Nothura maculosa | reverse complement strand
CTGCTGGAGCGGGAAGGTTGGACCAGATGATCTCTAGAGGTCCCTTCCAACCTTGTAGATTCTGTGATTCTGTATTTAAAGCGCTGCACATTCAGCAGTGCCATAGCCTAGATCAGCCTTTTGCAAGGAAGCCTGTGAAAAGAAGCCTTCTCTCCTGTCACCTTCTCCTGTGCACACCACTCAACCAGGCTGGATAAATCCGAGGAGCTTTTTTTTAGAAAGACACCTCATAGGAAGCTGATTTTGCTAGGGTGATTTTTTGCCTGACAGCATAGGACAAAATGCACCACTGCATGCACTACTTTAATAGGCAGAGTTATTAAATATTCAGCATTTTAACATAATTACTGCAATTAAGGTATGAAAAAATAGGAAAAATTATCAGTTGTACACTGTTCTACATTAAATTATTTTAATTACAACATGAAATTCATTCCAAATAGAACAACTGCATAAATCCCCAACTCTATTGCATACACCTGTCACTTAGCAATGCTTCAGATCTTGTGTAGATTTTAGCTCATGGCTGCTTTTAATAGTTAAAGCAATTCATTGGAGTACCTGCCTAGCTGGAACAGTAACACAGCTCCACCAGAACCAGCCTCTAAAAACACTTCCTCAGGAATCCAGGCAGCAAATCACACATTAAATAAGGTTCTTACCTCAGAATCAGACACAGGTGAAGGATCCCCACACACACAGTGGCTAAGAATGGAGTTCATTAGAGTCATTCTCTATTTGTGTTTTGCAAAGTCTTTTCTTCAGGAACTACAAATGTGAGCACACGCTCTGCGTAACCAGTCAGGCAAAGTTCATCCCATGATCTTGTACTTTTAGACTGAGGAAAGGACACGTCACATGTCATGGCCTAATCTGCCTTTTACACCCTTATCTTGAGCAATAACATTTGCAAAGCGAGGACTGTTCTCCGTCTGCAGCACTCCACCTACAGCAGCTGAGCCAAATGACGGTGAAATCAATCTCTGTTTTGCAATAAACAGGTCTGAAGGACTCTATTTTTAAGCTTGGATATTCAGTTTGCATTGAAGAATACTAATAAAACAGAATATAATTCCTCCAAGGCAAAATATTGAATGAAAACACACTGATAACCTCAAATTCCTCCAAGTAAACACCTACCTCCTCAAGCAGGAGGACCTGCTCAAGTGACCACTTACTAGCAGAAATCAATCCAGCATTGAACTCATAGGCTCCAACATTGCAAACACTTAAACCTAACTGTGATTCTTGAAATCATTGAAGAAAATAATAATAATTTTGGGGATCTTTGCCTGTATCATTATATTTTTCCTTATCATACTGCTGCAGCTCTACTGACCTCAAGTAACCTCCTTGATTAATCCATTACAAGTGAAATGAAGTTTATGTTCAACAGTTATTAGCAGTAACATCTACAGACAGGTGTTGAGAAGTACAAGACTATCCACGTGAGATGAAATCCAAAATGTGCCTTGTCCCATGCACTGAAAGTGTTAATCAAAGTTTTCAAAGGATTCCTCAGTCTTGACAAGTAAAGGTCTAACGTGGTCCACACTGGATTTTCTGAAGTCCACACCTGCTAGTCTAGCAACAGGACAGCATCACCTATGCTGAAACCTGAAATTATTCATCTCGTCCTTTCAGTTGCAACTATTTAAGATTCTTATGAGACTGCAAACACAGACTGCTCTACTTACAGGCTCTATATGCAGATAAAGAAAGATTCTTTGGACATATAAATTCCTAAGATAATTTTTGGTTAAACTGTGGTATTTCCACGGCCTTCTTTTCATGGCAGTACTATATTGACAAATACAATCATTTTAAATGAACATTTACCTAGATCCACACTATACTTTCATTTGCTATTATTCCTATGTAATAGCTCACCGTTAACATTCAGGATGGGATTCAGCTCCTGATTCCAGCACCTACATTTTGATGTCTATCATGCAGGTGTCTATACATTAGCTATTGGCACTATAGTGCTCTGTAGACAGTGGAAAATCAGGCTGAGATTCTGGTGTGTTAGCACAGGTACCTGGTGTCATTTCAAACGATCTAGGGGATCTAAGAGATCTGCACATATCATATGTTACACAAATATGATGCAGGACCTACCTGCCTCCTAACTTGAGACCTTGAGACCTAGGTGCCACTTTTATGCATGCAGTTTAGGGTGTGCTCTTCAGGCCCCAGTGATGCTGCTGATTCAAGCTCCCTTCAGCTGCTTCCTTTGATGCCTTGGGTTGTCAAAACATCTACGTGGCCCCCAGGAAACCCCAAGGTTCCTGGAGTAGCAGCTGGAGGAGAGTTGAAGTCTCCAAAGCCTCATTATAAATGGCATTAAAAACTTGGCTCGATGCCTGCTTCTTTATGGGTGAGGCAGGAGATGTCATTGGTAGCTCACCAGTGGTATCAGCGGGACTCCAAACCAGCTGGACCCCATCTCCCCTTGTCTGAACCCAGGCTGATTTCACAACCAAGATACAGCAGCTTCAAGGTCTTGATTAGGATCCACTCAGTTTGATCTGGCACTGGTACAACACTGTTGCATTTAATGGAGTATTACTGCTGTCCGCACACCCTGTTACTCATTAATACCAATGTAAGCAAGATCAGCAGGTATTTAAACAGTGAAGTCTTAGTTCAGCTTTTACAGACAGATGAGAGCCAAGTTCTGCAATTATTTATTAGATTACACTGTGTATCTTATAAATTTGCACCAAAAGTTGTCTTCTAAAGCAGCTTTGCCCAAGGAGAGATGGATACTTCCCTGGATCAGCGTAAGATCTGTACCTATCCAAAACAGATGAAGTGCTCCTTATATGGATGCAATTTATACCAGTGAAATGGCCAAAACTTGTCAGTACCTGAAACTGCATGGGGGAACTTCTCCTGATGCAGTTATGCCAAACATGAGTGATATTTCTTCACACATCTGACAAGCTCTACTGCAGAAAAAGCCCCAACCATAAATCTGAGCCTGCACACAGGCTGCTGCTGGTCAGACTGCTGCTTGTGAGGGCAACTAATGATGACTGTGGGACCTTTTGCTAATGTAGTTATGCCAATAAGCTCCCTAATGAAAACAAAATCAAGCTCTACAAAAGTGCTCATGCAGGTTTACACTGCTAAGACCCTATACCAAATAAAATCTACCACTAGTACTTCTAACATTATCTTTTTTTTATGATTTTATTCTTCTCTCTTGTTTTAAGTGTGCTAAGACAATTAAAATTTTACAACTTAAAGTCTTGCAGTAGGAAGGGACAGATCAATCTCTTCAGAAAGTCTTTTTTCTTGCCACATGGGTAAATGCCACGGGGTCTTTTTTGTCTATGCCACGGCTAGCAGCAATTCCTCAGGTTTACTCATGGTCCTACTTCGAAAAAGTGGATTTTCTTTTAGAGTCATGTATCTGTGACCCTCACAGCACACAGGATATTGCTTGAATATCAAAGTTTCTACCTGGCCATCTCCTAGCAATTGGCAGGTAGGTGCCCACGAAGCAGGGGCTGCACAACTGCTGCTCAAGGATATTTTGAAGCTGTTGCTCACTAGAGCTTCTGCATTTACCCCGTGCCTTTAAGCTCCATAATAAGCTGTATTTGCTGCTTTTGCTGCTGCTTTTATTTCCCCTCATATGTGTCCCCTCATTGACTACAGCAGCCCTTTTCTAATTCAAAGAAGAGATCACAACAATCTCATTATCATTTCCTAATGCAATCTATCAAAAGGTGTTAGAAATCAAACAGAAAATTCAAAAAAGCAAGAGTAGGCTGAGGAGCTACAGCCTTGATTACTACGTATTTTCAGTGAAAACTTGTGATGGATAATCAGTCACGTTCTTCCAAAAAGGACAAGACTTAAAACCAGAAACTGTAGCACTAACAGGAAAAGAAAGAAACAGTATTTGTGCTATTTTACATAGATATTTCTGTGCTTGATAACATGCATACACATTTTTAGTGTGCATTCAGGAATCTATGTAAAAACATATGCATTAACTATACTAGCAATAACAAATAGATGTCAGCATTATAATTTGGGACTATTAAATAGCTGATGTTTCTGTATAAAACAGGAATGGATAAGCAGTAGGTAGCCTGTAGGAATAGCATTGATTTTTCAACTCATATAAATTAGCAAAAATGTGAAGGGCCAAGCAAATGATCGTGACCCTCGTAGTCATAAATAATTTTATCACCTTCACTTAACAGGGTAAAAGTTCAGGGAACAAGTCTCCACCCAGCCACACGATAAATGGAAACCTTTGCACTTTTCTTGTTGCTAAACAGCAGAGGGGGAACAGGAGTTGAAGCTCATTTATCATCTCCGCTAGCAGGGGGCAGAAGGTTGTTAAATATCTCATGAACATGATCAATATTTTTATTTACACACACTGCTGTGACAGACACAGAGATTAGCAGACTCTGGCTACAATACGGCCTTATAGAGAACGGATATTTATTGCTTTCCGTTCAGATTACATAAAAATATCCTAGTGTTGACATTTTAGCCTGGTATGTTCCTCGCGATCCACTAAGATTGACAATTTTGAACAAAGTTGTCATCCAAACAACTCTTACTGTGGAAATGATGGTAGAAAAATGCAGTGATCCAGTCCTGGTTCCCCTCTACCATCAACTTTTACATTTATTAGCCTTTGAGAAGACACTAAATACATTTATTGATCATCTATTGCATATGTATTTATGTATACCATATAATGCAGCAAAAAGTGTGCTCCACAATGTGGTAAAATCAGTTCCCATTAGCAAAGCATGTTATTGTTGTAAAAAACAATTTAAAACATGCCCTCACTTAGGAAAAAAAATACACCTAATTCTACCCTTGAGATTTGTTGACATAAAAACAATTGCAGTGATTTAACTAACAGCAGATCTATAAAAGGTCATTTAAAAATAGCTCTGTATGGATATAAGCACAAACAAAATTTGGGCCTGGATTTCGAAGGCAATTCTAATGCAGGTTTGCTTCATTTAACCTGATCCTTGAAAGCCTGCTTATCTCAATCAACAAGCATAATGCTTGCCATTCGAGCAAGGTGCTTTACAAAGATTAACGAGTTCACCTTGATAATATTCCCATTTTGCAGATAAGGAGCAGACACAAAGCTCTTTAGTGACTGAAGTCACACAGGAAGCACAGAGCTGAACTGGAAATGACACACGGACCTCAGGACTCTCAAACCTGTTCCTGAACCTCGAGGATTCCCTTCATCCTCGCTTCTGTTAACTCTCTTGCCAAACAAGTGTAGCTAAGAAATATTTCTGTCATATGGAGGACACATTTCTGACACAAATTTGCTCTGCAGAAAGTCTGATTGGTCATAGGAAAATGCAATCCTGCTAAAACCTGAGGATTGCTGCATGACAGCCTGGCCCTGTTTCTTCTTTCTTTGGTATCTAAATGAGAACAGCAAGCATGAAGTCCAGAGTGAAGCAAGAACGCCTGCTTTGAGTGAAGTAGTATTGCCTCTTTCTAGAAGAGGTATAGACATTAATAATCCCTAAATAAATTTCTAAATCATTTTTTAAAACAGACTCAGGACACCCCTAATCATGTAACACCACTAAGAAATGCTTTTTCTTATTTAGTAAAACAATTTTTTTCCAAGCTGCCTGCTGTCTTTCTAACATCCGCTGGGCAACCTCAAAAGCCAGATGATAACTACAGGCTGAAAATGGAACTTTATGTATAAAAAGCCCACAAAACACCACGTCTGAGTGCGTTTCCAGTGCTGAGGGCCCCTCATTCCCCCTCTCGCTATCCATGGGAGCACGGCCTCCTTATCCCAGCCCAAACCCAGGCACCAGCAGGCCCACGTGCCCAGGGTGGAGTCGCCTTGGGCTTTTATATCTGCAAACTACTGCTTCCTACACCACGGTGTAAGGGTGAGGCTGCTGTGGTCTGGATTGGGAAGATTTGAGTCCGCTCCATCCACTCCCAAAGCTCGGCCGCTCTTCCAGCATGGCACAGCACCCTGCTCCCAAGGATCTCGGCTCCCATAACCTCCAACCTGCCGATGCTCCATCTGGGCTTTGCAAAGAGATGGATTTTGAGCTGAGATTTGTTGAAAGTTGAGCTGGATTTTCAGCACTGACCGTCCAACACCCTGCTCTATCCATAAGCTGAATTACCTTCTGGAAGCCCCAGGCACCGCTGCTCAGGATGGCACGGTGAGCAGCACTTGGGTACTACTGACATCTCAGTGGGGAGCTAGAGCAGAATCAAACATCAGATACTCTTTGGAAAGAGGAGCATGAAGGTAATGAGGAAAGGAAGCAGCTTTCTCAGAGCAAACTGCAAGGGAGCCCTTCGGAATATTCCCTTTTAGCACCCACAGACTCTGCAGGGACAGCAACAGCCCTGCCCGACTCTTCTCTGCTCAGCCATGGCCAATTCCATCCAGCACTGCACATTCATGGGTCTAAAATCTAAGCTCATCTGAAATTCAGCTGGTTGTCACTGCTGCCTTGGGGCTTTTCTCTTCCCTGGCACAGGCTGTACGGAACGGGAGTTCGCATTCTGGTTGGGAGAGTTTTTTGCTGTGGCAGAAGGAAGATAGAGGAGTCCTTTGAGGGCTCTGTTCTGCATCATGTCAGTGATCAGTCCTGTCATTTGGGTCTGCAGCAACACTGGTGGTTCCTGGTTCTGCTCTGGGCAAGTTCTCTTGGATGCATTTCCTGGAGCCATGTGAGGGGTGGCAGTGGTGTGAGAGCACCCTGGTTGGTACAGGGTAGCTCAGGCTTGAGCGTGAATCCAGTGTTACTCAGTCTGGATTAAATGTTCCCCGGCCCTCAGGGATGGTGCTGAGAGCAGACCAGGGTGTCGCTCTGCTCCCTTCCCAGCCCCTGGGTCACTAGCACTAACTAGGGCAGCCCTAAGTGGTGCTATTCCAAATTACAAGCAGGAAATCCTACTTTTTGGAAGAGCGAGTTTTGGAAGACCTTACTTTTAGAAGACCCCACCTTACTTTTCCTGACCACCTTTCAGAGTTTATCATATTTTCAGTTATACAAATTAAGATGAAGTTGAGCAATCACAAAATTACTCCAAAGGGTTTTTTTTTTGTATGTATTATAGGCTTCATGTCCCTAAAATGAAGTGTTCTCCCGTGTTTTTATATGCCTGTCACCTATTTTAATTCAAGAAAGGTAATCACTCAACCTGCAGATGAGCACATCCAAAAAGAGCCAGTTGGGAGAGGTGAGAACTGCTAAACATCAGCCAGGCTGCTCATGCCCAGTCCTGCAGTGCTTGGGAGCCTGCAGCACAGGCCAAGAATGCCCATCCTCAGCTCCTGGCTGCTCTGTGTTAAATGCTGAGTGCATTTAAGGACTAAATGCTGAGTGCATCTAACATGATCATGCCTGGCCTTCTCCACTCTTCCCCTTCACTGTGAGGACATATTTCAAAGCAAGTAGGGAGGATAAGTAGTGAGAGCAAGGGCTGAATCCTCTCTATAAGTGCCATCCATACAGCTCCTCTTCCTCTTTTCCTTCTCCTCCAGGTTAACCCATTTGCCGTCAAGCCTGGAGACCAGTATGGGAATGAGAAGAGCGGCAGCTGGAGCCCAGCAATGCCCTGGGACAGCACGTTGGGCCAGCCAGACTCTGGACACTGCTGAGCTGCAGCAATGGCACCACAGAGGTCAACTACTGATTTTCAAATATCATGACCATAATAAATAAGTCAGCAGACAGATCTCACCGGATGTAAAATACAGGCTGCAAGCAAAAATGTGACTCAATTCTAATTACAGTAGAGTTGCCTCTTAAATTACCACTGTCATTTAAATTTATCATTTGTTTATAGTCATGCAGATACAGTGCTGCATTTAAGTTATAAAAAGTCTGGTGTACCATGAAGCCAGATGCCAACAAGGCAACTTAATATCAGGTGCCCTAAGAGCTTGTGAAGATCTAGGCAATATATCAACAAATTTGGGTATCTTTTCTGTAACAAATTCAGCAGAGTGCTCTGTGTAGGTCACCTTAGCAGCTGACACAGGCCAGGCCAAAACACAGGGTTTAAGTTTTCATGATTCACAGTAATGTGGGGCTCTTCTTTGGAAAAGCAAAGACAACAGAAAAACTGTCTAAAAATTGTACTTAATCATCTCTTGGTGCTGTTTAAAACCAACATATTGCATGTGGGTGAGACGGGCATGAAGCAGAGCTGGAGAAGACATGGGCCACGGCAGCCCGTGGTGACTCATGTCACTGCAGAGCAGTTCAGGAGAGCTGGGACAGGGACCTCTGCACCCTTCAAGTAGCTCTTGGTTGGGAAGCCACCTCCGGCAGCCCCAGCGCCCAGGATGGGCGAGCACCAACACTGCTCTGGTACATCTTGTATTCCTACAAAAAACGCCAACAACATAACAGCCGGGACTGGATCTCAACCCCAAATTTCCTTGGGAAAAAAAATATAGCAGCAATTCGGGAAAATGGATATGTATGTGTGAATACTGCAAAATCAGCTTTACACTGTTCGGGAAGAAATACGATGTGGAAGCAGTTTCCACATTTGGGAATACACACAGATGAACAAAGTCCCAGAACTTCATTCGCCAACTAATCTACTAAATAAATGGGTAAAGGAATTAACTGGTTTGGCTTCCAACTACTGGAGCCAGTCCTTGAAGGAGAGCAGGTTTGAGCCTGACTGGCATATTGGAACCTTTGCATTAAACCAGGTCTCCAAGCCACTGAGCCTTGAGTGGCTATGCTGCACTACATGGTGTAAAAACACCATGTATATATGGAATATATATATATATATATATGGAATATATATAAAAAGCTGTACATGAAATGTGGAAACTGAAGATTTGTCTGTTAATGCAGTTCCGATGAAGTCTTAAGTTTGGGATTTGCATTGCTCAGCATCACCATTCAAATGGTTGCCCAGAATGGCGGTCAGAAAAACAATTTTCTGTTTGCAAACAGTTCTGTAACATGGGGGTGTGAGACAGAGCTAAAACCAAGTCAGTCAAACGTTCAAACCCCAGTGACCTCACTGTATGAATATGTGGCATTCATAGAAGTGTCTGCAGTTGAATAAACTTCAGATAAAAGAAAAATCTCCTGGCATAAAGAGATGGAATCGCTGGTACCAAGCTACCAATACTCAAGCTATGCTGAGAGATGCAGGGAAGAGTCAAGGACCAAGGAGACCTTCCAAGGAAATGAGAGAAGGAAGGGCTCTCCAGTTCATATCCCCAAGGGCCACAGCTCAGGGCTGCACCCTTTGGGCATGACCAAAGACATAGAATACAATGTCCTGATGAATCATCCAAAATACAACAGAAAGAGCAAGTTTAAGGGTAGGCAACCACTCAAAAACTTCTGAAAGGCAGCGCTGATTCACTGGGAGGGCAGGGGAGGGACAAGCTGGATGTCGCTTGGTTGTGTCATGAACACAGATCACCACTAGATGGTAGGTGAGGAGCATTAACTCTGCCAGGGAACCATTTCCCCATTTTATTGCTGGGAAATCCCATGAAAATGTAAAATGTAGAAGTATCTCCTTGCATACACTCTTCCAGCAAGTTTTTAAAGAAAGACAGATAGCTGTAGCAACTGCAGAACTCCATACCACAGAGCTCCTGCATATTTTGGGATATTTTACCAAATTTTTGGTAATATTTGGTTATATTATACCAAATTTGGTATATTTATTCAAAATTTACTGTAGTTGCAGGTATCATAGTAAATAACCTTGCTGTTCTCCAGCACAATGACAATCTTTATAACTTCTGTAACTGTATTTAGTTTGCAAGAAATACAGTAGGCTTTAAAAGGAAAGGTGGCTCCACACACATTGTACAACTACACAGCACAAAAGGCTGAAGTCTGAACAACAGCAGTAATTATAGACTTTTTTTCCCATTTTTACCTGGGATATGAGATACATTGAGCTAACTTGAGGTGAGCCATGGTCGCTTAAACTCATGCAGGACACTAGTGACAGCTCCTCACTGGCACTGCCAAATCACTGCACCTTCTCCCACATGATTTTCCCCAGTGTTTTTAGAGGACGACGCAGGTTTATTCCCTGAACTTGCCCCGAGATGCTACAGTACCTCTAGCATCTACTCACAGCATGAACCTGGAAACGAGGCCCAGTGAAAGGCTGGCATTTTCTCCAGCTTGTCAGTGGCAACATATTAAGCCCATCATGTAGAGCACTGCTGTCTGAAATATGCAGGCAGGCATCCAAATGGCTCACACCCAGCACGGCCATCAGGGCACAGGGAGAACACTGCTAGCAGCCCAGTATTGGATTTATTCTGTATCTTGCACACCATGCTGCTCTACAAATACTACCACATCCTGCAAGCGTTCTACAGAAAAAAAGTATATGTTGAATCAACTCCACTTTTAGCATCCACAGTTTCTTTGGAGATCTTTCAGCTCGGAAGAAGCAGAGCTAGACCCTGCTTAGGCTGGTAAAATCTGTCAAGCCCACATGACAGGATGGTGTAGCTGCAGGGGGTTATAAACTGCCCTTGAAAACGTACATGAATAGCTCTGCTGCCAAAACTTGCTTTGATATTAATGCACAAAGGAGAATAATTTGACGTTAGCTTCCAAAGAGGATATATTAAAAGAAATAATTGCTGTCAGCATATTTGAGCAATAACGAGCTGCAAATACCCATCAGCTCTCAGGTTGTTTTGCATTGTTCTGAGTGAACAAAGACAAAACCCAACACATATACATATATCTTATAAAGGAGATTGCTTGCTTTCTTACCTCTTCCTTCTTCTCTTCAGCACCAGGGGCTAAGTTGAGGCTAAGTTGAGAGTGGCTGCTTATGCCACTGTCTTCATTTCCATCGTCATAGTACACAGTCTGCACAGAGTCCTGGAAGCAAACGGGATTCCTCCCCAGCTTCGGCCCAGGCACCTCCATCCTCTCCTCGCTTTCCATCGAGCTCAGGGACAAGGTGCTCTGGTGGTTTGGGCACTGGAAGTTCATATTGCACTTGACCTTCTCTGCACTGGGGCTCTGCGGCTTAGGAGCAGTTGGCCTAGCAGGAACATGAGGGTTTTCAGCTTCGTACGTAAAGTGGGAAGCAGCTTTCAGTTCATCCGAGTCCGTATAAAACACTTCATTAGGGATTGGACCGATGTCAATCGGAGAAGGTGAATCTAGGATCCCTGACGAGGTGCTGATGCTTCTGTCTTCAGCAGCAGCTACGTTCCCTGCAGCCTCGGTACCGGCAGGAGCCGTGGGGCTTTGCAGGGAAGGTGTCCCAGGCGAGGTGGAGTCGGCGCTCGGCGCTGGGGAGCTGCACCTCTTCCTGTCGTGATCCGTGCTGCTGGAAACCCTGCGCGAATAGTCATCGTGCAGCCTGCTGTTCGGCCTGCTCCGCTGGCACTGCTCGCTGGGAGAAGGCTCTGTGCTCTTAGGGCCGTCCTTCTTCCAGGCCACATCTGTAACATTGCTCACGAGCCTCAAAACTCGGTCAAAATCCTTTGCCCTGATAGGGCTCTTCCACCGCTTGGACCTTCTCTCGGAGTTTCCGCTGGCTTTGTCCGAGTCAGCGGATGTAGCACTTACTGTCCTTTGGGGCATTTGCTTTTCATGTGCGGCCTTGAGGTCAGAGAGGTTTGAGGTGGACTTCCGTTTGAAAGAGCTTTTTTTCAGGAAGTTTAAATTGTCTGAGCTTTTGCTTCTCCGGTAGATGATCCTGTTGTTTTCAGAATCTTTCACTAAAATTTCACAGATCTTTGGCTCTGAGGCGGCAGGGGAGGTTGGCCTGGCACATTTGTGATTACTCGGAGCTTTGTCAGTGTCCAGCAAATTGATGCGGCCAACCCCATAGGCCCTCCTGATGCTGCGCGAGCGGTGAGTGTTCCTCAGAAAAGAATCATCACCCTCCTCAGCATCGGAGCAGTCAGAAGCTAAACCATCCACTGCGTCCTGGAAGTCCTGCAAAGGCCCCGAATAGGAATACCTGTTAGTCTGAACTGTCACCACTGCCCCATTTGAGCCATGTTTGCCTGCGTTGTTCTCATTTAAGATATCTGGACATTCCCTGGCTTGAATTCCTTGGAGAACTGAAGATCTTAACTTCTTGAACGATCCCATTTTTCTAATGGAAGACAAAGCATTCCACGTGGAAGAGCTGCCCATCAAAACGAGAGACCGAGGCCTCTCCGAGTTGGAATTAGCCCGTTTCCTAGGGGTTGAGAAGAAGCGCATGATTTTGGAAGGGCTGAGTTTATCACCTGGCACCTCCTCCTCATGGCCACAGCTGGTGTTGTATCCTCCATTGAGACTGACCGTGGCAGCGAGACTCTGGGGCTCCTTCTTATCCATAACTATGCAAGTCAGCGTGGTGCCATTGCCACGGCCGTTCTGCACCGTGGTCATGCTCTCGATGCCGTAGGCGCGGAGGCGGAGGCTGCGCGAGCCCGAATCTCCGTTGCCGTCCTCCTCGGTGTCGATGGGCCTCGGTGCCCGCCCCTCATGGGCCTCCCCGTGTCCCGTCCTGCGCTCGCATCGCCCGGCGGCGCCCGGCTCCTCAGACTGCACCGCCTGCACCAAGAGAGCAAAGGCAGCATGAGAGAAATTGCCTTCAAGGCCCCAGCTAGGAGAAGGGCCCGCCAGCAGAAATAAAAACATCCACAAAACCAAGGGCTTCTTTCTAGCCAAGCAAAGGCATGACACGGTGCTGAAGAGAAGACAACTCTCCAAGTCTAATGGCATTCATTAGCAATTTAGGAGACCAGCCTAATTTCAATATGTCCTTGCTTTTTCCTAATGCCTAATAAGCTGTTAAATTCAGTGCTGCTATTGCAACATCTCCATGAGAATAGGAAAGAAAATCCCCAGCCACATTATTCTGGAGATGAAAGAAGCCCAGTGACCACCAGCACAGGCTTCCTCAAACACTGCCCCCGAGATGCATGACAGGAACAAGTCTATGTCCCACCAACCCATGCCCATCAAGTGCCACCAGATCCTCACAGGGCAGGTGAAAGGATACCCATAGATCCATTTCCCCATAATTTGCTGCCAACAGCAGCTCTCCCAGTGGATAAACCTCAGTTATGGGCACTGCAAAGTGTTTTTCCCCAACCCAAGACAACAAAAGCTGGAGCTGCTGGAGGAGGACCCGGCCGGTGGGGATCACGGACACGACACCTGAACCCAGGAGGGCGGCACGGAGCCTCCGTGCAGGGATGTGCTGCGGAAGCTGGAAGAGAGGGACGGTGGCGCAGGGAAGGTGGCGGGGGGTCCAGGGAGTGTGTGATTGCGGAGCCGTTATCCTGTTATCCTGTTTTCCCGCGGCACACTGGGATGCGCGAGCCCATTGGGAGCTCCCACGGCCACAAGCCGCAGCGGAGAACACCGGCACACGCGAAGCCAGCGCCAAATGCCACAGAGTCCCCAAGCCCTGGGGACCGGGCAGCCGGATCCCACGCGGAGGGAGCCCGGTCCCTTCCTCTGGGTTTGCTTTAAAATCTGTTCCTTCTCTGTCGCGGGGCGGCGGGAGCCGCTTCCCCCCCCTCCCGGGATGAAGGGATCTGGAGGCGCCTCCAAGCTCCGCCGTCGGTCTCTAATCCCGTCCTTGAGCAGCGCGGGGCGCCGCGGCCGCCGCCGCCTCCCGCTCCCTCCGCGGCAGCAGCAGCGCCGGGGGGCGGCACGAGACGGGGGGAAAACAAAGTTACTGGAGAAAAGCGGCGTTCGGCAGGAACGGAGGGGATGGGGGGCAGAGGGGAGCGGAAAGGAAGGGGAAAATGGAAGAAAAAAAATGGAAGAAAAAAAAAGAAAAAAAAAAGAAAAAAGAAGGAAAAAAAAGAAAGGAAATGGAAGAAAAAAGAAAAATGGAAGAAAAAAAAAAGAAGAAAAAAGATAGGAAAAAAAAATAGGGGAGAAAGGGATAAAAGAAAGGAGAAGAAAGATAAAAGAAGGGGGAAAAAGAAAATAAAAAAGGGGAAGATGCAGCGGGGAGCGCAGGGCCGGCA
>JAUBOD010000824.1:4418014-4428948 GCA_032353885.1 Nothura maculosa | reverse complement strand
AATTACAAATACACATAATCTTAATAAGAACTTATTCTATTCACTGTAGTTCCTGTACCTTCTGTAGATTAAAGCTAGCATAGAACTTACTGTTCAACAAAGCTGAACATTTTTTATTCTTTTATACCACAATAATTCATTTCTCATACATGGACAATAGCAGAGCTGCTCTTCTTCTGCTCTTCATGGCTCCTCGCCTGGGATCCAGCAGCCCAACTTATCTGTACCAGTCACAGATAGACTTTCATAGTAACAGATGTTAAGAAACAATGGACCCAGTAAAGCCAAAGCAAGGGCAGGAGGAGGAATAAAGAAAGCAGTGACTGGGTTCTGCTAAGCCACTTGTAAGTTTGAATAAATAAGGCTGCTTTAGTAAAGGCAGATGTGATGTTGTCCACTGCACATCCTCCTGGACGGCATATCAGGTACATGTAGGAGCTACTTTGTTTTTTCAAGTAAAAATAAAGCTAATGAAGTAAGAGTTGGCACACAACTAGACTCTGAGTAATCTCACCTTGAGTACACTTGTCTCTTCTCTTTTTAATCGCCAAGGCTACTTTGTATTTCCTTGTTGATAACAGTAGGACTAGTATGACTGTAGCCCGTGATGATCCAAGGATAGCATCACAACAATGTTTTTAGGAAAAAGATGATGTTTATAAAGGTAACTTTGACTGATAACCACAAGAAAAAATGACGAGCTTTGGAGCACATAAGCCTTTCTTCAGTGCTAAATCTTCACGCTAAGCAGTGTGAATCACTGCTTTAATTTAAATATAATTCAACCAAAGGAATGAAGGAGACTGTTAGCAGAAATGGAAGTGATAAATATCTTAGATATTGTGGAACTAGAAATCAGTAGTTACTACCTACAGAACAGTGGGTCACTGAGAGAGGATATAGCTTATGGAAAACATTGAATAACAAGCATTTTTTTTGTTGAGTCCATTCTTTTTAGTATCCACTGAAATTGTGAAATCTAGTTCCCAGAATAATTTCTGGAGTCACTTTTCATACACCACATGAGGATCAGGACTAAAAGGTCAAACTGTGGCTTCTGCAATACAAGCCTACTTTTAATTGGAAGTTTCTGGTTTTTGAAACAATTACCTGTGCAAATTGATTGCGCTGTGTAGCTCCTACTTCATTCCGCTTGTACAGTCTTCACCTGACACAATGCAGGAGCTACCCTACATCTTGGGACATAAGATTCACACATCCAAGCATAAGAAGAGAGATGAGGGGAAGCCCTATTGGCAGGTATGATCTTCTCCCACTACACAGCGTAAGCCCTATAGTAACGTGGGATTTTGAAGTACCTGCAGTCAGTAAGATGTGTGAGGGAGCTCTTTCGAGTTTTACCAAGTTTGCCCACAGTCTTACCTAACGATCACCGATTTGGATTTCCCACTGAAATCAGGAGAGAGAAGGTGGGTTTTTTACATGGACCATATTTGGATGAGCCATGATCCCTCTAGCAAAGCTGCTCTGTTCCCCAGCAGCACAACGGCTGGCCACGCAGGCCCCATACAGGCACACATTTAGTCTGGCCATCTTCAAAGAGATTAAAATTAGCAGAGTTGTCCTGCTGCATCGGGAAGTCCTGGCCCATCTCCCGCCTCTGCCATCTCCGGCCTCTGCCAACATTAGGGCCCTGAGGGCCATGGCAGGTGGACATACAGGCCAGCATGAGGATAGGCCAGAGAGGCAGCAGCTCTGGGGCCTCGGCCCCTGTAGGGCTGCCTTCTCCTCCCCACTTTTTCCCTGAGAGCAAAGGCCTCCTCTCCACCGTGTGCCCAGGCCCAGCGGCATCAGAGAGCAGCTCCGCTGCCAGCCACCATGAGCAGCCGGCCACAACGGAGCCATTTGCACGATGCTTTCCAAGCCCAGGGAGCTCCAAGGCATCTCCTCGTCAGTCTAAATAAGTTTTGTTAAACTAGTGATAAGACACTTTACATTCAGTAGAATTTAAGGGCTTAATCTCTACTGCAAACCAGCCAAAACAGGGAATTGAACCGGAAATCCTCAGTGGCCCTCAGTGGTGAGCCCTGCATCTCCCATATTGGGAAGCCCCATGGATCCCACAAAACTAAAGGCTGGGAAAACCGTTAGTGCCATGAAAGCTACATGTGTTTCCTTGTACATCTACTCAGTGGCCTTCACAGTCCAGAAACCCCTCCAGGGCCTGTGGACAAATGAAGAGGACAGCATAAAAACAACTGCTTCTGAGCTGGTCATTGCCCTGTGTAGCCAAGGGATGTCCAACAGTGCAAGCAGCTTTGTTTTCTTCCATAAAGAATAAAAATAGCTTTTATCAGGACACATTACCTCTACACCAGGTACTTAAATCCTCTAAGAAAATTTGTATTAAAGTCACAAGAACTTCACTTCTCTGTTTGGTGTTCTTTTCCTCCATTACAAAAACATTCACAAAAGCAAATTTAAAAAAAAATTATTTGTAACACTTCAGAGCTCTATTTCTGCATCAGTAGGTCATGAATGATTTCTTTCAGCTACTTGATATTCAGACGTCAACACTGCCATGGTAATTATTTTTCCTAACACTTCAGGACAAATTCAAGCAGTCAGTAACAGAGCTGAGCACATAGATGGAGAGTTGCTTGTAGTCAAACAGCTCAGAAGGTTTAAATATGCACATCTGTGCACACAGAGGGGCGCAAAGCACTGTGACCACTCAGTTTAAAATGATCTTTTGCTTTTGAAAGTATTTACGGAAAAACAGAACAAAACAAACAAACCACTAAACCAAAAACCAACCAACCAGAAAAAAATCCATTAATTTCTCAGATACTGATGCCAAGTTTTTAAATATGATATGAAGCTTTAGTTTTGGCAAAACATGAGGATAAATATTCAATGTATAATAAATTAGGGTATTGTGTGTTTTTTGCCCATGATAAACTAAGAGAATTCAAAGAACATGACCCCAATACACAACCTGGAACGTAATTTTTATTTCACTAATCAGTTTTGTGATTGGTCTTTCCTAATCATTGATTTAATGCATAGTATAACATGTCAGTGTTAGACTCCTATACACAAAGCACTGAGTAAAAATAACAGCAGACTTTGTATGTAGAAGAATCATATCAACACATTTAAAATCAGGAGAATAAAAAGCCCCTGTTAAGTTTTGCCATTTTTTTGAAATTCAAAAAGAAAGGCAACATCAAAAATAAAAATATTCAGTGTTTCTCTATGTTTAAATTCCTACAACAAAATAGAAATTAAATTTTTTCATTGCCTTGTCCAGGAATTACTGCAAGGTATAATTTTATCAGCCAAGTGAAAAGCAGAAGAAAGCACTAAGTACCCATGAGTATACACTGCACTTGCAGCAGTCAGTGACAAATCTCCCATCAATTCAAGTATCCCTAATTTCACTGGGGATGAAGGGAATGCAGGGGCGGGGAGGGAGCTTTCTCATTTCTCCTTTTGAATTTATCTATACATTTAGTTACGCTTCAACAGTTTTCAATATAGGCTGTAATTGCTTGAAAGTGCTATACTTGTGATCAGGGCCTTCTGCAGACTACATTGCATCATGGGGAATGGGCAACATGATTATTTGACACAGCTTGGTTCAAATTAATAGCTCTAAGAATTCAGGTTAAGGCAGATTAGTTTACAAAGTTGTGTAAATCAGGTGTCTAAAAATGCCCCTTTCTGTCCTATCTTTCTGTGAAATAAACTAACAACCCACAACATGGTTTCTGTTCTGACAGGGCTGCAGACATCCCAGTGCTGCTCAGAGTTAAGTGCTCTCTGACACACTTTGATAGCAAGCAGCAACAGCAGCAGAGTTCTCACATCAGTGTCATTTACCCTTGAGAAGCATCTCCACTTCACTGCATCCTGTGGAGTAGCTGAAATGATACTTCTTACTGGCAAATAGAATTAATATCTCCTGTATTCTCACAGACACAGTTATTGATGAGGAGGAAAAAAGATGGATTTGACAACAGTGATAAGAAAAGCAAGGAAAATGACAGAAGCAGGGTAAAAGGAAGTGGGGGAAGGTGGCAGAGAACTGCCAAACAGCCAGAGAACAGAGATACGTCCAAAATGGAAAAAGGAAAACAGAAGAGACAAGAGATGCCTAAGGTGAAAGAATCTATACCTAATAGGGAACTACTGCTTATAGATCATAGAGCTGATCCTCGGTTTCCTGAGTCTTCACATTCTCCATTAGTGAGACAACTTGAGAAGTAGAGCTCTGTGTGGCAAATATTGGTATTAGCAAAGCTTGAATGATGATGATGATGATGCTTACCTGGAAATTGATGCTCCCCAAATGATGAACTGACAACAAAATGGAAACCATGCACTCACTCTGCATATGTGAGTTCCTCTTAAAAGGACAACAATATAGAAAAGAAGGAATCTTAAAAAGTTGGGGAATGACAGACTAATTTTGATCATGCAAACTTGTTACATGCCAGCAATACAGCTCAGGAGCCTGATGGACAAAAGCAAGGCAAGAAGAAAGAGGATTTGGAGCAAGACCTCTTTCCTCAGATCTTTGACTTTGCCTCTTCTGCACGAACATTGCTGACACAAATTGCTCCTGAATTATCTCACTCCCTTAAGATTAATGATTCTAGTAATAGTTTTATGTCTTGCTTACTAGAGAAGTCAATGAATTTTTGATATTTGTTTTCCTTCCTAGTGCAGATTTGAAGTTATTAATTTAAATTTTAGGTACAACTCAAATCTGCAAAAGCATGTTTCCTACTATCCACTGAGGTAGCTAGTTTCCTAGTTTCTACATTTTATTGGTAAAAATCTCCAAAATACTGACATGTTGATATGTTAGATAATGCTATTAGATATGCATGTATCCTCCTTCTCTCCAAGTAAAACAATTATCTGAATGTACTTTGTGAAATTATACAGTGCAGGATAATTTCAGGAGTCTTCTGCAACTTGAAAATGATACCTATGTCTTTATTCTGTATCTACCTACGTATTATCCATATGAGCTTTTGTCTCATATCTAGTGGTAAAGGAAGTGCAATGAAAATATAAAATGCATGTGTGACTAGAGAGGTGTCATTAACTTACAGATGATGGAGCCCCTTTCATCTAAACAACCTGCAAAATCTATCACAAGAAAACAAAAACACAATGAAAATTCATTCCTAAATGGAATGCCATGAATCACTTCAGAGCCCAAGAAACTTTAAGGCTGCTCAGTCTCATCCCTCCAGGCTTCTGTGGGGGACTGTATCAAACTTGCCAATAAATCTCGTTTAGTCATTTTTTTCAAAGCACAACATTATATTGGGGAAAACAATATTGTTTAGGAGTTGCTTTGATATAAGAAGTTTACAGACATTTTTTTACACCTCTGAAACTACTCTTATCTTAAAAAGATGCAAAATTTATTAAATCTAATGGTTCTAATGCCAACCCTTACCTCATTGACACAATACAAATAGTTACTAATTTTTACATATGGATTCTATAACAGCTGGTATACTCAGGATATCAGTAGCTTGAACTAGCATGAAATATTTCATTTTCAGGAGAAAGCATGATTTGAGCAAATAAAATAGCATGATCAATCTTGTTCAGTGGGAAGTTGATAGTTGGGACATATTTATGTCCATGATAATATTTCAATATCCTGGCAAGCATTTGTTGTACAGACTTTTCTCTACAGCAAGCACTTCACCAAGCCATATATCCTCCTTTTGAGGCAGCAAATTCATGAAAATACATTCAGTTTCATTTGGGATTCACAGTACAGACCAGTGAAATTGAGCCCAGTAATAGGGATGCTAATGTCAGGCAGCTTTCTTGTCTGCAACTGCCTTATCTGCTTACAGCACATCCCTGTTTTATCATCCCTGCCTTTAGGCACCGAGTATAAAGTAAATACAGACGCATCAAGTCAGCTTGCACTTTGCTGTACGGTTACAATCATTTTTAACTGCAGTACTGACACAAAAAAAAACCTAAAAATATTAAAGTTCTGAGTTCTAAAAAAAAAGATACAACCTCAAATTTAACTGATGAAAACATCACCACAGAATTAAAACTCACCGTTACCTGTCAGAAACAGTGAGACACGATCTCTGTCCAATAGAAGAAAATATCATTAGAAGAGGCAGCAAGAGCAGAGGTGAATTCAAGTCCTTCAATGCTACTGAAGCACGATAGCCAGCTACACAAGGCCAGTACAAATAGACTTATTTGTATTATTAACTTATTCTTTTTTTGTCAGATCTCTCTGGCTCTGCCCTGCCATTATACACACAGACATAAACACTCAAAGGACCCAACTGTTGAATTGTGATGAAATCCTTCCTTGAAATATAACCAGAATCAGTACCTGGATGTGAATATATTGCAGTGTTTTTACTGCTCAAAATGATAACAAAGAATTTCCCATTTCCAATTTTTCATAAATAATTTCCTAAATATAAAAATATCAGCAGTGTTAATGAGTGATATTCAAGGGCAATCTTGGAATGAGAAAAAGCCATGTATTATCTGGAACAATAGATTTGTCCCTCTAGAGAGAACATAAAAATTAGAGAAACAGACAAATAAATTATCAAGAATCAGAGGGTGGGGAAAAAATGAGATCCTTTTAAATTGAGCTTCTTTATTATATCTCCAATATGATCAAAGAGAACAGTTCACTAACACTAGTTAATAGGAAAACTGTGCTAATGTATCAAGGGTAATTCTTTCCATAGCATGTCTGGTTTGAGCTAACAGCAGGGAGCTAAGAGACTGGATGTGTAAGGAATTCCTTTCAGAAACAATGTAATTCATACTTGAGTTCTTTCAGTGATGCCAATGTTATCTAATTCTCTCTCAAAATGAAATAAGATAAAATAAAAGCTCTCGCAAACAACTCCAGGTTGTTATAAGTGTTTTTTATCAAATGGCTACTTTGGGAGTGTTTCCACAACTACTTACTTAATAACAGCAAGCTAACAGTGATTTGGCACAAGCAGAGTGACCTAAAGGTTATGGAAGGGCCAGTGAGCACTGGTCGCCAGCGCTGCCTCTTGGAGTGCTCCTTCCTCTTCCTCACCTCTCCACATCCAATAGGAGGCAACTCCAGCATTGCCAACATGAGCATTCAAGTGACTGCATTTGATCACGATTTTCTTTGTTTCACTGCTAATTTCCTCCGAGGATCTGTTGGAATATGAACCCCAATCCGAGGCACATATGCCAGGGTTTAACAGCTAAATGGAGTGAGAAAATCTTCAATTAGCTGCAAGTGATTTCAGCCAGGCGAGCTGTGAAAAATGCCATTCTCCTAACCCCAAAGCTGCAGAAGCCAACTCAGCAGTTATCTCAATATTGCTAATTATTAAACCATAGCTGAACATCAAATATTTAGTACCATTAATTGAAAAAAAAAAGCCAACCCCACATATGGAAAGTAATTAATGTATTTAAATTGGTTTGGATAGTAAAATTATAAGATATCGTAAGAAAGAATCGCTATATTGAATTTAACAAACTGCTGCAACAAAGTTTCCAACACCAAATAACAGCTTGAATTTTGGGAATATTAGAAGAAATATTCTCAGTTATAAGTAACAAGCTGGTTTCACAACCTGTATTTGCAAAGTTTCTTTTTTTCTGAAAAAAAGAAAGCAAGAAAGAACAAAATAGAGAATGAAAATACATACAGATAAGCCACTAGTTGATACCTCTTTCCAAAACATAACGAATCTTCCCCTATGGGCTTAATAATCATTTCTATCACAGTCGCATTGAAAGATTTTTGTGTTAGATGCTCTACATGGAAAAAAATATAACCCTGGCCTTGGAGATCTTACAAACACCAGCTGATTTGCTAGGCAGTTCATTTTAGACCATAGTTACCTAATTTGTTCCAGCCCTGATCTGGTCTTCATTACAGGAATCAAGTTACTGCCATTACAATTGCTGGATATAGGATGTGAGCTTATATAAGACTATAAGGATGTGAGCTTATATAAGACCATATGCACATCTAGTGCAAGACGGCCATTAAGTCACTGCTGAATTTCTTTTTTTAAAGAGCATAATACACCTTTGGCTTTGAAATGCCAAGGAGTGAGCTGGCAAGTCAGGTATTCTTTGAAAATTTTTAATCAGACAAAACTAATTCAGCTGTCTATGAGCATCTGTGCACTAAGCCATCTGCTTCTATGAGGGAGCAGAAGAGAAAGAAAAGCAGGTCAGTTGTCAGCAGCAAGAGAATTAAACAAAATTCAGGCTGATTACGTAGAACTTCAGAGCATAACTGAGACTTCAGTAAATTAAAAATAGTGTCTACTGTCACTTCTGAGGCATTGTGGTTTGTCATCTCCGAGCACCGTATCTGTGAACAAGTAGCCTCCATCCCTGCCAGGAAAGGCTGGAAATTACAGAACAGAAATTGTTATTGAAGGATTTGGAGGGTCCTTGTTCAGGACTTCCATAGATTTAAATGGAAAAAATATCTTTCCGTAGATTTAAAGGTGACCAGTTTTGGAATACTCCTTTCCTCCCCAAACACCTTCCAGCAGAAAACACCATGTTTCAACCAATCTAAGTTAAAAAGACCACATCATGTCAAAAGCTGATGTCCTCTCTCAGGACGTCTTTACTGCACCAAGGAAGTTTTCTTTTTTGTGAGTGCAGAAAATAGTACTCACCACGGCTCATCTTCCTCTGCCTGGCTCTATTCTTCATCAAATCAAACTCTCAGCTGGAGTTGCCTGTGCTGGAGCCCTCCTGAGTAATCCTTCACCTCTTGCCCTCAAGGTGTACTATCCTGCACTTAACTGTGCAGGAGAATAAGGCCAGAGCATCTAGGTTTTATTGCAATAGCAGTTTAAGGAGGAAAAAAAGAAAGAAAAAAGGAAAAAAGCAAACCCTGCAACAGACTACATCGCTAGACTTCTAAATCAGTTACTGTAAGCAAAACTGCTCTTTTATTGGCTTTGCAAAAAGAATTAGCATGCAACAGAACGTCATCATCTTTGCCGAGCAAATAGCTGTAGATTTATGCATTAAACACTTCTAAATCTCCTCGATCCCATTTAGTCTCCACCTGGCTCTCAAACTAAGCATTCTGTCCAGGCAGGGGCACCAGCTCCACGTTGGGTAACACAGAGCACAAACCTGCACAGTTCAAACAAACAGCTTCTTGCCTGACAGCCCCTGTGTCTGCATGAAATGGATCCTCAAAGCAATGGTAAAACCTATGTGCAGGCAGTCAGAATAGCATTCAAATTAACAAATCTGAGGTATTTTACAGACTTTACGGGAAAAGCCCTCGTTTTAAAGCCAGCCACATGGACAAAGCAGGGATTAACCGGGTCTGAATGAAATTAATGTTCTTACATGTGTATTACTTTATACCGTTGCATGCACTGCAAATGCACTGTTTGATGCCCAGTGTTGATTTTCTTTTGAATCAAAAGTCACCTGGCTCTAGGCAGAAGTGAGGTTTGAATTTCAGCTAATCACTGATAACAGAGACATCCCAGGGATTCTGCTTCTGTTTGCTGCTTGTGCAACAAAATCACTATCTGAATAGTGGAAGTTAGAAAAATGGCAGTGAAGCTACTTGAAAGAGAGCTCACCTTCGTTGTTTTGCTGTAGAAACAAACAGGTTGCTTCACGGTAGGGCCCTTGCTTTCCTCCCAGCCCCTCAGAATAAAGCATTTCCCCTCTTTTTCATACAGTAAAATACATCACTCAAAGTATGAAATAGATGCTGAAAGTGTTAGAAGCTCTTACTGAAACACAGTAGGATCATTTGAAGTTAGGAATAAACAACCCTGCATAGAGCTGCAAAACAAACTTTCTGTGATCGGCCAGAATAAAAGGTTTCCTCCTGCTATTCAAACATCTCTTTTTACCCTTGGCTTTGCAGATAGCTCTGAGAACACTTTGAATTGCCAGTTGTTATAACAAACACCCTTACCCGGACCCACCCCACCTACCATAGCAGTGCCAGGGTTGTCCCTGTGCATTGCCCAAAGGAGCAGGGACACTTATTAAAAATATATGACCTATAGCTTTTCTAGTTTCAATATTTATACTCTTTTAGCTCCATCCATTCAATCATTAATTTAACCTTGATTCTGTCACAAATGACGACGGCCACAAAGTCTTGAGAAATCAAAATATGTAGAGAAGATCCTTGTTCCTGGAGGTCTGGAGATTTGGCATCGTTTGGCATCGTTTTGCCAAAATAAGCTCTACCATGAGTGAGAGCCTGTACCTCATTTGCATATACAAATCCATATAAATAATATCCAAAATTAGAATCGAGATATCACCTTTGGCAGAAACACGTGTGCTTTCTTTTACGCTGAAGACGCACGGAAAAAAAGAAATCCTGCCATTTTCTTACCCGCTTGTAAAACCACTATCTTCTTTCTGTGCTATATTTTCCTTCTATCCCTTAGATCACACTGTTTCCTGATTAGAAACGTGGTAAAAATAAAACAATAGACAAAACTCTGGTTCACACCCTGACTGCAGAATGCTTAATTAGTTTCAAAATTAACCTACTGCAATCATTTAGGTCCTGCACACTTTTGAAAAATTAATGCCTTCACCCAAAAAATAAAAATAAAAGACGCTCGGTATTTATGAGCTGTTAGTGGCATCACACTTTCTGTTTCTCTTTGATCAAGAATGATACAGGATGAATCACAGACATGTTCCCATTGGAGCAATGACAGGCCTTGACCCACATACTTACTCTCTATCAAACAATTTTTGAATAGCTAGATTTTTTATGAATACAGTTAAAGGTAATTGTTGTTATTAGCATTTCTGGCATGTCTCTCATTACCATGGCAATATTTAATTAAAATTATGTATTTTTCTGAAACTAGCAGGACATCTCTCCTAGGCATTCGAATAAATGTATTCCTAGTGTTGACAGTGCTACAGGA
>JAUBOD010000824.1:4386414-4398143 GCA_032353885.1 Nothura maculosa | reverse complement strand
TAAAATCCTGTCTCAGGCCAATGTACGTTTAACCCAGGAATCTAGTCTAAGTAGATGTATAAAGACAGACAGGTGAGCAGGCCAAGTTTGTAGTCATTTTTCTAGTAGATATTCCCAATTTTAAGACATTGATGATGTGGGTGTTCCTTAGTTAGTTCCTCTCATTTTACTTTGCCTTGTACAGAAGCTGTATTTGAACCATAAGATTCCACTCTTTCTACTAGAGATCATCTCTTTAAAGCTATCTAATCCCTCTTGTACCCATTTTTACTTTTGAAACACACCACATTTTGTGACAATGTATATTAAGTTGCCTTAAAAGTTCCTTTCATTTAATCTACTTTTTAAAAAAGACAAACTATTTCCTATTCAGAAAAAGTCCTAGACATAACAGTGCAAATATATAATAATGCTATCACACTTTTCTTGTATGGCAAAAGGTAATTAAGAATATACAGATTTCTGGCCTTTGCATTGTTGAAAGAAAATATTGACCCTTTAAAGGTCCTGCAGGCTCACAGTAGGGTATGTATGACTACATGTGTGATCACATTACATAAGTGTTGTCATAATTGTTATTGCTAGATCATATTTGCTTTTTATTATGACATACACACAAAATGAGCCCATGCATATTGAAGAGTGTTGAACTGTCAATGGAGAAGGAAACTGGGATGACCAGTAATGCCAAGAAAGAAATAAACAAAAAAGGAAGGAGTAGTTCAGTGGGTAGAGACCCAAACTTAATGGCAACTCGGATTCTCCAGATAAGATCAGAGCAAAAAATGAATGCAAGGCTTATGCCTGCACAAAGGAGCCTTTCTTTGCAGAGATACAAGCATTGCACAAAGTGAGTGGGCAAAGTTTGCCTCCCACATTTCTTTCATTACTCATATCTAGCACCTGCTAGTTAGCTAACATCAATTTTTTTATACCGGCCTCCTCCAGTTCCAGTGAACATTAATGCAAGCAAGACAATCTCTCACTTCATTTTGCCTTGTACAGATAAATGCAGCAGTGCTGCCAAACCAGAGCAGCCTGAATTGGGAGGTACTCATGCAGTTTTAAAGTAAGACATAGCCTAACCTCTATCTCAAGTGGAAGACAAGGATGCAGCGAATATAGGGGGAAAAGAAAGCAGCCATTTAGCTACACTCAGGAATGACACGCAGGTGTGTGGGGCTCAAAGAAAACAGTGTACTGTGGGCAGACAAACAAACCTTCAAATAGACAAATTATATTCTTCCAATTTGTGATCTAAGTAGGACAGCCAACTTCATTATCCTTACCTTTCCTCGTGGAAGAAGTATTGTGAAAAAATCTAGGCTTGGAAAACATCATATCTAGCAGGTGAGTACAGCTTTGCCCTGAAATAAGCCTAAAAAGACTAGTGACTCAGAAGGACTGTCATCTAGTAAATTATCATCCCAAGTATCTATGGTAGAAGAACAACCTCAGAAATAGTGTGTACAAACACTGAGCCAGTTTGCAAGAACTTGGCAGATTATAGAGTGTTTATGTGTGATTTCAGTCTGCAGACCTTAACTCTTTAAATCAACACTTCTCTGATGACTTCAGGGAGGCTACAGTAATGTACATCACCTGAGATGATAAATTCTTCATCTTAGAGGGCCAGAAAGTGGATTGATTGCCTTTCTTTTTATAATATATGGTAGAGCACTGTGTATTATAAAGCTGATGATGATGCAGGTAGAAGAGGTCTATACTCATTTGTGTCTCTGGATGGTGTATAGAAAAAGATGGAGGACAGCCTCATAACCTTGTTTTTTAGTGCAGTTAAGCAAAATGTGGTTAGACATATTTATTCTGTAGTCTCTAAATATACTGACAAGACTCTGATGAATGAGAATTGCCTCAAGCACAATATCCTCTTTTTTTCGTTGTCTTTGACTCTCCACATAAGCTGTCTTTCATGCCCTAATTCTTTGTGCCGGTCTGTATGCATTTGGGGCCGTGGTGTTTTGACATGTTAATGAATTTTGCTGTGATGGTAATAACCCAAAGCTAAAGGACACCTGGTGATGCCATCGTTACCAGCCTGTGTACGATTGCTTTGTCTTCTAGCCAAGTTTTAGTCTAACCTTTTCAGCGGGGAGAAAAATAAAGTGCCCATGTGGGAGGACAGGTAAGGGGCACTTGGCATTACCGCTGCCTTCTGTCACGCACAAGAGTGACCTACATGGCTTGTGAGAGCTACAGCTCATGACATGTCGTGGGAGTGTGTATTTAGCCACACTATTCATTTGCAGAAAAGGATCTTTACTGATTATTGTTATTATTGCCTTTCAAATGGACTTTGTGCTGGTGAAAGGTGCTGAGAAGAATGGAGAGAAAAGGGAAAACCTGGGTCTGTGGAATGTGTAGGCGCACTTAATACAAGTGGTCCCAGGCTGCACCAGTAGCCTGCCTCCAACCCCTGAGGAAGCTGAGGGCATAGGGCAGCTTTTTTGAAAACTATTCCCTTTCCTGCCAAGACCTCCTGGGTAAACACTTATTTTTCCACCTGGGAATGAGGGAATGAGCCCAATTTCATTTCACGTGGGCCCCACTGGTGACAGTACTTTTCTTCTGTTTGGTATCACACCATCCGCCCTGGTGTCTCTTTTCTGCTTTGAAGAACTTTGATGATTTATTTTCTAATGCAGATTTAATTCCTTTATTTCTACTTCCTTTCTTTGAATCTTTCATAACCTTCTTGTGATACAGGGGCCAAAAGAGTCTGCAGGGTTCAAGGTTGAATGTACAGGTGCACTGTGGATTCATTTTGTAATATAATGATGCTTTTTGTATCACTCCCTATTTCATTTCTAAAAATGTCTATTTTTAATTTATTTCTCTGCCTTATTTCCTGTAAAAGAAAAAAAAAGGCAGTGTTATGGGAGGCTCCAATAACTACTTCATGGTGAACACTGTCACAAATAATACATTATAATGCCATCCTGATGGATGGTGGCATGATGCACTGTCACAATTAATGACTAGAAGAGCTGCATTTCCCTATTTAATGAGACGCACTGATGTAAATAGATCTGACACTTCTTTCCTGAAAGGATGCCGACCCCTTGTTGAAAGGCTTCCTTGCCTAATGCTACAGGAGCAAGAGAGACATCACTTAGGTGGGTGTTCTCCTGCTCCACGGGAGGCCAATTATTGCCTATCACATCGCACACAACTGCTGTTTCGCACACACAGGCCCCAGCCGATGTCACGTCCTATTTTCACAACTCCAGCCAACCAGTCAAGACAAACATGGAAACTCCAGTATTCCTATTGGCTGAGTCGGAGTTGCCACCAGTTATAATGTTCTCCCCTCCAATACAGAAAAGCCTGGTCATTATCAATAACATGAGCACTACGTGTATGGCTAGTGTCCTACTGAGCAACAAAGGAAGCCTTGCATTTTCAAATTCTTACTACTTTAAAGTTTCAGTCACATGTGGAAAAATGGCTTTATTTCCAAATGCTGAAGGTAGAAATGCACTCTGCTTAATATTTTTTCTTAAAGCTGGAAAAGCACCACTGCAGAGTTCTCATCTGGGAGCGTCTTGGCTTGTGATCACTGCTGTGTAATCTCAAGAACGTGCCTCAAGTATCCTCTTAAAACCCAGATTATACGTCATCAGATGCTCTCAGCTTTGACTGTGGCTGGTTACATTCTCCGCATGTGGAATGCCAATAAATAAATTAAATTACTGCAGAATTATCTATCATTGCTAACAATCTTTCTCTTGTAAAAGTGCAGAGGCAATGAACAGGCAGCATTACTGCCATCCTGTGATTGCATTATAGTTGACAAGAATCTCATGTCCCTTTTTTTTTTCTCCGTAATTGGAAGCTTAGTCTGAAATGAATATCTGATACTCAACCTTATCCATACCCAGCTCATCTAGAGTTATCCAACATTTCTGTGACTAGAGAGCTGAATCCAACTGTGACTCAAAAACAGTCCCTGCCTCGCTGTACCTGCAATTTTAGAAAGGTTTGAAAGGTTTTCCCTGCTTAGGTCCATTGCTGTGGCATAACAGATTGCCACAATGGGTGGGAAATGTCACAGGATGTTCTGTGAAAAGGGAAAATATCAGTTTGTGAGCAGAAATGAAAACCTCCTGCTTGTGCCATGTTCCACATTGTGAGAGCAGGGAGTGTGCTGACCTGAGTGCCACACTTGCACATCCAGGGTCTCAACACACAAGAGCCTCATGATTCAGGACCTCATAGACTGCTAGCGCAGACTGATCAGCCAATTTGTCCATGAACTTGAACTTTTGATTGTTCCACAGGGATATCAGTGTAAATAAGAATGGTTTAAGCTGTTGTAATATACCCCAGTTTGTACTGAGTAAAGGACACTCTCTGGGGCTACGGGGACACATTTATTATGTGGGAACATCTGCCATAGCTCAAATGAAGTAGCTAAATCTTCTTGTACTTTGAACTGCAATGGGAGTATAACGAACCACCCTTAGCCAAGAAAATTGCTTTACGATTGGATGCTTAGGAAAAGTCCATTTTCATAGTATTTTAAGCGACTGAGTGATTTTCCCAAACAAATTTCAAAATGGTTCTAGCCAAGTATTTACAGATATCCTTACAAGTAACATTCATATATTCAGATTTGATCAGGAAATGAAAGTTGTCACATGGATGGATTTTTAGGCATCGTCAAGATACCATCAGCATTTTTTATTTCAACAATATTCCTTCCGGGAAGGAGCTTTGCCAAGTAGTAACCACGCTTTCTATGGCAAAATTAAATTGAAAAGGAGATAGGTGACGCCATTGTCTGGCTCCACTACCTAAGTAGAAGAAAGTAGTCATTAGTTCATTTGTTGTTGCTGATAACAACCAAATACTCCATGAAAGCTCTCTCTACTGAGAAAATCTGATTTGAAGCTTATTTTTAAATACAGTAGTATAGGGAGGATCATACAATCATACTGAATGTACTTTTGCAGTCACGTACAGAGACCATCCTTTATCTGAGGATGCATGACTGAATGTCTGTAGTCCTGTCTACTCTCATTTCATCAACTGGCTTTACCCTGGCTTTAAGGGTACATTTGAGTTCCTTGCATTTAGAGATAAGTATTTTGACCCTAAGAAATGTTTTATTACAGGATTATAGTACATGGAATTATACATATGAGTTTCTATCTCTTACCCAGCATAGCTGGTCATAGAATAATAGAATCATTCAATGCTTAAGGTTGGAAGGGACCTTTAAAGATCATCTACTCCAACACTCCTACACACGCAGGGTTACCTAGAGCATGTGGCCAAGCCACATTTGTAGCTTTTAGAGTTTATGTCCTCATTAACTGATCAGTTACATCTTTATTAAAGCATATGATAGGCAGTTGTTGCATTGTAAAATCAGCAGAATCATGCTGCCATAGTTCTGGAGTGATGACACTCCAAGATGTCAGTGATGAGTCAGGTTATATATTTGTATTACAAGGGATAAGGAACTACCCTACAATGACTTAAAACTGTCCTCGGAAAATGCCAGTTGCCATGAGTTCCAGTTTTGTCAACTGAGCAACCTGAGACTAGAAAGAGGAGAAGAATCATACACAGTCATCTCCCTCCCTTACAAGTGTTGGAAGCCCAATGCAATATTATTAGGAATAATAGGCTATAAGTCATTCATATCTTTCATAGATTACTCATATATAGAGGTAAAATGTATTAGCTGTGGTTATTGTCACAGTTAATCCTATGGGATTAAATCATCAATCAGTCTCAGTCTACCCAGATTCACTGACGGAATAAGGAAACACTCACTGATGGCTGAGGAGCAGAGGTGTGGTGTGCTACTATAACTTTCACTTAAAAAACCAGCTCATGTATGTCCCAAGCTATTTATATATCAGCAGGCCTGAATGAAGATGAAAGAAATGAAGATTTTTACAAAATAAAAACAACTTTGACATGTTTTATATTATACATAATGTTTTTATGACCAAAAAGCCCTAAATCCTCTGGACTTCTGGACTTATTACCTGGATACATATGAACTTTGTCAAAGAAAAGCACTACTTGGCCCATTGAGAAAAGATTGTCTGAAGTTCATTATTCTTAAGATAAAGAATGCACTTGAGAAGCTCTGGCTGGAGAAAGGTATCTGCTTCTTAAGTAGTAGTCAAAGACAGAGAAGTCCTGGGGCAAGACATTCCCAGTGAAAAGCTTGGGATACAAGGCTAAGTGGGTAAATTTTGTCTTCTGTAGAAATATTTCACTGTATTTATATCACCGACAACATCAGGTGCTGTCAAAACCAGTATCTGGGTTTCATCACACAGGAGTGTTTCCAGGACTGTCCTCTTAAAGTGATGGAAAAAGTGTAGATAGAATTGCTTCAAATCTCTCTGAAGTGAGAGTGAAATGTAATGACATTTAAGAGGACAGAGCAAGGCAACAGTTTAGGGAACAATTTGAAGAAGGGCAGGGCTTGTCAAAAGCTCAGAAGGCATCTTGATAGTAATGTCAAGTAGTAGACCTTGAGAACATGGTCTTGGAACCATAACAAGTTCTCACTGCAGAAGGGGACTAACCTAGTGACAATGCCTCATTTCTTGGATTTTCTTTCTGATAAAAACCTCAGTTAAACTTTGTCTCTTGGCTTCATTGTGTCCTTTGATGGATGACACCCTGCAATGCTAAGGGTGAATCCAACAGACTCACTGCCCAAACTCTTAAAGGTGGATTGAAACTGTTGAACATTCAAGGCACTGGTGAATTCTCACTGCAGAGTATCCCTGTTTATCTGTATTTCAGAATGAGGTCTTCCCTGGAAGAGATGCTTGAAATGAAAACAGACTTTTGATTTAAGACATGATCCTTCAAAATGAGTATTTTTTCATCATGTTGGATAATTACAGTTGATGATACTTTCTTTTTTTTTTTCTTATGAGTGAGACGGAACTCCTGTTTTCCTGAGGATAAAAAGCCACATTATTTTCCTAAAAGCATCCTTGGATATAATAAGATGCATTCTGCTCTTGTTACATGCCTCCCATTAGGATGAAAAGAAGTCATGCATATGTGTTTACTGGAAGAAGGCCTGTCATATTTGATGCCTCTGTTAAAAATTACTCCTTTTAAAAGAATTACCTCTTCCTGGAACAAAAACATGTTTTGAAAGGAAAAGCCTCAGGACATAAAGGCCTTGATTCTGCTTTATTGCTGCCATCTTCCGACATCAAGCTTAAACTGCAGGCTTTTAGAAAGGTTGAAATTAATCTAGATTGTTTTTTTCTGATTTACTTTCCAATAGGTGTAATTACCCCAGGATTACACACATATACCTTTAATTTGCACAGAATAATTAGTGAAGAAACTGTGGCTGCACGACATGTACTTGAATGTTCCAGAGAACCAGAGATAGGAAAGGTGATATCCGAATTTCATCATGAAACTTGCTGGCTAGATGAATTCCAGTAGGTAACAGGAAGGTAGAAAGAAACAGAAGAGTAATGTCCTTATCTGTGATGCTTTTTATTACACTTTATGATCTAAAATGACCTTCCTTTGCAAATGATTGAGCTATAGAACATATTTCTAAGAGAAGCTGAGCAAGACCCAGCCTAGTCAACAACCTCGGAAGTTCTCTCTCTATCAGAAGCATAAGTAGCAAAGACCTCTCTCCAAATAGAAGATAAATTAAAAAAGAAGGAAAAAAGGCAGAAAAGTAAAAAGCCACCCAAAAAAAGCAGAAAAAGAAAAAGCCACCCTACCAAAGCCACCCTACGAGGAATTGTGTGAAGCCTGGGATGGGCTTCACACAATTCCTGGTGAGTTTCCTATTACTTTTGACTATATGTGGCTGCAATATCACTATAAGTGTTGATATAAATGTTTTAAAGAAGCGTAGTTGATAGGCACATCGTATGAATACTATTATGTCGAAATACCCTCAACAACTGGACACTGTCAGTGGGTGAGAATTTCACAGTGTCAGTTTTCCATGGCCAGACGATTGGATTCCTTGGGCTATGTAGCTAAGAAGATTGTCGGGTTGTGAATTCAGCAAAAATCTGGGTCAGAGGCTATGGCATGTGCTGTAAAATGCCAGATCCGGGTCGCTGCTGGCTCTCTCACTGCGGAATACTCTCATTCCCTTCCACAAGTCATGCTTGACTTGCAGGAGCTTCACAGGCACCTGCCTTGCAGCACACGCAGTTAATGCCAAGTTCAGCGCAGTCTGCAATTACAGTTTGCTTTGAATTAATTTGTGCAGGAGTCTCGCACGAAACAGCAGCATGGGATTAATCTATGATTCTCAACATAGCTAAATCCAAGGCACATTTAACCATAGCCATGACTGAAAATCTGTGGAGAAGCTAATCTCATAATGACCTCTAAAATACAAAGTTTACATGTTCCAAGATGGATGGAATCAAATGGGGGTGATTTGGGTTTCATCTTTTTACATGAATTACTTCCACTTCTCAAAAAAATGATTCCAGCCTTGGCAAGAAAACAAGGAAGCCCATCAAATGTCCAGCACAACAAGCTCCCTGAGGCAGCCTTCACACTGATGGGACCAAGACCATAGTCATCCGCTTCCAATTTCTCTTTATCCCTGATGTCCATGAGAAAAAACATTCTTTCCACTGACATGCTGTTGTTGGGAATTTTGACATGTGTTTATTGGGATTTGGGCTGGCACACCTTCCCAATGCAGAGGATGCTGGTGAAGAGCCACGTCACGTGGAGCCAGGCTGATGTCCAGTGAGCGGTCCACACTGCTCCCTGGAAACTCCCAGGGAATGCAATTAGGTTGGATACTATGTCCACGTGCTTGCAATAGGTACCAGTTCAGTATTACTTGTCGTACTCATTGAGGATATTTTGAGGACTGTTCTGACACTTCTGCTCCAGTGTATTTTCAAGGTTCTCTTTTATATCCTATTTTTACCATGTGTTCCTTCTGCCTCACCTCTTCTGCCTTTCTTCTGTGATGTACCAAACATTTCCTCTCCTTCATGTTCCTGTGTGGCTTTAGTATAAGAAAAGGAAAATCTGTAGATAACAAAAAGACAGAGAGACATTTTTTCCACCCGTTGTACATCATATTGTAAATTATGTGGATGTGCAGTCTTTTCACACACCACTCCTGATTGGAAACTCTGCATTTACAGTTCCATACACTCTTAATTTTAGGAATTTAGTTCTTAAATTTTGCAGGAAGAGGGTTTACATTTCTCACAGGTACTCCTTGCTTCACTCCTTTGCTTAGCAAAAATCCTTTTTGACTTTCTTTTCTTTCAACACCAGCAAAATCTGTAGCAAAGTAAAAATTCCACATGATTTACTGGTACTTTGGATGGATGCCTGCTTTGTTTTAATCCCAGCTGCTGTTTTATCCTCAGGGTATTTCAGTTCCTAGTTAAGTGCACAGCACAGTCACCAGAATCACGTGTCAGTGCAGATTTTAATATTTGAATTCAGTCACTTTGTTTTGTCCATCACAGCAGAGCTCTGCTGGCCCTCCAACTTTACCAAGCTGATTACATTTAAACTTGCCCAGATGCATCCCCTGAGTAAAACTTCTTCCCTGATTAGTCTGGATGGGAAGCATCTGTTTTCCCTCTGGTAATGAGAGTTCCTAAAATCAAAGCACAGAGACTGGCATCGATCATGTTGCTTCGGCTGAGCTCCAGCAAGCTGGTGGTTCAGACGTGGAATTTGAATTTGGGTAGCTTGGCCCAAAGACGTTGGCATAAGCAACCTAGAAATGTAAAATAAAATAAAATAAATAAAATAAAAGACATGATAGCACACCTGGAACACAAAGCTCTCAAGCTGTAGCAATTATTTTATCCATAATGATGGGGAATATATCAACACTGTGATAACTGTAGCAGTGCTAAATGCATGGTAGTGCCTGTGTTATTAGCTCAGCAGTAATACCAGCATATCCACAAGCACCCTTGTGTGCCCTTCTGTTTATCTATGAAGTGTGGCCACACTTTTCCCCCCTCTAGTCACATTGCAATGTGCTGAAATCTGCTCAGCTTCTCTGCACCAGCAGTGGCAAAGGTGAGGGGATGCAGTCAGGTCTCACTCGCCTGTTCCTGCCAACACTGTGCTGTGCAGGACACTCTGAGGCTACTGAGGAATAGTAGAGGAGATGTGTGCTGGAGCTATGGAAGTGCTGGGGAAGAGGGAATTATGATAGGTATGGAGGAGATGGGGAAGAAAGAAAAGGGATCACTACCTTGTGCTAGAAGTGACACTGAGGACTAGTGTCACCTAGGGTGATGATGTTGAGGGAAGCAAGTGAGTGGAGCGAGAGGAACCCTTGCCCTTGGTTATGGTCCCTCAAGTGAACCATCCTCCAAACCACCCTGGGCTTCACTTTAGAGAATCAACTCCTTACTCCAGGAAGGTGAGAATGTAATGGCCGATGCTTGGGGAGAGTAGGGCACTAAGTCATGGGGCTGATAGGTGCACTGAGAACACCTGCAGCAGATCTGGTGAGGAGCCACTAATTGCAGTGGTTGCAGGCCCAGGGCAGGCTCTCTTCACACTGACCCAATTCCTCTCAAGGCTGAACATGCACATTCACTTCTGTCAACAAAGTCTAGCTGCTTCACAGCCAGTAGCTACTCAAGGATAGCACAGTTGAGATAAGGAAATAGTTCTAGCAGATTTAAGGGGCCCTTAGGATACAACAAGATGAGTCTCACCTGAGCATCCAGTAACTTCCTATGCGCAACCTCCCTCTGCATAGTTCTCAGGGCTCCTCATGCAGTTTGGAGCGCAAGTTTTTCACTCAATCTGTCCTGTTTAACCCCTCATGATATGCCAGCATCCAAACTGCCCTTTCCCACCTTGCAGTCACCCTTGGTGACCTAATGAAGAGAGTGCCACATTGCAAATGCTTCTCCTTCTGGCTCCAGGCTGCTCTCTTGTAATGACCTTTCTGCTTTCACATCTGTAAACACACCAGCTGTGTCTCTCACTGCAATTCAGACACCTCCAAAACAGCCTCTTTCTCCTTCAAACCCTTCTGCTCTCAGGTCTGCACCCAGACCAGGCAGGCTGGTTTTATTCACCTGAAATGCCCATGGTTGTAGCTATTTCTGGGGTTGTGGAGAGGAGAGAGTGGGTATTGCTGTCGTGTACCAGGAGTTGTGATGACTACAAGGTAAATGAACTAAGTCTATTAGGAGACTAATGCCTAGATGTCCCAGCAACAAACTAAGGAAACAGACCCACCCCCCTTGGAGAATGTCTTGTGACTTCCATGGCTACTACAAGCATCGGGATGGAGGTTTCAGAATGGCCTGACCTGTGTTTCCTTGTTATAAAGGAAAGCTCAAAGTTTTATGCATAAAAAATGTCTTGTTAGCTACTTAGTTACGAACCAGATCTTTTTCTGGGTCTCAAATCTAGGAAAGCACCAGCTGTCCTTGACATGCTCCAGTGGGATTAAGGGACTGGAGCATCTCTCGTGTGAGGAAAGACTAAGCAAGCTGGGCCTGTTTAGCCTGGAGAACAGAAGATTGAGAGGTGATCTGCTCGATATGTACAAATACCTGAAGGGAGAATGTAGGGAGGAAGGGGCCAAATTCTTCTCAGTGGTGGTCAGTGACAGGACAAGGGGCAATGGGTACAGGTTGAAACCCAGGCAGTTCCATCTGCATGTGAGGAAGAACTTCCTGACTGTGAGGGTGCCAGAGCCCTGGCACAGGCTGCCC
>JAUBOD010000824.1:4370750-4383794 GCA_032353885.1 Nothura maculosa | reverse complement strand
ACGAGCCTGAGAGACCAGCAGAGCAGAGCAATCATTGTGGTGTGACTTGGTCACAGCACAGAAACCCTGCGCTGCTGCCCATGGCACTCGGAGAAAAGCCAAGCAAGGGGCTCTGCAGATCCCAGGCGGAGAAGCCGTGCGCCCAGCAGGCGTGCGGTACGTGACTCACGCACCCAATCACATCCACTTAGTCAGATGCTGAGGAGAAAAAGCAGAGCCACAATGGGGCCAGGTTGCCCTCCGCTATCCCAGAGCAGCGCATGGAGCCCGCGTTCCCGGGCACCTCGGAGCGCGCGCGGCTGCCCATGGGGGAGGCAGGAGGATTAGGCAAATGAGGACAAATCAGACGCGCAGCATCTACAGACAGAAGCAGACAGATTTTACCCTAGAGCTCTGGGAATTAATGGACCAGTGGCGATCGTTACGGAAAACTTACCCAGCAAAGCGACAAACCAAGGGAATGCGAAATGTGTGGGGAAAACAGCATGGGACTGCTGCCTTTTAATCTCTTTGCTGGGAAACAGCCTCAGAATGCAAGGGCACAGTGAATATAATTTCTCTTGAAGTTATTGTGATTTCATAAAATCAACTGCCCTTTTACAGCAGTGAAATATTATTTGGATACTATCTGATGCCTTGTAGAAACTCCTGTGCACACATATACTTATGTATATATTTACATTTACGTGAGAGTAAATTAGTGGAATGTAACTGGCTACTGAAAGGCTCTTCTAGGTGGCTGCTCTGGATCAGTTGTGTGGTAAAACTGCTTATAAGAAAGGGAATGCAGTCTCCATCACAGGAATTATATAACAAATTAATATTTATATGTACTCTTTGACAGGAGGGAGTATTAATACTGCTATTTCACAGATAAAGAAGACAGGTACTGGATGACTTCTGAGTAAAACATAGCAGAAAAAAATTCCTTGATAAGCATACATTTCCACTCTTTCCTCCTCATTTTAGGTCATATATTCACTTTCATAGGATGGTATATTCAGTCTATAGACCCACGTGTGGATGGGTCAATCTCCTGTGTGTCCTTGAGCTTGTTCTGGAGGTTCTCTCTGCCTCAGCTTCTCTGCTGTAAAATAAGAACTGTAAAATGAGAATGCTGTAGAGGGACTGTGAGGATAAATATAGCTTGCAACATTATAATTTCCCCTACCAGATATTATGATGATGGAAGTCCTACAAATATACTTTTCCTTTCCTGGCCATACCTCCATACCACTGAAAACCCATTCCCATTATGGCTACAGCTTATCTCACTTTCAGATGTCAAACTCTGCAGAAAATGCGATATAAATGTGAGGAGAGGGCAGTTTATAGGCAGGATGCGTATTTCTTTACTTAATATTGGTTTATTGCCCCCATTCTGACTTCCTCTCCCCTCCTTATCAACCCTGCCAGAATGACTGAGAAGTGGATCTGAGGCCCAAGTGCAGCATGTCAGAAACAGAAATTTGTAGCATCTGTAGCAGAAGGGGAGACCTTTGCTAAGGTTTTATGGACAGCTTCAATCCCAATAGAAATTGTAGGCACGAATGTGCAGAGAGAAAATGAATGCTAGGGAACCTCGGTGCTGCAGCACTGAAAATAGAGGTGTCTATGGGAAAGAGGAAAATTAAGAGGAAAGCTAAGAGAGAAAGAAAGGGAGAACAGGTTTTTCTGGAGCTCACTCTCTGCATGGACCAAACTTGGTCCTGTCATGGCCAAATCACCAGGAAGAAGTTTATAGCATGTAATTCTACTGCTCCTGAGTAATAAAGTATTCCTGAACGAAGGTTGGTTTCAGATGCTGATCTTCTGGAAACAGATCAGCATCACCCAACTGATCTGCTTGGTGATGTTTCTTCTGTCTCTGTGTCAGTCAGCCCTACTTGAGATAAAAGAAGCAAAAATAGTCTCTGTGCTGAGCTTTATCAACCTGATTTTATTTGTGTGCTTTGAAGAAACTCCAAATCAGGCCAGGATTATTGGCAGTCTCCAGAATTTCAAAAAATGCTCTCTCTGTCTCTACCAACAAAAATACTCACACAAAAAAGTGCTTTTTTTACCTGCTTTTCTTTTTATATAAAAATAATGCTTAGGAGGATTGAAGTTTCTCTCTCCTATTGCTGTGAAAGAAAATTATATTTGAAAAGTCACTTTTCACTTACCCTATTTTTGCTGAGGAATTTGCAGAGGGTCTCAGGTGGTGGTTTTCCAGTTCTTAGCTGAAAGGGTAAAACTCTCCAAACATTTAACTGAAATATGTTCTCCCCCATGTATTTGTAGGTGTTTCAATGAAACAGACCAAAAATACCCAAAGGATATTAATAGTCTTAATGAAAAATCTTTGCTTCTCTCAGCAGAGCAGCTTTCAGATGGATCTGTATTACTGCAGTTATCCAGCGAGTTCATTAGGACAAACCCTGGAGTTACTGTAAAAGCAGAGCAAGAGAAATGTTATTGGATAAAGACTGAAAAAAACTTTAAGGCATCCATATGGCACAAACAAGAAAACAGCAAAAAAATCTTTTTTGCCCTTGACAGAACACCCTTAGATGGAGCTCTAGACATTTACTAGAGATGAGATATGGGGTGAAAATGGGTCAGTGCCTGAGAAGAGAAGAAAAAGAGAGTAATTCCCATTATGGCCTGTATTTGGGCCTCTGTTATCCTCACTTTTATACATGACTGACACAGACGGTCTCGTGCCCTGGTTACAGCTATTGAAAAAGAAGACGTGGACATCAGCGCACAGCAGCCCGTGCACCGAGGTTGCTCTGAGTGAAACTCAACAGGATGTTGATCTTTCTGACAAACAGCAAGTGAGAATGAATATTAAACGAACCGTTCATTAGAAAGCTCCTAAACCAAGCAGTAAATGCTCTATACATCCTAGAGAAATGTGATTAGAGCATGACAGCTGAAAGGATCACTGCACAAAAGGAACGCTGTAAATGCCGTGTAGCGATTGACTAACAAAAGCTCACATGCAGATGGCATAAAAGAATGGAATTCGGAGGAAATCATGGATTTCAGTGTAAAATCTGTATTCATGCCATTTAACTCTGAGAAATATATCCCAAAATATGAAGTTAAGGCACTTACTTTGTTGTTTTCTACTTTTTTGGCTTCTCTACTAGGCCACAATCTGCCTCTGGGTAACATGTGGATATTGTGTTATTTTATTGAAATAATATTGGAACACTACGATGGCGTGTGGTGTTCTTTTTTAACAGAAATCAGCAGATAATGGTAAGGGTTATTTTTCCACCAGCCTTCTGGTTTTCAGGCAAGTCTACAGCACCTGTGCCCTGGGACAAGGCAGTTTGGGCTCGCTGGTCCCCACTGGCTCTTCAGTGCTGCCCAGACAAACGGCCCAGGAGGACAACACGCAAAAGAAAAAACCCAGACAAATGCAGCACTTGTCAGAAGCCTACAGAAATGAAAGCCTGGCAGCAGGAAAGAGATGGTCTGGGGAATAACTTGACAAGAAGCAGCTACGTGCAGAGAAGGACTTGTTGCATGGTGGATGTTATCTGTGCTACCGCAGGCCAGGGAGCCTGTCACGGTCTGGGAAAGGACAGCGAGAGAGCTGTAATCTGTCGTGTTTGCATTAGCACTGATTTCTAAACATAACCCTACTGATTTAAGCAGACTGTTCCTCTAGGGAGACAGCCCTTGGGCAGACTTAACCAACAAAAGTCAACTAAAAAGTTGTGTCTTCCCCAGCAGTCTCCTCTTCTCATGCTCCTGCACGCTCATCCATGAGAGCTCCATGTCACATCAGGGAGAAGCCAATGACCTGCAAGGCCGCTGGGGAGAGCAGACATCGTGTGGTGGCCCCTCTCTGCACAGCCCCTCTGTCCCTTGTGAAGCAGCGTGGTGTGGGGTGGGAGCTGGCCCAGGATAGGGCCCTAGACCCCTTGAACATCTGCATTGCCTCTTCCCCACTTGGCCTGCAAAGCTGAAGCAGCCAGGCAAGACCTGGATGGGGGTCCCGTCCACTTCAGGCCACGAGTCTCACACATCCTGAGGGAAAACTTGAGAGTGTCACAAGCCCTTCCAGGTCCATTCTTCCACAGGCAGAAGAAGCTGTAGACAGCAGGGTTAATTTTCTAACCATTAGGTGAAGACTCAGCCTAGAAGACTTGACTTCTCCCCAGGGCTATGTCAAATACAGTGAGGAAACGGTAATTCCTGATCTTAAATACAAAAGGCACCATGCAATACTGCTACCTTTGTGCAAATTGCAGGAGGGGAATTTAGCTATCAAGCAGGTAGAAAAACTCCCTAATGAAAATGGTTAAAGTAGATAATCATTTTTTTCCCAAATTCAAAAATGTTCACTTTCCATCCACTGTGAAATCAATTATTAATACCACACCAAGCCTCTTTTCTGCAGTCTCTGCTCAACAAGCCTTTGAACTTCTTCTCTCTCCCTACCCTCCATGAGAGTTTTTGCCTTGCAGAAGCCTCTCAGAGCTGCACAGGGAGCACATCTCTCTGCTTTCCCAGCACAAGAAGTCTCCAGGCCCTTGCTAAGCACATTCATCAGGGGGCCAACCAGCTTTTCAAGGCTAGCAGACAGCAGCTTGTGTGCAGAAACAGGCCTGCCCATGCCTGTCGCCCCTCCTGCAGTGCCAGCTGCCAAAGTCCAGCTCCTGCTCTCGGGCAGCTCCAGCGGAACAAGGAAGCGCTGCCAGAAGATCCACATGACACGTCCTGCGAGGCCAGAGGTGCGCTCTGCAGATGCACTTCGCTGGTCAACCCTCACAGCGCTTGGAAGTACTGGACACAACAGCCACAAGCCAGAACAGCTTCATTTTCTGCTGTTGTCTTCCGTGTTCAAATCTCAATTTATTTTCTATGGAAGATGGGGAATTTTGCTCTGCTTTAGGCAGGTAGGAGGCGAAATATCTTGCAGGAAGCCTCTCCTCTGCATGGAGGCAGGGGCAGAGTGGTATTTTACCCGCAGGGCAGCAGCAGAGGCAGCCAAAGGATGGTGTCAACACTGAAATGTCTGGACAACTCACCGCAGCCCTGGCAAAGCTCTGCAAGGGCACCTCCCCACGGAGCAGCGCAGAGACAACGTAGGCGCACTAGCAATTCCCACTGCAATCCGCCAGAATTACGCAGAAATTCAAGAGTAATCTGAAATCCTCTCCGAAGTACATTCGAAACGCATAATAGCTTAAAAACAGATGGCAGATACAAGGATCCAGGACACGCTGGAGTTGTGTGGGAGCAGGTACTGCTCGTGCTATTGGAGCTAAGGGGTATCATGCCAAGCGCTCACACCAGACGTGGTGCTACCAGGAGCAACAAAGTCACCTTCTAGTTTTGCAGGGCTGGGAATGCCAGGGCAGCTCCTGGGCTCAGCCTGGGTTCGCCACAGGCCACCTCCAGTCACATCTTTAATGTAAGTAAAGTGGCCTTATTGTAGTACAGGGTATTACTAGTGGTTTTTTTTCATAGTCTTTACCTCTAATGCAATCTCTCATCAATGACTAGCAAGCTTGGTGAACGGATGTTTTAAGGAAAATGGCAAAATATATTTGTTTGATGAAAATGAGAAATGAAAGTCGCTACTGACAGAGAATCCAGTGCAGGGCAACAAAACTGATCCCTGGCTCTCTGGTCAGGTAGGTGGTGTGAAGTTTTATGGGAATGTCTTTAGTGGATGATACTGTCATCCACTATTTTCAACCTGGGTGTGCAGTTTTACCCATTCCCAGATGACATTTTTCAAGGTCTCCCATGTGTTTTTTTCCACGGTCTCTTTTCAGCAGAGCTGAGATGTGCTGCAGAGCTGACTGTAACATCTCAGGTGACATTTATGATCCCTGACTGGAGATTGAATTACAGGTGATTAATCAGTAGACAAAGAGTGAAAAAATTAAACTGAGCCCTACTCCCTGACATGGCTGCTGGCAACTGTTTTGCCAAGTGCAGCCTATGGTCATGAACTGCTTGGACAGAGAGTGCTATGTAGTAAAAGCAACGATGAAACACTTGATTCAAATTTCTTTGCATCCATCTTAGCTCCACAGGGAGGTTTACACTGAGGCCCATAACAATGTACAAGGCTGAAAGGGGCTGAAAAACACCCCTCCTTTGGCTGAGCAGGCCTTTTCTGCAGCATCAGTGAGGAAACATACTGGTGAAAGCAACATTTGTGCAAAAATAGCCGTCCCTGGAGAGGTACGGCTGTGCGGCACAACACTTGTAAACGGCACAGATGTTAAAGATGGTGAACATGTCACAGAAAACTAGGCCTGAGCCAGGCAGAAGCTCGATCCTCAGGCGCAGCAGAAGCTGCCGGGTACTCCCTGGTCTCTGAGGCATGTGCCCTGTGCTGGAAATGTTGTCTCGTGCTTCGACACGACCGGTTTAACACGCTGCTATTAATGCTGCCCGCCCGGCAGCCCACCTGGGCGGGCGAGACGCGGAGGAGCGGGCCGAGGCCCGGCCGTTTCCTCGCGGATGAGCTGGCTGCTGATGGCGGCGCGGCCTGACGGCAGCGCGCGGCACCCGACATTAATTGCTCCTAATGAGCAGCACCGCAGCCCTCAGCTAAGCACAACCTCGCGACTACCTCTCAAATTACAGCAGCTTAACCCACGGCGGTGCCAGGCTCCTCCTGGGAGCCTGGTGGGCCTCACATTCCACACCTGGAAAGGAAGAGGAGTGAGGAGAGGCCAAAACCCCCACGTGGCTCCTCTCTGGCACCCTGTGAAGCCCTTGAGACACACAGGTCCCATCACAAGCTCCAAAGCTCAGCAGGGCGCTGCATAAATCTCTGCCTTCAGGACAGCCTTATTTTCTTACTCCTCCTGCAAGTGCTCCATTCCCTGCATGCTTGCCCTGCATCACTACAGCAACTCCATGAGCCAGGAGTCCACTCACCCGCCAGTGCAAATCCAGGGCAGCTCCAGGGATGCTGGATTTACACCTTTGTTAGGGATTGTTGGGGCTGGACATCTGCCACCTGGAAGAGCTCTATGAAGCGACTCTTTTTCTTTCTCCCCTTTCTTCTTTTCCCTTTTCTCTCTCTTCCGCTTTGCCTCTCCTTTTCTGCATCTCTCTCTCTTTGTCAGTGTGTCCTTAGTGGAAAGAAAACACACAAATCCCTGCATGTTCCTTGGCTGAGGTTGCTAGCCAAACTAGCCCTTAAAATAGCAGCAAATACTGGGGAGCTCGGAGTACAAACCAGGTCAATGGCTCGAGGTCAGCTGCAATTTCTCTTTTGGGAAATTTCTGCAGGGCTCATCACGTTTCTCACCAGGTTCCTCAGGGTTCCTCAAGCCCAAATATCCCCCTGTTGCTGTCTCAAGCATCGCCTCATCTTCTGCCAAGGGCAGGGAGAGGGGAGCGCTTGCTGCCGTGTCCAGGAAAAACCTGGAAAAAGCCCGCAGGCCGTTGGATCTAGCAGCAGGGCCGTGAGGGCTGCCCGCCAGCCGGGAGGCACGGGAAGGCGCCGCGCGGCCCCATTCCCACGCTGGGGCAGCCAGCGCTCGCTGCGCTCAGTGTTGTTATGGGCTGAATATACACGTGGTGCTTGAGGGGGCTGAGAGAGGCCCAAACATCTCGATCTTCTGAGCCAAACGCAGGTAATTGTCTTATGTGGGGAAAAAATATATATAGGGAAGAGAAAAACTCAACTACTTACTTGTGGAAAATCACGACCGCTTTTCATTGCTGTTTTCGTTTCCAAATGACCTATTTTTTTAAGCACTAAAAAGGTGGGATGATTTACTGAGCTGCCACAGGACTGAACAATCCCAGGCTAAGCAGCACAGCAATCTGGGGGGATCGTTCTGGCCTTATTCAAGCCAAACCGAGCTTGCTAGGACGATTGCCGGTGGATTTTGCTTTGTGTTGAGGGGTATGGACAGAGCATTTCTTATGAAGAGCAAAACCGTGATGAGGGAGAGAGCCCTTCGGAGGGAGGCTGATCCTGGGCAGAGCCACCCGACAGCTGCCTCTAGGCAGATGTTGGTCACATAGAGCTGGTGACTTCAGCGCACACAAACTAGGACACCAGATCACTAGCCACAGAAAAGAGATCAATATTCTACAGGACATATGGAAAAAAAAAGAAAAAATAGTTTGTGCTGTGCTGTTCACCCTTTGGATGTCTTTGAATGTTCCTAGAAATGTATAAAAAAATACCATTTGGATCTTTTGTTATTAAAATGGTTTAAACAACATCTAAATTATGAATTAGGTAAAATTGTATGTTTTACTTATTTTATAAAAATGAACTTTTTTTACAAATATGGTAATCATGTTCATACGCAACCAACTTCACCAATTGGCTTCAGTGATGAGGTAATTCAGCTCCTAGATGTAACAGATATTTTTACAGTGTAGTGTCATTTTAAAATTATTCTTCAATTTTATATAAAATTAATCTTTAAAAATAAACAAACTTCCTCCAGTGATAACAGTCACGTATCTCTAAATAGATAACCTTATAGGGCAGTGTGTTTTTGTGCAACAGAGAGCACCTCTACAGCATCCTAAGTCTGTCCTTTCTATACAAGGTGGAAGTAAAAGCTGCACCGTAAGTTTTCTTAAATAATGTATCTTATAATATGATCTCCAAGGGAAAAAATAGTATGAAAACCTTACGTGCAGGAGGAGCAGCTGTGCAACCAAGATAGGCTTCGATGTTTTCTCCGAGCATTACTGATAAAGAACGTGCTCCTGAGAACCTACAGGCGGATGTGCAGACACGGGAAAATGTCCTCCCACGATAAACGAGGAGTCTCTCATTAGCAAACTGCTCGAGTGCTACTACGAGGCGCTGGTGCAGCTGGCACCGTTCCTGCGCATAGAATAATTCATTGCCATGGTTACCAGTGCTAGAAATATTACCCTCCGCAATCAGCGTAAACAAAGATCCTTTCACGCCCATGTAAGAAAATAGAGCGCTTGAGACAATTAATGGAAATGATAAATTGTTCCGAAGTCAAATTTGTGCACTGTGAGCACTGCAGCTTTTCTGACACCCGAGGGGGTGTGTGAAAACGCACTGCAAAGGTCTGGTTGTCTCCTAGGCCTTGGAAGGCAGGGCCGGAACCCACCTGGCAGCGGTGCTTGGGGAGACCCCCAGCCATGAGGAATGTCTTCGGAGTGCTCAAAAACTGCACAGCCCTCACAGGAACCCCTACGAGTGAAGAATGCAGTGTTGGTGGCACATCATGATTCATGTCAACTGTAGCCCGGGAGGGAGCACAGTCCTATGGTGACAGCAGCGCGAGGGGATAGATGTCTGCCTTGCAGCTCTCATGGTATCACAAGGACTACCCTGTCATGAGCAGGAGATTCAAGCTGATATCCTAAAAATGGAATAACGGATCCAGAGACGACAAGTTAAGCTAAGCTCCTGAGCTCCTGCTACATTCCTGTAAGCTAACCTAGGAACCTGAGACATGAGGTTAGCATCACTAAAAGGAAAGTAGCTGCTGAAGCAAGAGAAAAAAAAAGCGCTTTATAAGATTTACAAGTTGGTTTCAGATAAAGTCAGCCCAATTATTCAAAGCTTTCAGAAATAATGTGACCTTAGCAACCTATAGATGATCATAATCTTACACATATTTGGGAAAAAAAGAAAATGAATGGAGAGCTCCATCACCATGCATGAGTAACAAGGCCATCTCAAACATCCTCATGGCAATATATACAACTCACTAGGACTTTTTGCTAATCTTCCTTTTCTTCTTTCTGAGTCTGCCTAATTAAAAAATGATTACATATCACCTAAAATTTCCCCAGCATTTCACATAGTCGTAATGTTTTTGTTTCTTTCTCTCTTAGAAAAATGCTATTAATGTGTAGAACTCATGGCCACAGGATACAACTGAAGCAAAGGGCCTCAAAAGATTCACTAATAGCGAATATTTATGCAAAAGAGAATCATTTCCTCTGTGGTAACAAGTGATAAAAATAATTATCTTCAAAACAGAGACAAACTACTAACTTCAAAAAGTTAAGAGGATTCTCTTCCACCAAATAGGTACTGCATAATCATGCACAACAGTGTCTTCATTTGTCTTTGCATAATAGCAGCAGAAATACCCTCTAGTTCATAGAGTATCTGCAGCAAGGTCTAAGAGCAGACATGCCAAGAGGCACAAGAGGTGTTAGCCCTCCCCTCACTCCTTCTTCTGCCCCTGGCAGGGGTAGAGTCCTCACTGTGCAGCTTCAGGGAAGACTTTAACATCTCCTCTCCCAGCCCTCCATCATGCTGCCAGTTCCCTTTGGCACCCCATGGAGCAGCACTGCAGCTCATCTCCATCTCTTTATCCCAAGTTTGCAGAGCCATGGAAAGAGCTGCACGGCTGCTTTGGGAGCCCAGGAGACACCTGCACCACAGCGAGTGAGAGGTCAAGGCAGCTCCAAAGCTTCTCTTTAACCAAATCCTCTTGCTGAGGATCTACCCTTACCATTCCATGCAAGGAAAAAGGGTTTTCCTTCCATTTGGGCCACGGCCATGTGTGTGTCTGCTGAGGCAGCATGGGGATGAATCTGAGAGCACGGCAGTTGTCTCATGCTGTCAGCGGGTTCTCAAATCACTTCACAACTAAAATATAAATTGTAAAACATAAATGATTTAGCTTCATGAAATCTTTCTTGAAGAGGGAACACTACCATCCTCATTTAGAGCTGGGAGAAGCAAAGAGGCAGAGTTTGATACCAAACAACATACAGGATGTCTGTAAAAGAGCCAAGGATATTATGACCTGTCTCCAGTACCCGGTCCAGTTATTTGGCCATTCATCTCCTTCCTGATCTGTGCTAAACATCCTTATAACAGAACTGGGAAACCTAGAGAGAAGCCCTGCACTAGCACAGAAAATCCCTAGGGAAGAGTATGTTCAGCAGTGCAGATCAGGACAAGGAAGCAAGTAGTCCACACACTTAACCAAAGGGGTCCTCAGCTCTGGTCAGCAGCCTCCCCAGGGGCTGTAACTGGAAGCAGAGTTTCTAACACCAAAGCATTTAATGTCCTCACTGAACGGGGACAAGTCCGCAGCTGGGAGGCCTGGAACAACCACAATGGCTGTAAGTCAGAAACCTCCTGAAGAAGCATTTTGTAACATGCTCCTGCACATCATCCGCCCAGAGAAAAACAGATGTGACAAGACAACGTTGAAAGAAAATCCCAGCAGAGAAAGAAAAATCGGGAAGCTTGTTAAGGAGCCTTGTTGCCATCTGGAAGGCCGGAAGAGGCCCATGTCTGTGGAAAAGCAGGACCTCTGGGGAAAGCCTGGGTGCTTGAGCACAGTCAAGTCGTGAGGATGGCAACCCACCAATGGGCCATGGAAATGGGAACGGAGGGTAGAGGAGGCAGTTGGTGGCGTTTTCATGAGGTTTCAGAGTATATAGCAGAATCTGAAATAATCTCCTTGTGCTGATTGTTGGCTTTGGCACAAAACAGTAACTTTGTGGCCCAAAGGGCTTAACTGAAGATACAAGAAGGGAAATTAGAGCACATTTGGACTCTTGATTTGCTAATAGGAGCCCTTTGTGCTGTTTGTTGGTTCAGAGCCATCTCCTAGGTCTTAACTCTTTATTCCTTAGTTACCATGAAAACATGAGGTCTTCCTTGACTATGCATTTCAGTTTTCAGAGGTGAGAGCATTCTTCCTGATCCGCCACTAAACTCCCCTCTTTGGTGTTAAATCTGGGGCACAAGGTGGGGAGAGGGGACTTATGCCATAGAAACAGATGCCTTTGAGTTAGTGATTGGTTTTCTAGTAACTGATAGTTTCTATAACTCGGCCCAGTGAACACCAGCTTCGTGCAGGCCTTCCCTTATGGAAACAAAGCACAAAAGGCTTTTGCTTTTGGTTAGTCATGTAAATCCTCCGCTGAAGCTCATTCGAACAGAACGGTAGTAAAAGGCTGTGCTATAAATAGTGCTGTGTGTTTGCGGGGCCGAGGCAGAAATGCAAGGATTCATTGCGCAGACGGAGGATCCCGGGCCTTTCAGAGCCAGGGGCTGACATTTGCCTTTATGCCTGTGCTCTGATGTCTGTTTTGTTTTCTGATAAAGTCATTTACTTTAAATTGGCCTGAATGCATGCTGCATCTTGAGAGGGAATTACAATCCAGCCTAGACAAGTTAACTTAACCATGTAATCTGGTCCAACTGCTTTTTCTTAAAACTTGCAGAATTTGGGGGGCTCTATTAGAAACTAGGATAAAAAGAAAAAGCACAAGCAAATGCAGCACTGTCGTGGATACACATTTTTCTAAGGCTCTGAGAAAGCAGCAATAGGCAGCTCTGCAAAGGATGCACACGCTGCATAGGAGCTGTTTTTTGCTAATTTAAATGAAGCTGTTCAGATGCAGTGGCTGCATAATCAGACACCAAATGTGGCATGATAATGAATGGATATGGTCTAATTAGAAGGATCAGAAGCTTAATTTGTTAACAAGGAAAAAGTATAGATCTATTAGCAAAAGAATAGTGGGACTGATTTCTTCACTATAAATACAACATTTTTAGAAGATTTGTTACCTGTCAGTAAGCAAAATCTATTTGTACAGAATGTAAAGGGCAGAAAGTCAGGAAATGACAGCTGCAAATGCAATATATTCCCATGGTAAAGTTATGCTAAGATTAGATAATTTTTAAATGTCTCCAGTTTTGTTCAAGAAATACCAAAAAAAAACCATTTAACTTTTGTGACCTCCATTTCTCTTATCCTCTACAGCATTTTAACATATCTTTCTTTTTACCTGCCCACTTTAAATGATGGGCAGTATCACCACAATCATAACCAAGAAAAGGCTATTCGCTGCCCATGTGTACTAAAACACATTTTATTGTATTTATGAAAATCTAATTTGTTGCAAAATTTTGTTGTGTTTTCACCTTTAGAGGTGAACGAATACAGCCAGCAAGTACAGAAGAGATTTTCTTACTCTATGCACGGCTTTGCTGTGCTTTCCACCTTTATGATAGTGTTTGGTGACAGTGGTTTCTCTTTGCTTTGCATTCAGCATATTGCCCAGCAACATTTGCCATCTCAC
>JAUBOD010000824.1:4338831-4350506 GCA_032353885.1 Nothura maculosa | reverse complement strand
GCCTTGTGTCACAGCTGCCTGGGGAAAGCCCTTTCCTCTTGACTACCAGCCAAAGGATACAGTGTCCTGTGCTGTATAAAGCAGCAGAGCAAGGGGAAAGCCAACCCAAAAGATGTCAGGGGTGTCAGCCAGGACAGCCAAGCTCATCCAATTCTTTTCATGAAGCTTTTCTACCACACTTCACAAAAATATGCTGACAGGTGGCCGCAGAGCTTTGCCTGAATTTGTGGATCACAAAGCCAGAAGGAAGCTCTGCCACTATCAAACCTGCACTCTTGGAAGAGAAGCTGGTAAAAATAACCTGATTTTTTTCACCAGTGTGTGCCAGTTGCCTGCTTCTCTTTTTGCCCACTCACTTCACCACACGCACCCACACACAGATAAATACATGTGCCCCATTTTTTTTTCAGAAAGCTGCTATACCTTTTCATGTTTTTGTCCTATTTAAACATTCCCAATATTTCATTCTCTCTTTTTATTATTTTTCTGTATTATTTTGGAAGTGCAATTCTGTCTGTGAAACAGTAAAAAGGATAAATGGACACCACACTGCATCCCACACTAACACTTATCTCAGATCCATTGATAGTCCCTTGTCAGGTTGATTGCTGTCAAAACCAAGACGAGCAAAGGCATTTCTCATTCCCATCATTGCAGCTGTTGTCTTTTTCTGTTAGCCCAATTAAGCAGAGCGCAAAGGAGGAGCATCATATCAAAGCCAGGCTGCCCTAGGGTATGAATTGTCGTCTTGCATTTGTGTAGAGCCACCACAGCAAGAATAACACGGCACTACCATAAGCCCAGCCATTGCGGCGAAAACACAAAGGAAGTAATTTTTCCCTCCAACTCCACATGGCATCCAGCTGTCTTAGCCCGAGATGGGATTCAGATTGTCCCATCTGAATGTCATGGCCGGGGTCTGGCCGGCACGAGGGCTGCGTGCAAGTGTCCCCACTCTGCCATGCCTGGAAGCTGCTGCACCCCAGGGCCCATGTTCTGGTGCACAAGCAGCACTGAGACCTTTGCACCCAGACTGGGCTCCGCTTTCTCAGCCCAGAGCCAAGGCGAAGCCGAGTTGTTGGCCTTACCACCCCAGAGGTTTCTCTGGATGCCATCCTCTGGTTTCCCATCTCTCCTCCGTCTCCCCTCACATTTGGCAAGAGAGAGCCTTGCACCCTGGAGCATAGATGACAAAGGGGGAATCAGTCACTACCTCTGCAGCCGCCAGCCAAAGCCTGGAAAAGAGCTGGCGATGTCACCGTAGGAGAAGAGTACCTGGCTTCTGGCAGCACATGCCAAAAAGCAGCACATCACCCTGGCGGCGTGTCGCACACATGGCAGGACACCCTGTTGTGTGCTGGATTGTCACATGTAATCTATGCAAATGCAGCCATTAGCTTCAGCAGATGTTTTCTTTCTTGTGCCACTTCAAACCAGAAAGGGACCAGCAGGGATTTTTCTTTTCTTACTTCAATTTTGAGGAATACAATAAATTGCAACAAGCTTTTGTCAATAGGAATAAACATTTCCTGCTGTAAGGTTATGCATCTACTTCCACTCTACGTAAGGATCTTTTATTTAATGCGCTGTAGCTTCTCAAACTCATTTTTAACAAACGAGTCCTCACAACAGCCTTGGGAAAGCAGATCCATGTCAGTGCCTGCCTGTGACACATGCAGACAAGCACATCCCTCATCAAAGAGGAGAATCAATGTCGGCAGCAGATTTAAATACTCTTCATCCCCGGTCTCATGCTGCCAGGCAGCACCTCATTATAAAGAGCCTTTTTTGCTCCCCTTGTGCTGGGGTTCAGCACAGAGGGTCCAGCATGTTGGATGCCACCCTTCGTGTTCAGAGGGCAAGAGGGTTTAACAGCGCGAACACCGGGTGTCTCCTGGTGGGGAGCAGAGCACGGACATGGCCGCTATATCCCGAGCCGGGCCCAGTGGGCTGTGGCTGGGAGGCCTCAGAGCGTCGCGACCATCTGTTGTGGCAAGCGGACAAGGCCCAGCGCAAGCCTCCATGGGGAAGGGAGCCGGGGGAGGCACCGAGGCCAGGGCCACACAAAGGCAGGCCGGAAAGAGGGCGAAGCTGAACTAAGAGGATTTGCCGCCGGCTGTGCTGGCGAGGCCCCGCAACAGCCGCACGGCTGCCCTCGGTGCCGGGCACTGCCAGCCCCCGTGGTAAATCGGCTTCCATCTATGGCGATGCCGCCGCTCTGCACCTGTACATGGGGCGGCTGGGCTCACTGGGGTGTCGCTGGCCGAGGGAGAGGAGCCTCCCGGCCCTGCGGCGCCGCAGCGGAGCCGGAGCAGCCTGGGACGCACGGCAGCATCAGGCTGTGCTGTGGTAATTAAGAGTGGGTCGTGCATATATCTCCCTGACGTCTTAATCTGAATCAGTTTATTCGCATTTTAATTAAAGCTATTGTGAATTGGCTTAAATCTTTGCGCTTTCAGCTCTCCCTAGGTACAATGCAGAGGCCATTAAATGCAGAGATTTGATGCTGTCCCAGCGGGGAGACGCTTTGAGCTCGTTAATCATAAGACACATGTGGAAACCTATAATTGGTTGGTCCAAATAGCTGGTCCAAATTCCGCTCTCGGGAAGGGCTGGATCCACCGTCCTTGGAGACCAGTGAATCCAAACGTGGGGACACAGAATCACAGTGTGAGAGGCACCGCATGGGTCCAGTACCCCTGCAAAGAAGTGTGAGCAAGTCACGCTCATGGCCTCAGGGCTTGTGACTGGATATGGCCAGAGCATGTGAGGGGACATTACTGTACCAGGATGGGACAGTGGTGGGAGATCCTTCTCCACAACACTCTAGAGCTCTGTACCCTCAAGGTGATGTATTGAAAGAGCCAGAGACCAAACTCTCTCCAGTGCCAGCCCAAGCTCCAAGAATCCCTAAAGGATTAAGGTGTTCAGTCTCACAGTTCTATGACTGAAAGACAAGGTGCACTTCTCACTTTCTCCAGTGTAAATAAATGTCTGTGCATACCTAATAAATCAACCCAACCAAAACAGTCATGACATAGTAAAAGGGAAAAGAGTAAGAAAAAGACTAAATCACATTGTTATCAATAAGCTCCCTTACTGAAGAGCTGGAAGGCATTTGGATATTACAGTGATAAGCATTCATAAAAAGATAACATAGACTAGAACATAATAGAATAGAACAGTAATGCAAATTTGGAGTAGCTCCAGTATCTACTGCCTTTCAGACTGCAAACAAGGTGAAATATTTTAAGGGAATGATGATTTTCTGTGAAGCATGTTAATGCCTGTTAAGAGAGTATAATATTATTCTGGAGAGAATTCTGAAAATTTTAAGTATCTGGCAGGAAATTATTGCCTTGTAATAAGGTGTTTATGCACAGTTTCTCATATCTCTTTTATATTTAAATGCAATAAAAATTAATTAAAAAATGACACAGAACACTCAAAATTGCAGGAGGCAGTAATCAAACAATTTCATCCTCTTTCATTTCTGACTGGTAGCATTAGTCATTTCACATGTTTGGGGGAGAGAAGGTTCTAGAGGATCCCACTACAAACCTCTCTTCAATCTATTTCTCTTTACTGAGAGTTTCCTGCTATAAGTTGTGGATGGACAATCATTCCATTAGGCTAAACTACAAATGGACAGCTTTAAAATATAGCTATTTTTATATCATATCTGCCACACCAAGGTCAAACAGAAGCCCAGGGGCCTGATTATGTAACACAGCCTTAAAAATATATGTAGAAAGCTGCACTTTCCATTAATTCACATCAAAAACTTTTGAAGGAAGAGGAGCAGGAGATATTGACAACATATAAACCTGAACTTCGGTATTTATATTCATATTTCAGCAGCTGAATAAGAGGTGAAAGGAAAGCACCAGAAAACATGGATATAATGCTAATGGATTACATGGATGTAATGTGTTACATGGATGTAATTTTGAATGTAGTTCAAAAATGCTAGCTAACAACTTAGAGATAAAACAGGTCCTGCAAAGCCTTCAAAGACCACCTAGAGCAGAGAGCCTGAATGTTTAAGCAGGAGAATCCTTGAGCGGACAGCTGGATGCTCAGTGGCCAGCCCCACTTTAGTGTAGGACATGGTTCTCCAAAACCATGGTTCTCACTGGGGACCATCAAGGAGTTTCCTCTGGCACCAACCTGGCAATCTGTGGGATTGGAAGCATCCATGGGGAGCAGGATACTCACTGGTGAGGGTTTCCCCTTTCCTGTAACGTCAACGAGGTCTCTAGGAGAAGAGACTGCCTCTAATCCCATTCCTGGGCCACTCAGAATGGGGAGATAAGAACCTCCAGATTTTCCAAAGGGAAAAAGAGAGCTGTGGATGGCATGGAGGGATAAGTCAAGTGCATCTTTCCAAGTAAGGTAGTAGCAACACCTTGAGCTCCTTACACACAAGTTGCTTGATGCCTCTGGGAGACTTCTGGGTCATGTTTGATAAACCTCAAACCCGTCTACTTTAGGTTCATATTTCATATTAGGTTCATTAGTCTTTCCTCAGACTGAGGCCTTGTGTAAGTAACAAAGAGAAAGAATGGGTTTATCCAACACATAAAAAAGACTTGGACATTAGTGCATTACAGTTATAACCACATATATCACATCCTTTTTGCCCTTAATGTATGGAAAGAGATCAAGATTAGAGATATATAGGCTACATATGCTAACCACTGAATTCTGAAAAGGTATTTTCCTGTCTCTGATCATTTGAGTATTTATCTGTAAAAATGCAACTAGGAATTTCCTAAGGAGGCTAATACTACAGACCATTCAATCCCTGCTTTGTTTTTCTTCATTTTTAGAGTCTCACAATGATTCAATTAATAAGCAGCCTTACGGGATGTGTGGACTACTGCCTTATTAAGACAATGACTTCTTTTCACACAGTTTTAAAAAATCATTTGCAAAACTCATTTGCTCCAGCCTAGTCCCCAGCCATTCAGCTGGACAAATAGTGGTTCCTACATTCCTGAAAGATTTATATTTCTGATTACATTTCTTGAGTTTTGCACCCTGAGACTGCAGACTTTCCAATATCTATATCTATTGCTCCTTCAGTGCACAAGCTATATCACGGACCCTTGTTATGAAACAAATATATGATATTTGTTGAAGATAACTGTTATCTTTTTTTATAAATGCAGACTAATTTGGTTTTTATAAATTCATGGATAATTTCACTGCATCCCAGGACAGAGACAATAATCTCATAATCTCCCTGATTTTTGTAAAGCACAAGGAGATAGTGTTTGCTGCAGGTAGTTCATGAAACTGGATGCAGTCCTGGAGGTTCTGCAGGACCCATCTCTCCAACAAGATTTTCAGTTTGCAGGTCTTAGTCACTCATTTTATTTGTGTCAACAGACACAAGTATTGGCCAATTCTGCTCTTAATGAAGGCAACTTTCCCCTGTAAGCTATCATATTTTAACACCCTTTACAATATTCTCCATAGTCTTTCTGAAAGCTGAACAAAATGGTTTATTTTAGTATGAAAGGTGACTACAGTGGCCACCTTCCCTACCTCAACAGCAGAACAATCACCAGTCACCTTGGATGGACCATACTAGCATTAAGGACATTGCTTTATGTGCCAGTCTTATCAGCACTGCTGCAAGGGGACATTAGCACCTGATACTGCAAACTTTGCTCTTGAAACAATAAAATGCATAGACTCGGATTAATTTGGAACAGAGTTTATTATTGGATTTGCAGAAATTGGGAGCTGAGTGGCATTGGCTTTCTATTCCCCTGGGGATAAATTGGAAAATAAATGGGAGGCGAGGAAGATCCTGAGGAGGCAGAAGGGCTGCCTGTGTCGCTCGTGCTGGCTCAGCACCAGATTGCTCCTAAAAGGAAGAAATCTGTCTGTGAAAGAAGAGAAAAGAAAGAAAAAGTGGAATCAAAAAATGAAGATTAAAAATAAGAACATAGCATAACATAACATGGCAGCAAAACAGAGCTTTCCATCAGCCGAGAGGCCTTTCCTGCAGGCCGTCCCTGTGGTTCATCTGGCTATTGCTCCCTGTGCTGACTGACCCACTTTGAGGACTGATGAGACACCGATGTCTCCAGCTCACACTGGCCTCCAGGAGTATCTAAAATGCAAAGCGAAGCACCTTGAACTTGCATTTAGTGCCACCCGAGGACATGAGGAGGGCAGAAACACCTCAGAAGAGGCCTTTCTCTTTTGTCCTTTGCGGGCAAAGGCAAACCAAGTTGGCCAGGATAGGTCTTCTTCAGCTGAATTTACATGAAAACAGAAATGTAAAAAAGCTCCTAAAGTTCAATCTCACCCCACAAAAAGCTCCTGAGTTTGCCCACTCTAGGTAAATGCCAGTCGTTGCCTGACAGGAGAAGTGTCACAAGTGTGAGTCAATTTGAGGCCAATGTGCGTTAGCTCCTCAGCTTGCCAGTTACTCATTTTGGGGCCCTTCCAGGTCCTCTCCAGCAGCTTCCTCTTGCTGTTGCAAGGACACAGGTTCAAGAGGGGAATTGGGCACCCTGGGGAGTAGCCAAGCTTCACAGGACGGTCCAGGTAAAATCCTCATCATTAGCTTCCCTCTTCTGATCACTTTGGTTATTTACAGCCATTTTTCAGCTGATTCTTTTAAAAATTCATTAAGGGAAAAAATACACCCTCTAAATTTAGAATTTCTAAGCTCATTTTCTTCTTCCCACACACACACAGATGAGGAACAATATGCTCAACACTGTTTCCAAACACTAGCACTTTATAAGCTTCACCTCAAAAGCAGCACGGACCAATTCCTCTTTCTTCTTTATGGCAATAAAGCAAAACCAAGGGAGGCCCAGCCCTTGGGAAGGTGTGTCCAGCAACTGCAGATGAGATGCAGGGACCAAAGAACCCAGTGTCTGGCTAAAGGCAGTGCCTGACCAGGGTCCATACCCAACTTCCCATCAGAAAGCACTACAACTAAGGTGTAGTGTGCACACTGGTCACGCTGTACAGGTATACATGTGTGCTTATGCTTCGGGATATTAACTGGATAAATTCCTATGTGTGAGCAGAATGATGTTGCAGAATTCAAGGGGACAAATTGATGTGGTTGTGACAGACAATTTCAAAAGAATAAAACAAAAAACCCACAAAACTGCCACTTTTTTTTCTGAGTGACGGACTGGAGAGTCAACTGGAAGGTTCATAAGACATCATTAAAACAGTTCTCAAAAACCAGAGCTACCAGCTGAAAGAGTTGCCTGTTGGTCTCAGTTAGCTAAATTTGTGGTTTCTCTTCCCCTGTAAGGACTCTGTGTGTTTACAAAGCAACTTGCTTAAACCTTGACAGGATAGATGAATAGAAATACTCCAGGTATATACTTTTGTGCCCAGTTTTGTGTGGGAACACAAGCACACAGCTTCAGCACTCGGGTTCCTGTAACAAAAGTTTATTCACGGCTTTATGGTAATTTAGACTCCTTAACCTTAGACTGATGCTACTCTGCAAGTAAAATCAAAAAGGTGTGAAGACGCCTGGCACCTATAAAAGAGAATCCAATCACAGAATCACAGCCAGAGATGGTCTTAACTTTTGCTTTACTGTGGAATTTGTAGGTTAAGCTGTTGTTGCCTTTTTTTTCCTGAAGGAAAAAACCCTTAATCTTCCACGAAGGCTCCCAAGGGCGTTGTTTTTTGTATCAAAGCTGCCAAGGAATCACACCAGCCCCCACGCGGCGGCTCGGCAGGCACGTGTGCTTGAGCACACACACGCTCGTACCCACACAAACACTCATTTACTCGCTCTTCTTCACTTCATTTACTTGCTCTTCTTCTTTCTTGCTGCTCTTGCTTTAATCTACACAAGAGTCATCGGAGGTTACAGCTGTCTTTCTAGCTTTCTGAATAGAGACACGGACGCTTGTTAGCACAGCAAGTCTTTGTATTCCAGTGGATTGGTATAAAGCTGTGCCTAGTTGTCCTTGATTTATGTGCTTAATTAGGACTACAATATTCCATAATAAATCTCTTAAACAAGATCTGGAATTGAGATTAGGTCTTGTTATGATTCTCAGCTTACTCATCCCTTTTACTACATTAAGGAACTAAGGCTTTTATCCTCAGATATTCTGTTAACTCTTCGTGCTGCTTCCCTAGCCTAAATACTCCTTCCAGCATTTCCAAATTGTAAAAAGATAGGAAATCAGGAGAAAACAACAACAAAACCCAAACATTTAGGATGGACTGACTGTGCTTCTTGTGAGCAGCTGCATGAAAACCAGGAGGGATGAAGCTCTATCTACCTGTTTTGAACTGTTCACAACTTTGGGTGCAGATGAGCTAGATATGGCCCTGTAAGACCTGCCCTTCTATGTTGTTTGTGAACAATGGATGATTGAGAGAAAAGAGGGGGGAAAGAGGTTGTTTGTGTGCCTCTGTCAATAGGGAAGCTTATGCTGGGGGTGAGGCAAGTGCTGGAGCGGGGCTGAAGGAGATTAAGGGCAGCAGATTTATAGGTGAAATCTGGCTAGGGTTGATGCAGGAGGTTGTGGGGGAGATTTTCAAAAGCACATGTGGGAGGAGACCCCTTGTGTATTGCCAATTTTCTGTATTGTTTTGGTGCTTAGGGCTTCTCTGGAGGTCCTGCAGAAGCTGGAAGGCGCCCATGGAGCAAGCAGATGCCAATAACCCATTCTGAAGCCTTTACCCACAGCAGATGCAGGGAGATGAACATGGGACACAGCCTCATTTTTTCCCTCCCTTTACTGCCATTCATGTGCAAAGTGAGCACAACACCATGGTCCCCATTTCCCCCACATTATCTAAATAATCACTAGCTAAAATGCACTTCAAGGAGTGGGAAATCTGAAACGTGGCAAGTTGATGCCCTGGGAGCACAGAGGGTTGTACAGCTGTTGGGTTCTTTGCGCTGTGGGCACAGGAGACACTGCAAGGGCTGCAGCAGGGCAAAGACAACCCCACAGACTATTGCCCCATTGTAAGTCCACTCTTGCCCCACTCTGATCCCACCAGCCCAGCACGATGGTGTTTCTCACCCATCTTTTTTTCCAAATCTGGAAACACATAAGCACCAGCAGTGACCTCAGCAAGTGCCCATGGGGAAATGGGGGATATAAAAGCAGAGAGGGTTTTAGCAAAGCTCAGAAAGGGGGACGCTGTGGCTCTTCCCTAGCAGCCTGGAAACAGCAGCTGTTACTCCAGCACGTGCACTTTGGTATTTTTCTGAAGGCAAAAAAAAAAAAATAGGTCAGTATTTTATTTGACAGAAGCAGAGATTAAGGGCATTCAGAAAGGGCACTGTATATTCTAAGCTGCTCAGGAAAACACTAAAGATCCAACTTGCATGGGTTTATACAGGACATTAATGAGAAACTCAAGTGGTGGCATGAAAAATAGGCATCATATTTAGATACCACATTAAGAAAGGATGTCAGATATCTTGAGCAATAGACAGAAAAATATGCTTTAATTCAAGGACATTAAAGCAAAAATGAAGACTTCTGGCTCACAGAAACTAGGGGATAAAGCAGCAGAGCGGCTGTCACATAAAATACAGAGCGCTAACAAAATCCTGGTTAACTTTCCTTGGCTGGTCTCAATTTCTGAAGGGCTGCATGTCCACAAAGCCTCCAGAGGTTGGTGGGAGCTGTGGGTGACCAGCAGCATTTCAGATGACTAAATTAGTGACTGGAGAGGCAGAATGAGATCTGTAGGAGCATGCCTATAAATCCATAGCCATGAGGCACAACGAGCATCATTTCAGGCAAAGGATTTGGGTGTTTTGCCTTTAAATCTTCACACATGGAGATGATAATTGTTTGCACTCCCAGTTTAGGCATGTCCAGCCCAGCAAGAAACACGGACGATTGTAATCAAAGGCTAGTCCAATTGCAAGTGCTTGGTAAATTAGAGGAAAATGAGAGAACAGAAGAACTGTACATGCTTTATTTTGTCTGAAGAAAAAAAGAATAAAGATATTCACCAAGGAGCTGCATCTATTATGCACAAATTATAAGATGCAGCAAGAATTTCTACAAAATTCTCTTTAGTATGAATTATACATTTCAGTGAAAGCCTATTATTGGGAACTTTGAAGTTTTCTCTCCCTTAAACTCCCCTCTTGTGACTATGTCTGTGTGGACTTATCCTTAGGCAGAGCCAGGAACACTTGCTAAAAGCTGTGAATTCGCTCAGGAAAACTCCCCATTTAGCACTGTGCTCTTAGGAGCTCTCCTGACCAAGCGTATGGAAGAGGAACCAAAGCTTCCCATGTGCTCTATAAGATGCAAAGCCTCCAGACTCGCTCCTATTTGTGACTGAGGGTTAGAAGTTCTTAAAACATATATATGCTTTGGAACCAGAGCCCCAAAAGAAGGAAGGGCAACACCTGGGTAAGATTTACCTGTAAGTTGTCTCCGCTTTTTCTTTCTTCTTCTTTCATTTTTAAACCAGATTTGCTTCATATTTCAAGAAGAAAAGCCCAGGAAATGGCTAACTATTTTTAAGGCACTAGGTAAAGATATAAAACATACCAGCCAGCCTAGAGTAGAACCTACAAAATCTACAAAAATGCAATGTGTGTAGCTGCTGGAGACATTCACATGCAAGCTCCATGCTGTATCATTCGCCTTGTCTACATATAACAGAGGCATTTCAAAATTTGATAAAAATTTCAAGCAGTTGAGAAGCATCATCATTTGTTGTGGTTTTAGTAACTCTTCATGGCTTAATCATGAATATTTTCCATTCGATTAGAAAATAGAATTCTCTATTAATCGTGCTCCAGGGCCCTCAGTGAAATTGGTCTGAGCACTATATAAAATAGGAAAAATCTTTGACCTGAATAGATTCCAATCTATGCAAACACATGAAAAGAGGATATTATCTCAGTTTTCCACAGGCAAACAGGAGTAAGATGGAGATTAAATGACTTCTGAGGTCACAGAATGCCTGCAGCAGATCCAGCTATTCAACTTACATATCCCAGAGTTCAATTAAAAAGAAAAAAAAAAAAAGAGAAGAGAAGAGAAAATTAACCCTCAGTTTATTTCAATCTGGAAAATATTACAGTATGTCTAAGAAAAACTTCCTTCCTCTGCACCATGCATCTCTCAGCAATTTTATAGTCTTCCAGATTGGAGGGCACAGTGTTTTTTTATTATTATTATTTTTGGTTCTACCTAAAGAATTGGGTATAAAGGAATATTTATGAACTACTTAGGATGCTTTGTTGAAAATGAGCTGCCTAATTCATGTCATCTATTTCATTAGACTGACCACATAAAAAGGAAATATTGCTTTGTGTACTTGATCATTACATGGTTCCACACTTACCTTGAAATAAATCTCCTTCACAGAGGCTGAAACTAATAGGAAACAAATTTATTCCTTAGGGATACGGCACAACTGTGGGCTATCAAACACCTGTCAGTTCACATCTGCATACTCTAAAATCTGCATTTTGAGGGCGGTAAGGGCAGGAGGATTTCCTACATGGGAAGTAAAAATCTTACTACAAGACATCAGGGTTTGCCACCAGTGAGGAGAGCAGGAGCGCCTTGATAATTCAGCACTGCAGAGCCTGCTATTTGCCTTCCAGTTCAATGTATTCATCTCAGCACTTCTTCCTGCCCTCAGCCCCAGGTGCTATTGCAACACATCTAGAA
>JAUBOD010000824.1:4328024-4338731 GCA_032353885.1 Nothura maculosa | reverse complement strand
TGCCTTCCAGTTCAATGTATTCATCTCAGCACTTCTTCCTGCCCTCAGCCCCAGGTGCTATTGCAACACATCTAGAACATATCCTAAAAATAATGAGGTTCCAGAGTGGGTACCATGGGGCCCTTTGGGTGACACCGGTGAGTTAGGGAGGAACATTGTTCCAGATAGTGAATGGTTACGCGTAGATCAAGCCTGTTTTCCCGGGTGAATGGAGTGTGGTCTTGCACTGGTGAGCCAGGCTTGCTCCAGGGAGCTGGGAATCGTTGGTTTAAGTTGTTTTGAAGGAACTGCCTAGGAACCAGCTCTCCTGGTTGAAGGCCAAGTGGGCCAGCCGCTATGGATCAAAGAGAGGGCACCAGCAGCTCCGTGGGGAAGCAGCAACTAGGCTGGAGCCAGGGCCAAAAACTGGCTGTAGGTGCCTACCCTGGGGAGGATGGCACTTGCTGGGCCCTGAGATGGGGGAACCTCAGCTCCACTACACAGAGGGAGTACACGTGCATCACCTGGCCTTAGAATACGCTAGTCTCAGATTTAGACCCCAACAGGGCTCGTTAGCATCATCCAAGTGATAAACAGACCCATTTCAGGACAGAGTTGCTCAACACAGTGAATTCAGAGCTACACGGTGAAGTGCCAGCACAGGTGAGCATTAGCCTGGGCCATCTGACACTGTGCTTTACCTTTCCCATGCGTTCTCCATGTATACAACACAGAGCAAAATCGCAGAATCACAGAACCAGGCTTTCAAAATCCTCCACTCCACCAGACACTCAGAATTTAACTTTGGGTGTTCTCCCTATCAAAAGGGCTGCTTGCACCTTCATCTTCATAGATGAATCTGAGCTGAACAACAGCCTTTCACCTGGCACTTCAGTCATCAAGAATCACATTTGTGGACTGAATAGGCAGGTTGCAACTCTTTGCTATCTGTGGTTATTAAGCTGTGCTCTTCTCACATCTGACTTGCACTTCTTGATTTTGTCATGTGCAGAGCATTATTCTCAGGCAGCTATTGCAGATCTCCTTCCATCAACTGTTGTGTAAGCTCTGAGAAGTACCCTCAGACTTGTTCTCTCCATATCCACGATTTCTTTGGTCATTAGCAAGTTATCATCATGTTAGACACTCCAGCCTTTTCACACGTGTGGTCCTGTATAGCAAGGGATGACTAAGAGACTAAGACTGTTTTCAGAATGGCAGCAGTAGATAATTTTAGAGCAGTAAGTAGAGAATATTTAAAAAGATAACTAGGAAGAATCTTAATCTCTTCCTCAATTTTGGGGACGGACACCAGCAGAGAGGTGCCTGCCCAGAGCCGCTCAGGCCCAGGAGGGTGGTGAGTGGCAGAGAACTGCACTCCAGGCCCCGCTGTGGGACAGTACGTGACATCCATCCCAAGGATCCCAAGGTGTCCCTTGGAGCATCTCCCTGGCCTGCACCGGGGCCCAAAGATGGGCAAGGAACCACCTGCCACTCAGAGCCTACACGGACTTATTCTTGACGTGATTGTGGCTTCTAATATTAAAGAAAAATGTGCGGGTTTTTGCTTGTTTTGTTTTTCCCCAGAAATTAACTTCCTCTTCTAAATAAAGCATGATAAAACACAACTATATATTAAAGTCCATAAACAAATAGAACTAGAAAGAAATATTATTGGAGAAAGAGGGGAGCTTCTGCTATCTTTGCTCTACAGAAAGGAAAAAAAACACATTTGATTGGTTGGTATTTTAAATTGAGCATTAGGACTGAAAATGATAATGCAACAGCAGCATAACCGCATTATGTAAGGAGCCTCAGGCTTTTTCCAGTTTTAACTCAGTTTAGATGACATGAAAGTTCATCTGACAGTGACAACAGTGAGCGTGTGCCTATGACTACAGTCATTTAAATAGCAATAAAATAAGAAACTAAATACAGTTGAGAGCTGCCTCAGACCCAGATTAACACTAGCTTCAGTTTTCAAGTCACCACAGAGTCTAGTTCCATCGGGGACTGGGTAATGTCTGTTCCAGCAACAAGGTATTCTTAGTTCATTTGAAGGTAGGTACCAAAACCCATATTGCATTCTCTTATATAGACTTTACTTCATGCACTGTAAGAGCTTCATTTCCCCTGCTTCTGTTCTGCATAGTGTTATGTTAAGAGAACCAGGCTGATGGGCTCATCACTAATGAGTTTCTATGCTGAGCCCACCACCCTCACTGAGGATTTAAGAAAGAAATGAGGCCTAGTTTGCTAAAGCTGCGTCAAGGCTTGACAATTCCCTCTTTATTCTAAGCTTCCATGTACTTAAAGATCTTAATATGTGGAATGTGCGATTGATGTATCACAGAGCAGGGGTCACTATCAGGTTATATTCTTTGGAGGATAATCACAGAATCACAGAAGGGTTGAGGTTGGAAGGGACCTCTAGGGATCCCTTAGTCCAACCCCCTGCTCCAGCAGGGACACCCAGAGCACGGGGCACAGGGTGGCAGCCAGGCGGGTTGGGAAGATCTCCAGAGAAGGAGACTCCACAGCCTCCCTGGGCAGCCTGTTCTGGGCTCTGGCGCCCTCACAGTGAAGAAGTTCTTGTCAATAACACATCTAGAGTACTAGAGCTCTAACGACCCAGAGCTCTAGATAACAACAATCTCCTGCTTCTCCTCAGCCGACACGCGGCTCCTGGCTGTCCCTGGCTCCACAGCGGGGCCTGCTCGCTGAGGGCCGGCCCAAGGCCTCACCGCAGCGCTCGGCTCTGCCTCGCTTGGTGCAGCTACCGCGGCCTCAGCGCCCTCCTCAGCGCACGGCACAACGCGGGTTGCGATGGCTACGGCTGCTTGTGTTTTCTCACCACACTTCCCTACCGCAGCATGTGTTCGACACCCAGTGTTCCCACTGAAAAGAACGAGGAGAATCACATTTATAAGCTTCATCTTCATAAAGTATATGCCAGGCACAACAGCCCCTAGGCCTCTCACATATCCACTCCTGCACCATTATACCTGCTTTCACACTGAGGTTTACATCTCTGATGAAATGGAGTTATCAAATAAAATTTCCTTTAAGCATAAACATTAATCATTTTCTTCCACTAAACATTCCTTTCATAGCGTGCTCTCATAACAACCATTAGCAGACTCCTCTGACATCGCCTGCACCCATAATGAGCTCTCAAAAGCCATTCCAGTAAGGGAGATAATGGCAATTGAAACATTTTTCATGCTCATGTGCTGTCCTCATCATATAAGAGAAAATAATGACAGTTATTACCCTATCACAGTAATCGCACTTTAACCTCTCAAACATATTGTGGACTAACGAGACCTTTACCTGTGAGCAGATAACCCGGGGTACCAAAAAAATAGTGAACATGGAAAACACAGCAAGCAAAGAAAAGGGTATTTGGCTTATGAAGAGCTGCTACTTCCACTGGTACAAAAAGCAAATACGCTAAAAGCTCAGAGGGGGATTAGGGAATAAAGGATCCAATCTCTCCAAAGGCTTCTTATGTCTGGGGTCTCACATGAGTCCTAAGAACAAGGTAAGTGGCACTGGCCACAGATATGGACATAGCACAGGACACTTCGGCTCATCCAGAGCAGCTACAGTCACAGTTGAAGACAAGTTGTGAAGACCGCTCACACTCCTGGAGTCTTTGGAACCCAACCTGGCCTCTGCCAAGCTGGATTCTGGTAGCAACGAGGCTGCCTTGTTTGCTGTTTCACTGCCTGCACCAGCAGCTTCAGGGAGTATTTTGGAAACACGAAGCAGATGGCAACGTTTTAGGATGACTCAGTCTTGCACCAGATTCTGAAGCTGCTTCAGTCACTTCCAAAGCCCTCAAAACCACTGCAGTGCCAGTCCTTCCTCCGGGCAGGCCTGCATTCACAGAATCACGGCATGGCTGAGGTTGGAAGGGACCTCTAGAGATCATCTAGTCCAGCCCCCCTGCTCCAGCAGAGACACCTAGCGTTGCTTGCATTGCTATGGCAAAAGTCAAGAACTTCGTGTCCATCTCATTTTTTTTTGACTTTTGTGTAGCTTAAATGTCCCACTTGCTCCTAACAACTGTCTACAGTGCCCATCTTATTCTCATGTCCTGTCTCTTCTCAGGTTACCCAGAGCATTAATGTTAATGGCTATAACAAAGCCTGCCCAACCGAGGCACAGAATATTCTCCAGCCTAAGTCAATCACAAATTATCACTTAGAATTGAAGTTAAACTTGGCTTTTCCCACTGCTTATATATGTATTTGGAAAAGTTTGTGCACATATGCTGCATCGAGCAGTAGCCACATGCTGGAAGCACATGGAGGTGACGTGTTCACGTAGCAGTTACTGCTGCTGGACAGAGAACTCAGGTGACAGATATGATGATTCTTGCATCAGGTGATTGAAGGCTCCTGCGGTGACTTTGCAAGGCTTTGACATCTTCCTCTCATGGCATTATCCAGATTCTCTGCAGTCCCAAAATGCAGCCTGCCCACCCGAGAGGATGCCAGGAGGCAACATTCCAACACTTTGAACTGATGGAAAAAATTCTTTAGGATTCACTTACCTACACACCAACCAGCATGGACTGACTGCAGGAGTGTCCGTTCTGCAACAAAGATCAAAATGGGGAATATACATTGCACAGTCCAATGCTCCAGTACATTTTTTCTCCATCTGTACTATCTAGATGGAGCTTAACGTGGGTGAAATATATAGATTATAAGCAAACATGAGGCAAAATGCTGTTGAAAGAAGCTCAAGTACCATACAACAAAGTAGTTATTGAAAAAAGTAGTCACTGAAAGCACACTAATCGGGATTACCAAGTATGCAGTCCTAGTAATGCCAGCCCAACATACAGACTCTCTTCTGATTCTTAGCTCTCAAGTTAAGCACAGAGTAGTGCATGTAATACGTGCCACAATAAAAAGGCTGAGCCAGTTTCCATACTGAGAAGTTACTGAATCATTTGGGAAACTAATAAATGGACCGAGTCATTTATGTCCTCTGTAATTGGTATCATCAGGTATGATGTACCCATAAAATGAATTTTTTATTCAATAAAGTTTATATGCTACTATTGCAAATGGACTATTTAATGCTCAATGAGACTGGTGATATTAAGATGGCTTTATTTTAGCTTTATGGATTTTCCAAACATGTACAAATAAAATACCCATTACAAAACTCCATTTGCTAAAGAGTCGCCAGCAATATACACCAAGCATGATCCCAGCAGAAATAAGTGACTTTTACAGGAAGCAATACACAAAACAATATATGGCAATACAGCAGCCCATCTTTCCTAGTAGATTACAATGAAAACAGTTTTCTTTGCCTTTGCCACATTCAGAATTTTATCATTATTTCTTTTCAATAGCCGCATCCTAAATTAAAACGTGCGAGTAAACTGGTTGGAAGTTGAGAGGCACTCAGAAGCCCTGGAAGAGAAAAGGAGTATTCTTCAAGTTCTCTAATCCAGGGGCAGAAATCCCTGAGAGCCATAGGAAGGACAAACCCGTTTTCTTGGATGGAAAGTCGCTTGCCAAGGGGCATTACTGGCAGACAGCTGTAAAGATGAGCTATAGGAAGAGCAACAATCAGACAAATCTAGCAATCCGATCCAGGTCTAAAGGTAATGCTAGGTAAACAGGAATGTAACTATGGGGAAGGACTGGAAAAACTTTACAAGGAAGGGTTTCAGTAAAGATCTATACAGAGATACAAGAGATGTGCGTGCCAGCCTCGTCATTTAGATGACAGACTTTTACAGTACATGTCAAAACTATAATCCACTTTAATTACAAACAGTACATAATTGACCTCAAGAGTTAAACTATAAATGAGATGAAAGATATTGCACCCTGCCTTCAATGTCACCACCAGCACATTCATTATTTGAAGCTAGTACAACGGAAGGGATAAAAAAATCTTTTAAAAAAATTTTTGTTTATTGTCAACATAGAATTGCTCAAGTTCAAGTGTTTAATAAAACAGCTCTTTGAAACCCCTGGCACCTGGAAACTGCTCTCAGAAAGAGTGGCCTCTGACCTCCCACCTCCAGTCCCCAGGCTGCTGCTAGACAGGGAAACAGCTCTGCTGCTTCTCCTTCTTTTGGGATGCATCCCAGCAGAGCCCTGTGACCAGGGTCCTGACTACACTTTTTCTTCTGCCTATTGCACATACAGAATATGCACCATTAAGTTATGATGCTGCTTTAGTTTTGATGCTCTTCAATATGTAGATCTACCAAGGTAACTATGTCAAGCAGAGACACACTCAACATCCTCCCGGGCTGATCCAAGCCTTCAGAATGGGAAGAAGGCCACAATACCTCCCTGTTTGGGGAAAACCCAAGGCCTATTATATCTGAAAGTCAGGTATTAGGCACCACAATAAGCAACACCTAGAGGAGAGAGCAGCACAAACACTGGATGCGAGTCAAGGCAGCCTCCAGGCAAGTCTGAAGATCTAACCCTGAAGGTTGAAATAGTCTCACACCCACTACACAGCCCATGATCTGCCTCAGGTTTGGAACTACCAGCAGCTTAAATACAGAGCGTGCAAGTCCAACCTCTAGGCTCTGACCTTGTAATGTACCACTGAACCACTGCAGTTTGATTCTGTGATCACTTTCCTTCTAAATCAACATTACACTGGGACATTTGCTCTATGTGAAATATAGGAATGGGCAGTTCTATGGATAGACTCCTGCTCCACATCTCTAATGGAGCCGCTGGACTTCAGGCTTTTGCGCTAGATTTAGGTCACTAGTAATTGGACGTGTGTGGAAAACGCACGGGCTCAGTTCACTGTTGCTTAATTAATTTCTTAGTCTGTTAATTTGGCAGTTGTCCTACTGAACAGGACGGCTGGATATTTAACCTTGTATTAAAGAGGACAGCACCACAACCACTAACTAACTTCCCCAAATAAGCTCAACTTCTCCACTGCCAGAACACTCTGAAATAAGTATTAAACATTGCCCAGAAGATAAAGGGAAAGCAGTTTTAGTTGCTCAGGTAAGACAGTTTTGTTAACTAAGGGGATTTGTTTCTCTTCTACAGCATTCAGACTTAAAAATATCTCAGCACAAAACTTAAAGTTCTGAGTTTGAAACACTTCTGAGTTTGAAACACAGAACTAACAGGTGCCATTAAGTCTTGCAACTGAGGGGACAGAACAACTACGGCGCAGGGCTGTTTTAGCCCAACCAACTGGTCAGTGCACCAGGAGTTTTAAGGCCCCAGCTGTACAAGGAGGGAGGTCTGGGCACTGCTCCCAGCTGTTAGGGGCATCAAAATTATAAATTTTAAATGTTTAAAGAGTAAAGAAAGCCATAGAGTGAAATAAGAGTTAGGGCTTTTGCTCTAACTGAGAAACTGCTCTACTTTGCTCCTTCCTGGAGGGCCCCGGCTGCACGGGGCTTTGGTGGGAACAGCAGAGCAGGAGAGGCCGCCCCAGCGGCCGCCTGGGCTTCCCGAGGAGGCTGCTCTGCAAAACCACCTTGTGAAACTCTACTCTCCATTCACTGCTGCAGCCAGGCACGCACTTTGAACCAGGAAATGTAGTGTCTTTGACAAGGAAATGCATTTGGTGCATGAGCAGACAGCTTTTAATGACATTTTATGGCAGTTTAAGATGCCTACCTTGATTTAAAATGGAATAGTATTCCTATTTTTTAAGCTTTCCAATTAAAAAGGGCCTGAAGACTAAGATGTACTAATATTATTGAAAAGGAACAGAGCACCCCTGCACAGTGAGGCCTTTAAAGGAAAAACACACATACCACAATACTTGCAAAAAAGCTTCATATAATCTTTTGAATCCATAAACTCTAAACAATAAATATGGAAAACAGTGTACATGGCACACCAGAGCACTTAAATATTAAGACAAACAAGTGATAACATCTATGCTGTCAGTGATAAATTTGTGATAAAATCCAATGAGCTTAATGCACAAGACGTTTAGCAAAGGAAAACCCCATAGAACCAAAGTGATACAGAAGTTAAGGGAGGGGGAAGGAGATGGCAAATAACAAGGCACAGAAACCTCTCTTGCTGCAACTCTGTAAGGCACCACATGTGCAAATGTGAATTTCAGTCAAAACTTGAAGTGGGAAAAAAACCCCAAATCTAAATGTGCTTAAACAGCTGGAAAAGGTATTTTAAACATGACATTTACTCTCATCTCTTTGGGAATAAAAAGATTTATGTATCTTCACATTTATAGGCTTTAAAAATTTAATTAGTGAAGCAGGCAGTTAAAACTCACTAAGTTCTTATTTTATATTGAATTCCTCCCAGGCAGCTTCAAAAGTGCAACCTGACTGTGACCTACAAGTGGCCTTGTTAAGAGTCTTGGCCTAATCTGGGGCAGAGAGTGGGGTGCCCTGTCAATTTTAACAAAAAAGGCTGTAGGGAGTAAAATGAGAAAATAAAGTCATTTCACTTGTAAAACAATAATAATAATTTAAAGCCAGAGATAAAACCAGTAGCATTAATCTAAGAACATACCTAGGGATCCTCATGCTTAAGTTGTAATTTATACCCCTACTTAAAGACTAGGCACTCACATTTTAACTTCCCTATTCTGTTTTCAAATCTCACTGCCAGAAAGTCTACCAGGGAACTTGGGCAAAATCATCTCCCTTACCAGGATAACCTATAGACATGGAATTAAGCTTAGATGCTACAAACTCTTTCACGTCCCAGCATTTCTATTGGGTCCTGCTAGAAGCTTGTCCTTTCTCAAGCTATAGAAGAAGAATCTCCACTTTGTACTGAAATTAAGTGTAAACCAGGAGCGTTTTACATGAGAGACTTCAATAATAATTGATTTTTTTTCCCCCTCCAATCAGAAATTTAGTATGCGGCACTTGGTTTCTCATGAGCATCATACAGGAGTGAAACAACATTTTTGTATCTGGCTCCTAGATCTTTTGCTTCTGCTGTTCTCAGAACCAAACAACCGCATAGAAAAATAGAAGGGAACCCCACTGCTCAGTTATGGGCTATGCTTTTTTTTCTCTCTCCCTTTTAAATGATGTGCTTTATTCTCTTTACTCTTCATGCTAAAGATGAAAGCTTAAGATCACACACATGAATTACAGCCTCACTGAAGCTCGGCTGGTGTAAGTGGCAAGACAGCAAAATCTGATCTATTACATGTTCAGCAATAAAGGAATTGAGGAAAAGATAAAGTTAACATTTATACAGCTATTTGCTGCACCAGCTCAGGTGTGCTCCATTCCCTAGAACCGGTCCTGCTTTAAGCAAAGATCAAATTTGAGCAAGTACAATAGAAACCGAGTTTGGTTACAGGCTGCAGTAGTCAAGGACAAAAATATTACTAATCGATCGGTTAAGGCCAACTAGTTATGATTTGAAATATATCTTACCTTTTCATGGCACTTAATACACTGAAATTTAGTAGTGGGTGACATTAAACGCGGGTATACGTATTTATACTGGATGCAATATATACATGTAGCTTCAGTTCCTAAGTAGAAAGTGCAAATTTTCCTGCCTAAATAAAATCAACTTGTGAAAGACCACCTGTGTTTTCCTATACTGAATATTACAAGGAATTTTACCATCTTTCTCATTTTAGTGCAAACTGATGCAAGTCCCAAGACACATCACCCCTTTTGAGTCACTACTGACAAAAAATGCCCCTTCTTTTAAAATACAGCTACACTTGTTTCTCTATTGTTGTTAAGAGAACAGCAAACACTTGACACCGAGCATGCTGCTCTAGCCTACGTTAACAAGAGCTTCCAATGCACAAATGAGGTTTTGGTCATGCAGCGCAGGCCCGTCCTCACCATGACCCATCTTTTATTTCAGTCTAGAGCAGAGGAGGCCTGGGGGTGGCCTCCATCAGCAGGTCATGCGGGCCACTCCGTACTCCAGGCTGACCACGGCGGGCTCGGCCTTGCCCAGCTCCTCCATCAACTCGCTGTAGCGGTTGTCCGCGCTGCTGCTGCCCTCTATAGTTCTTAGGGAGTCGCTCCCCGGCACCAGCGGCGGCTCCTTCTTGAAGCAAGGAGGGGATTTCAGCAACATGGGCGCCGGAGGGGCTGAGGGCAGAGGCTCCTTCAGGAGGACTCCATCTACCTGGCCGCTTCTCCGCTTGATTTTCTGAAAGGCAGATAGGAACTACAGTAAGAATCAGCGTTTTACTGATGACATTTTGCTTTGGATGGAAGGAGAGGTGGAGGTTTTTCCAAGCTTTTCCTTACGGGGCTGCTGCCAGGCGGGCAAAACCTCCCGCAGCAGCGCAGGGCAAGACAGGCCACAAGGCCCCTAGCAAGCAGTGGCCGGCTAGAAATCCCTTAAGACAAAGCAGGTTCATAGTTAAACTTTCTCTCCTTGCTAACATCTTAAAACAGATTTAGATCTTAAAGAAGAAAAAAGCTCAAATGTAGGAAACCACTGTTAGTTGCTAACTAGAAAGTAGGGGCAACAAAGATGATTAAGGGACTGGAGCATCTGCCAGATGAGGGAAGACTAAGTGAGCTGGGCCTGTTCAGCTTGGAGAAGATATGTGATCAATATGTGTTAGCACCTGAGGGGAGAATGTAGGGAGGAAGGGGTCAAACTTCTCAGTGGTGGCCAGTGACAGGAGAAGGGGCAATGGGTGTAAGTTAAAACCCAGGCAGTTCCATCTCCATGTGAGGAAGAACTTCCTGACTGTGAGGGTGCCAGAGCCCTGGCACAGGCTGCC
>JAUBOD010000824.1:4290600-4302333 GCA_032353885.1 Nothura maculosa | reverse complement strand
TCATTAGAAATATTACAATATGGTTGTTTTTAACAACCCTTTTAAGGTGTGAGGAAAAATTCAGTTTGACAGTATCACAATTTGGGGGATGGAGGGGCTACAAACAGGTTGCTTTCCAGGTAGTTTGGAAGCAACTTGGTGGATAAATAGGAAAAATAATGCTATGTAATAGAAGCAAATTAAATACAGAAGGGAAAAGGAGCTAACCTATAAGATTCTGTAAAATACGTGATGTAATGTGTGAAAAGATATGTTTATCTCTATATGGGGGAACAGTAACTGTTTTCAGTAACCAAATGTTATCCAATACATGTACAGAACAGTTAACTGAGATTGCTAAATTTATGATTATGGTCACTTGTGAATGTGTACACAACTTGTGCTTTACTTGGGAATGTGGGTTTTGCCACACAGAATGTGTTCTTAGGCTGAAATGAGAAGCTTTGTTTGCTTCACTTCTAGGCTAAGGTAAGGTCTGCATTTTAGGGTAAAGACCCTGAGCTTCCTAGGAACACTGGTAGAGCATGCCTTGTAAAAATGGTACCATAAGTGGCTGAAATTCATCTGAAGGTCTGTGTTGTATTTAGGATCTCTTCTGCACATGCCTTTCCTTGCTGCTATATTCAGGTGGTTAAATTGTAATAGGTCAGAAAAGCTGAATTAAATTATAAATTCCCAAACCGTTAGCCTAAGAGTGATGTTTGTTTGTTGTTTTTAGGCACTCCTGCTACCACATCAGCAGCCACCACAGGCTTTAGCTTAGGCTTCAACAAACCTGCAGGTTCAGCGACACCGTTTGCTTTACCTGTCACTTCTACCTCAGCAAGTGGCCTCTCGCTCTCATCTGCTCTTACATCAACTCCTGCAGCAGGTAGGAAAGCTTTTCTTCTAATTGTAAAAGGAAATATGGGCTTTAGTTTTAAGTTTGTGAACCTAATAGCAATAGTATACTGCCTTCCATAGAGATCTATGTGATATAACCAACGTGTAATTTGTAGTGTGAAAGTAGTAGTAAAGCTGACTCTTCATGTAAAACTTGGTGCTGTTTCTAATCCCACTCAAATTTGTCAGTAGCAGAAGTGGGAAGATTTAAAAACTATCTGCCTATTTTATATGGGCTGAAAAGATTAATCTGTGGTTTGCAATTCCTAGTGTAATTCTAGTACTGTTAGCTGCCTGGCATTGTGGTTTTAAGTTCTACGATGCCCGATAACACTAAAGACTGGACTTTATCTTTCTTAATCTATGCGCCCTTTATGTTCTGTTCTTTTTTTTCTGTCTGTGGATGGCTATTCTCCCTATTCTGTCAAAAAGTAAAATGGCTAGTGCCAGCAGAGAAATGAAGTATTAGGTATGTTCTGTCTTATGTGAAATATTTTCTCTTTAATATGAGCCAGGGAGTTTATAAAAAGTTGGTGGTATCTATTAGATTCATAACCCCTTAGAACTATTTAGCACAGTATTAGTTCTAGGTGCCCTAGCATTCTAGAGGACTCTCAGCTTTGATAAAGCTTCAGGTAAACTTTATCTAAACAAGACTGAAATGCAATGGAATAAAATTTTGTGCAGCTCAGTCTCTGGTGGTTTTATCTGGAAAATCTGCAGGAAAAAAATGATTGAAGTTATTGTCCAGTTGTGTAAAAATGCTGCTCATATCTCTTATCAGTAGTTCCAGATAGCAGACACCATCATTTACAGGCTATAAAATTCTTTCTCTTGCTGCAGGTACTACTGGTTTTACACTAAATCTGGGTGGTTCAGCTGCCCCAACCACAACTGCCTCCACAGGCCTATCCTTCGGAGGAGGCTTAGCTGGTTTAGGAGGTTCACTTTTCCAGAACACCAGCACAGCAGCAACAGGTACAGATTTTTCCTTTTCTTTCCATAAAGATGAAATCTATATGTGTTTGTAGAAAGTCTTAATGTTTAGGTGTTGCCATTGGCAGAGCAGTGTTACTAACCATAAACATTATAATACTAACTGTAAACATTATAAATAAATAACTGAAGTTATTGGTTTCTTTCCTATCTTCAGACTGACTTAGATTTTACAAATTCTTGGTGGGAACACAGGGAAATCTGTTACTACCAAAATTGTCTCGAGGAAATTGGCTGATATTAAATATAAGGAGGCAACATTACATAAGTAGCTCCATTAACCATGGTGTATTTGCTCTCTGGAGAAGGTGGAAGCTACTTATTTTGGTGGGACTTGTCTGAACAGAATCTCCAACCTTCAGGATTGTCGTTTCAGACAATGAGCTAGAAGAAACAGAAACAGTTTGGGGAAAAATTTGATTTGTTTCCCTATGTTGTAGTGCTGGTAACACACAGCTCTTAAGCTGCAGATGACACAGTATTTTTTTAAATGCTGCTGCTAAGTTAGCTCTGTAGTTTAGCTATCTAGATGCATGAATAAATTATAAAACAGTTGTGTGTGAAACTTCCATTTTGTATTATTTTGCATGTGTTTTTAATCTGAATGTAGTAAATAGCCACTGAAATTGCAAGCAAGGTAATCTGTACTTTTAAAAACGCTGATTATTACCATGTACTTTAAATACTGAAATGCCTTTCTGGATGTACTGTAGGGCTTGGGCAGAATGCTTTGAATTTGACTCTGGGGACAACTGCAGCTCCTTCAACTACTGTTAATGAAGGTCTTGGTGGCATTGATTTTAGTAGCTCTTCAGACAAAAAGAGTAAGTTCCTTTTTAAAATGTGTACAACTGATAGGACACATATATAACCTTGCTGGGGAATAACAGAGCACAACTTTAAACATTTAACAATTTTAAAACTCTTTTTTCTTTTTAGCTCTCAGATGCTATAGCTGCATAGAAGAATAAGATTTTGCTTGAAATTGCAATGTTTTCTGTGTGTGTGTGTGTGTGTGTGTGTGTGTGTGTGTGTGTGTGTATTAATGTATTAATATGAATAACAGGATCAATCTGAAATGCCTGGCTAGATTTCCAAAGAACTGTATGTCCAATAGCCACTAGAGGGGGGAGCAGAGCTGTGCACGAGGATGTTGCAAATGCCAAAAGTGCTTGTTAGAAAGCAAGTACTTCAGCTGTGCTGGATCTTAAGGAAGGGAGGGGGGGGAAATGGAAACCTCAAAATAAAGCCTTCTCACTCCTAAGTGTTATTTCTCAAAGTTGTATTTCTAGACTGCAGTACTACCAGGTTCTTGCAGATTGTTGAAACATTATTAAAAACCTACCTCCATGGTTGTTTTGGATTATTGCCTTTATAGAGCTCCAAAGTGAATAAGGAATAGTGGGGAGCTGCTCTCTTGGCCTGCTGACCAGCCTGGTGGCAGGAGAGAGAGGTGAGGGTTTAGGTTGCATCTAACCAGGAAAGATCCGGCTCAGGTCTTGGTCTTCCTGAGTGTGGATGTTTCTTTGTGGTTAAATATGTAAAAGTTGCAACATGTAATAACTGACTTGGACCTTAACTAAAATAGTCATGACTTAATTATGTTTGCAATAGTTGTGTTAAACTCCATTCCCTTATCAAGAAAGACATTTGGGTGCTAGACCCACAGGTGCCTAAGTGTGTAGTGCGTAAGTGGTAGTTAACAAGGTTTTACAGAACAGAAGGTATTGCTGCTTATTGCTGGACATGTGCCAGAGCGGGACTCTTCAGGAAGTCCTTTCTCCAAACCTTCATTACCCTGATATTGAAGAGGAGGAAACTTGTTACTGAACATGGACTTCAGAGCTGCTTTGTGGATGCAGGATCTCGTGATTTACTTGTGGGTGCATAAGAAAGAACAGATTTCTTGCACTGTTGCAATTGTTCATCTGTGTTGAATTGTTCAGCACTGATTTGTGCCAGATGTTGTCACCATGTGTCTTACCACCTTAGCTAAGGAAAGAATACTTGTCTGTGAAAGAGTAAAATGAGTACTTTTATGGATAGTACAGTGTTTTCCTTTTATGAAATTAAACAGTTAAGTCTTTAGCTTTTGCCTTTAAAAACATCTCCTTAAGGTTTTTTTGCTTGGTAGTTCCTCAGAGTTTTTTTTCTGATCTACAATTTTTATTTTCTAGATGACAAAGCAGGAGCACGACCAGAGTAAGTGCTAAGATTTTCTCTGCATGCCTTTATTAGAAGTATTTATTAGAAAAGAGCTGCATTTAATAGAGTGGCTATTTAGTCTTGGGGAAAAAAAAAGACATGAATGTAAATAAGCAGCATCTGTAATGTGAATAATTCAGTAATGGTGATTCATCAATGCAAATATCAATTGCCATTTTCCCATCAAATGTGAGACTTAGAGCTAATTTGACTTCTGTTGTAGACTTGCATAGTCTTTAGAAAATCTTTTCAGCAAGTGCTTACGATGCTTTCACAAGATTGAAGAGTGAAAGAGCTTTTATTGCTTATTTGCATTAATTCAAATTAATATAATATTACTAATTACAGTGTGTATATATAACAGGTGTAAACTTACATGATTGGCCACTTGAGTTTTAATTCTGCTTAGGCATGACGTAGAAAATGTTGGGCAGTCTTCAAGCACTGTGTAAGGATATGTTGTTTCTTTACAGAGATAGTAAAGCGCTAAAGGATGAAAATCTACCTCCAGTCATCTGCCAAGATGTAGAAAACCTGCAGTAAGTAGCATTGCAGGGTTAGGGGGATATCCTTGGGGAGATTTTGTTGTCTTGTTTTGTAAACAATTGAATAGCCAAAGTAGCCTGTATTGTCAGTACTCTCTAACAAGAGCAGCGTGTTGCAAGCTGCATGCAGGAGAACTTAGCCCAAAGCCTCTTAATGTGTTAACCTGGGATGAAAGTAGATAGTTCTGGTAGCTGCTTGTCACAGGCAGTGGACACCTTGAGCCCTCTTTTCTGTGCATTTACAGAAATGGCCATGCCTAGTAAATAGGCTCCTAGAGGCTGGTCCAGCTCTCCCTGGGAGTATTAAGCCTGTTGTGTGTGCAAAGTGAGCACTGAGTATTTACATATGCACTGTGCATCTTGTGGGGAAAATCCTGCAAAATGTCCTTCCTGCAGGTAGGAAAGAGGTTGATTTTGGACTAGGTGAAGATGCTGCTGTCACTGGGAGTTTAAAGTACTAATTGCTTTTAGCTATTTAATGAACAAGGATATAAGCTTTGTTTGTCAGGAAACAGTGTAACATTTCAACAATGATATTGAAGTTACTGATTTTGTTTTTGACTGATAGTATCCCAAAATTAATACTGATACATACTAATTTTATAATGCAGGATTTGATTTTTGGAAAGACTGAATTCATCTCTAAATAATATACCCAAGCTATAAACACTTGGCTACTTCCAATAACATAAAATTATATATATAATTTTCTCTTTGTTTTTCTTTTTTTTCTTCTTTTCTCCTTCCTCAGGAAATTTGTGAAAGAACAAAAACAAGTTCAGGAAGAAATTAGTAGAATGTCCTCTAAAGCAATGCTTAAAGTACAGGAAGATATTAAAGCTTTGAAACAACTTCTGTCTGTAGTTGCCAGTGGGTTACAGAGGAACACTCTTAATATTGACAAGTTGAAAATGGAAACTGCACAGGTATGCTTGAATATAAGTTCTGTTAACTCAAGTTTGCAAGTATTATTTCATCTAGGATAAAGTGTCAAGCTAATAAATACTCCCTGGAAGAGGCTGCCCAGGGAGGCTGTGGAGTCTCCTTCTCTGGAGATCTTCCCAACCCGCCTGGCTGCCACCCTGTGCCCCGTGCTCTGGGTGTCCCTGCTGGAGCAGAGGGTTGCACTGGGTGATCTCTAGAGGTCCCTTCCAACTTTCCAACTTTGAACATTCTGTGATTCTGTAAATGGAAACTCAACTGTATCTTGGCAAAAACATTTGTAAGATTGAAAAAATAATCAGTCCTGAGAGACTAAAATCTGATGTTGTGTTGTCAATTAGGTACAGCAGCAGGTGGGTGGCCATTGTTGTGAAAACGTAAGTGTTTGCCCACGTCAGTTCCAGTTGTATGTTCAGCAAAGGCTTGTTTATAATAATGTGCCTCAGGTGCAACTACCTATTTTCTTCTGGTGCTCTTTAAGAACAGTATAACTTCAGGGACTGAAATGTCTCGAGTGATAGCTAGTATTTTTGGAAGATGTGAATCAGAACTCTCCATGCATTTGCTTTTGTATATACCCGTGTACCAATCTGAGCTTGGTTATGATCAAGGGGCTTCCTTAAATTAAAGGTCTATTATTAAATTAACATCTGTACTGTTTTATCTTATTTCCAGCATGTGAAAATTGTTTAATTTGCAAATAAATGTTTTGTGTTCAGTACTTTGAAGTATTTAACAGAAGTGTGCATACATGAAACAGATCATGAGGAAGATTCTATTGAAAAAGAAGCATTTTGTGAAGTAGTCAGTGTTTTTATTCAACATCCCTTCCCTTAAAGATGCATTGTTTCCTTGTGCTTGACTTTACTCCTCGCTACCTCTGCTGTTCTCCCCTGCCCCAAGCGCACTCAAAAGTCATCATATCCTTATTGAAGAGTGTTCCAAGGTAAACCTTAGCTGTGGCTGTTCGGTGCAATGTTTCCTGAATTTTTGGAGCTCAACATGCTTTCAGACTAACAGGTTGTTTATTTCTTCTCTGAAGTTCTGTTGTGTTTACAGTTCTGCAACCCTCTGTTGTCAGTCTATTCTTGGAAGAATTTCTAGTCAGATTTTCTCACAATTTTAAGTATTTAAAGAAAACTAACTTTGCACTGATATAGTGAATGGACTATCCCATTGTAGCTATTTTCTTTTTGAACAGAACCTTATTTCTTTATTCTTTTTACTTATTTAGGAGCTAAAGAATGCAGAAATAGCACTAAGAACACAGAAAACTCCTCCTGGTCTTCAGCATGAAAATACAGCCCCAGCAGAGTAAGTTACTTTTATTTGTAAGAGTCCTCAATGATGTGACTTCTTAAGTTGACTTTTTTTAATGTGTACTGATGCTTCATGGAAACAATGTTTTATTTCCATATATAGTTCATCTTGTCAAGTCAGTTTTCCACATAGACATGGAAAATACAGTCCTTGCTCTCCTTCAGTTAATGGAGGACTGTCACATTATATACACCTGTTACAAGAAATATAAAGAAGATTAGTAGCTACTGTAGGTTTGAGAATAAAAACAGATGCCAAATTATGAAGTTTAATTGTGTGATCTGATTGTTTTACACACTCAGCTACTTCAGAACCTTGGTTGAGCAGTTTGAAGTGCAGCTGCAACAGTACAGGCAACAAATAGAAGAACTGGAAAATCACCTTGCTACTCAAGCAAACAATTCACATATAACTCCCCAAGGTAATGTTCAGATTTTCATGTTTCTTGCACAAAAAAAATTAAAAACCTCATACCTTTTGGAAAAACTCTACAGTTACTCCTCTTTTAAATTATTGTTAGCTTTATTTAATGTATGGAAGTATCTACAATATTAAGATGTGGAGTTTCAGCCTTTAGTTCAGACAGATATTTGAGCTTTTCAGAGTGCATCTTTTCTGAGATACAGCTGGTGAGCCTGGTTAGTGTTATGTAGAACTTCGGTATCAGAAAGATGTTAGGTGCTTGTGAATAAAACTCACAACTTCCCAACTCCTGAAAAAAGTAGAAATTAACCAGGAAGTGCGGTGGGTGTCTCACTTGTTTGTTCTGACTCACTTTAAGGTCTTGTATGAGGTTGTCTGGAGTTCCTGTAGGTTTAGCTGATACTTGCATAGAGGCTGGGAATGGCAATTTGGGGCTCTTGGGGGCAGGAGGTGCCTCTGAGACATGGTTTGCATCCCTCAGACTCAAGTTTTGGGCTGTCCTCCAGCCGTGGTTTTGCAATCCCTCTACATTTGTTCCTTTATGCTCTTGAGGAGCTCCTGAACATCAGAGCAAGCTTCCTACTCCTCAGTATCTCATTGACTCAGCTTGGGTTTGCTTAGTCCCTTGATTCAATTCTGTTTCTAAACATCTTTTTTTTTTTTTTTCTTTTTTTCTCATTTTCTGCGTTACATAAGACACAGGGGATTCTCATGGCCAGCACTTTTTGGTTAATGTTACAGTGAGAATTTGGGTTTTTTAATCTTGTTCTTTTTACCTTTCTTGTCATCTTCCTCTTCCCAACTCCCTCCACTCCCTTCAGGGAATACAAATTTCCCAGCTGTAAGATGAGGTCTTTGTGCAACAGAAGTGCCTGTCTGTGTTTTCAAGTGTATGCAGTGAGAATCTAGATCTGTCACCCCATCTTGGGACAATTACTGACCTCTGGACAGTAGTTGCTGTTTTCCTATTATTCCTGTGATCATAGGAACTCTTTTTGACTCCCAAGTATAGATTGTCTGTCAGCTTTGATATCTGGTGCATGTATTCTGTGCCAAGTGGTATTTGAGTATTTTGCCATTGCATGGTAGCATTTAAACTCCACACCGTGTACCAAAGTTAAGGGAACTCTTCAGACCAACTTACAGCAAGGAAATCTGCTGCATCCTGACCCTTATCCATAGGATTCTGCCCACTGGGAGTATTGAAGTGATGTCTTCAGGGATTTTCCTCTCCTTTTCAGCAGAGTTTGCTGTAAACTAAAAACTTCTTGCATGATTGGCAAGGCCCAATCTGCTGCACAAGCATGTTGAGACAGTAGACAAATGATCTAGTCTGCACTGTTCTGTGGATGTGACCATTATTCCTTTACCATAAAGGGAGAATAAAGAAATCATGGCCCAGATTGTCATGAGGATGTCACTTAAGTCAGTTCTAATTGTCTCCTGTCTTTGGAGCTTGTAGCGTGAGCACTGTTAGATACTACTGGCCTTGCATCTCTGCAGACTTCTCTGATATTTCTTTTTCCAAAAGAAACACAAAATATAATGGAATTTTTTTCTCCTGAAGGGCAGACCCTTTTGGTTCAAGGGCCGCTGACAAACCTGTAGCTTTTTAAGGTCCTTAATGACCACTCGGTGGCTTATGCCTCTTGTGGAGCATGTGCAGGAACTCGATGAAAGATCAGGTCAGCACTTCCAAGTAGATGCTTGTGTCAGTATTTTTGTCAGGAAAAAGCAAAGGGATTTTTGTCTGATTGGCAGCAGCTGCTTCATTTTGCCAAAGCTTTGAGATACTTCCTTTTAATTATGGTGTTTTGCATCAGATAGGTGCACTGAAAACCCTCCTCTAGCTGGATGGGAGGTTGGATACTCTTATGTCTAAGAGTACACTAGGTAACAGAACTGTCCATTGTGTCCTTCTCTATTTAATGAGCACGATGTGTCTGTGGGCAGAGCTAGCATCAAAGGGCTCCTGGGAGGCTTGATAATCATGTCTTGGAACTGCAAAGAAAGTTTCTATCACCGTTATCTCTTTGCAAAACCAGCTAAACACTTCAGTGTGCATTAACTCAGAAGGGTTGGGAAAGTATGTGCAACACAAAGAAAGTGTGATCTAATTCTGTTTATAATCAGTGAGGTAAAATGTTCTTGTGTAATGAAAACTTCGATAAAATTAAAAAATTAAAATAAACTTACTTTAGTTTTGCTACATGACAGAATCATAGCAGGGGAAATTGGGGTGTGTGTATATATATTTATATATACACACACAACACATAAAATTTTTGCAGGAGATGGGACACAGGAATGTTACAAACATGTTTAAGCCCTGAGAGATTGTTTGAAAAAAGTAGTCCTAAACTGCTGAAAAACTGATCTGTATTGCCCAATTACTCTCATTCTATTCTTTTCATATATATTAACTTGTTCTCATGCATTTTCTTGTTTTCTGATATGAGTTTGTAGTAAAGCTTGTCTTTATCAAACTTTTCTTCTTTCTAAATGAGGGGGAGGGAGGGGTATTTTTTGTTTCCTTGGTAATAACACTGTCATTCACCAGTATTTTTGTCTGCCTTTGCAGATTTGTCTATGGCTATGCAGAAAATCTATCAAACATTTGTAGCTCTAGCTGCTCAACTTCAATCAATACATGAAAATGTAAAGGTATGTTGTCCTCATGGGTTCCTGTTTATTCAGTGAAAGAACTACAAAACAGCATTTATTAGAGAAAAAATAATATATACCTTCAATTATTCTCTTTGCTTGTGAAACTGTTGCTTCTTAAAGAACAAAAATCCCAACCAAGTGTCCCAGAGAGGTGCTCAGATAAAATTATTTTGTTCAGCTGAATTGGGCTCATTGGGACTCCTAGAGTGGTGGTTGCTACAGTGGCCATAGCCATTGAGGTTGCATGGTGTTTTTTGGTTTTTTTTTTTTTTTTTAATTTAATTCCTTTCTATTTTAATTTCTGCCTACAAGCTTTTATGCTATGTTCTTTGCCTGCTTTGCCTCTTAACTTCAAGCAACAATGACATAAATTTGCTCTTACTCAATTAGGGAGCACAAAAAAATAGATAATCACATGTAACATTTTTAACATATCTAAGCCTTTTGGTGAAGAATATATTTCCATTTTGACCTCATGGCAAGTCATGTGTATGCAAAAGCTATTTAAAAAAAAAAGTGATGTTGCAAAGCTGAGGAGTCAGATTCAACTTATTTTTCAGTCAGGGACTCTATGGAATGGAGCAGAATTTCTAACTCCAGCTTGAGCTTCTTGTTCCACTTCTGAGCATACTGGAGAAGTACCTTCTACCTTAAAGCCTTAATCCTTCCCAAGGAAGATCCCTTGCTGCCTTGATAAGGAAAGGCTTGGCGAAAGTAGAGGTTTTGGGGATTTTTTTTTGCTATCTGAGGCTAGGTGGTTTTGATGTGAAGAGCTCGGGTAAAGCTGGGTTGCTTTTATTCTGCAGAAACTTCTCTGCTGGATAAAAGTGAAGAAAGCTGAGGATTTGTCCCTGCTTGTTGTAGGGCCTAGATTCCTGAGGCTTCATTGCTTCAGTCATGGTGGACATTCGTTGTATTACAGCTCCAAGGGATGGTCGTGGCTGGTTGATTTTGTCTGGTTTTGGTTTTGTTCTTTTTTCCTTCCTTTCTTCCATGCTCAGCCTTTTACTGAGTGCCTTTGTATTCATTCATCAGATCTGTGCTGCTTTTAGCTGATTAATTCTTGGTACCAGGTTTTAGATGTGTTAGGTCCTTTGTAGCTCCTGCAGCGGGAGGCAGAAAGGGGGTTCTGGGCTCCTCACTCCTGGAATCAGTGTAGTCCTGACTAACTTGTGCTTGGTCTTTGGTGGTGCTTTGTGCTGCATGGTGATGTGAAGAGCTGGCTTAGGTCAACATGAAAGACCTCATCAGTGTGACCAAAAATGGAAAGATATTGCTTCAGGTTAAATCTTTTGTTAGAAATTAGGAGATTAGGTGATCCTCCTTTTAGGAGATAAGTTTTTGAGGGCAGTGTTGACTTTTAGAGGTGTGTTTTTGGATTAATTTTTGTGTATGTGGCTTAATCCGGAAGGCACAAAGCCTCACATTTTGGAATGCACAGTTACAGCTAAAGCTTTAAAAATCAGAGTTAGTTTTTGGTTATTAACTGCTACATGGTAGGAGAGCAGTTTTGAACCTGCTGTGTGTTCACCTTGTCATTATGATTGATGAGACTTGTGCTCAGCAGCTCTATTTTCACAGCTCATTCTTGTGTCTGATCTAGGCTTGCTGGTTTGCACATGCAGTTGGAATTGAAGGTCTGAAGTTGCAGAAAACAATAGACTGAGACATCTTTGTGCTGGCTGGTAGCTTAGTTTATAGGTGTATTGGTATCACATGAACATATAGTGGTAATTCTGTTGATTCTTTAAAG
>JAUBOD010000824.1:4155003-4167624 GCA_032353885.1 Nothura maculosa | reverse complement strand
GGAGAGGAGAGGAGAGGAGAGGAGAGGAGAGGAGAGGAGAGGAGAGGAGAGGAGAGGAGAGGAGAGGAGAGGAGGACAAGAGCAATATTTAAGACAGCCAGGTGACTACCAGGTGACTGCCTTGGTCTTCATTATTGCAACTGGCCCTGTTAAAGGAAAGCATTTTACATTTACGTCTTAAAGGTCCCCCCAAACAGCCACAGAGTTTATTTCCAAAGTATCATAGTCTGACAACTGGAGCACTTCTGTTCAGCTGTACTGAGATTTTCATCACAACTTTGTCTTATTAAGTCACAGGTACCCTATTATGATTACAGGTGGAAGTAAAAGAAATACGTTGTCTCTTCAGCAGCTGAGAAAATATAAATTGCTTCTTTTTTCCCTCAAGTGGGGAAAAAACAGATTATTTTTCCTCTAAGAATGCTCTACATATAACAAAAAAAGTGAAAATGGTTTAGTAATAATAAACCCCAGCAGAAACAGTGCATCTTTTCACATAGTTAAAGCTCACTGAGGCTCCATGCTGGTATTTGATGGATGGATGGAATAAAACATTTTGCTTGTCATATGCTGTCTACTTATGGCACAAAGTCCTGGTTGGCATAGGTGCTAGATGAGCATTACAGTTAAGAACTGAAATATTTCCCTCTTACTTGTTATACTACTTGGCAGAGTATAAGTATCTAACAAATTCTTGATTTCTGTTTATTTAAACCAACACACTAACAAGAGATTTAAAAACAAAGCAAAAATAAACTTTTCACTGTTGCTTTTTGCCTTTAATATATCTTGATTATTTGCAAAGGCAGAAAGGAAGGCATTAGGAGCTGGGAAGCAAGCAAGCAATTCATTTCACAGCCTGGAGCCTAGCCTGGTCCTGGGTCATTTCTCCATGTGCTGGTGTCATGACAGCAGCCGATTACTCAGGATTACTCCTTGTACAGAAGCAAGTCCTAAGCAAGTTCCCTTTACTGCAGGGGATTTCCTTGAGTTTACAAAAGGACAAAGAAACCCAAATCCACTCGTCCACTTTTCCTATTTCTGTCAAAGAATCCAGGAAAGCTGTGATAAAGTGTCAGCGTTCGTGCTTATTTTTACACCAAAGGCCACACAATATATTGCTTCTGATTCCCTATTCTCTGAAATATCTTTCTGGAATTATGAACAATTCTTGCTGTCTTTGGTTGCCAATTACTGATCCAGGGACACAGCTCCGCAAGGACTGGACTGCATTTACCAATGCCACTCAATTACCCAATGCAAACACTGTACGAGAATAAAATGAGATGAAAATAATCTAAGGTACTTGAGCTCAGCATTAGTATCTACTAATAACACTTCTCAAATCACTGTCAAAAAAGCACAGCATAAAATGTCTAAATGGAAGAACACATTTAGAAGGTATTCAGGCAAAACCAAAATGTTATTAACACCCAGTTATTGTTCTGAGGCCTGTGGTTTATGTTGGAGCAAATGTTGACCACAAACATGGTAAGAATTTTCTGGCCGTTACCATTGAGAAAGAAAAAGGAGAGACTTCTGAAAAATACTGCAAATTCAAAGTTAAAGCACACAGCTTGGCCCTCCTCCACTGAAGGAGCAGCTCATCCTGCCATCTGTGCATAGAGGGGCAGCACGTTCACCACAGCACTGCCAGGCTGCTGTACAGGAACAGCAGTTGGATGCTCAGCTGGGGCTGGGGAAGCAGGAATTAGAGGTGCTGATGCAGTGTGTGCTGTGAAACACAAAAGACCCCAGGAAATACTATCAGAGGAGCTGGATTTCAGCTCTGCCCGTCATTGACTTGCTGATCCCCGCCTGTCAGCTGTCACTCTTCGCTGTAAAGAGCTGTCCGTGACAATCTGCTACAACCTCCATCATCCCCAGCGCGGTAGCACAAGGTAATAAAATATGTATTAGGCCAGAAGAATAACAGAGTGATGCCAGACTGTTCTTGTTGAGCACAACAACCTCAGCGTAACCTCAAAAATCTCTAATTGGGTCCCTAACACTTGCCTTTTTTTATATTATTATTTTCTGGTAGACAAAGATGTCATTTTATAAGCTAATTACGCTTAGGTTCTTTGTTAAAACTAGTAAATTGCTCTTCTTCTTTCTATATAATAAACATCTTTGCAGCTTTAGAGACCACTCTAAACTTTCTACAAAGCCTCCTTTTTGGTCATCTTGACAGCATTTCTGCTTGTTCGCTTGTTGGTGACATTTTACCATATATTTACTAAGCCCTTCATTGTTCCTGGGAGCCTCCTATTTTAAATACGCACGCGGCTCCTGAGTGATTTTGACAGGCTCGTGATTCAATCTGCTCACCACGGGCTGAAATAATGACACCGAAGGGAAAAATTTCACCACCTGGAACTCAGCGGACACCGAAGGAACAATTCCAACCCTCCACCAGTACCGTAAAGGGACCGGTAACATATCAACTTCCCTTCCACTTCTGGCCGTCTCAAGTTCTTCTCAAGTATATGCTGGTTCATTTTAAATGGAGGCAGGAACAAAGGAACAATACAAAACCACGATACATGGACAAGAAAAGGCTATGATTAAAGAAAAAAATCAATAAAGGAAACCAATGCAGAACTAAAATTTGTGCCTGGTGTTTTGTGAAGCTTAGGGAGTCTTACTAGGAAAGTGTTAATTAAAGAGCTGATCTCATTACCAACTAAATCAACAGAGAATTGTCATAGAGTAACTACAGGGCATATAACAGGTCTTCAGAATAGAAAGAAAAAGAGGAGCCTTTCTAGAGAGAAGGGAATGGAAGGTTTTTTTGTGTTCAATGTGAAAATAACACGTGGGCACTCGTGCTAGGAGGCATCTCCCCTCCACGTGTGTTGCATGCGATGGCGACGTGAGGCCGCGCGCGGCGGCCATTACCAACCTGCCCCAGCATGTCCGGCGCGATGGGAAACACGGACCAGATGGCGGAGTAGACGCCGAAGAAGACGAGCCAGAGCAGCATGCTCCCCCACACGGCCAGGTGGCTGAACTGCCGGCGAGGGGAGGAAGAGCGAGAGTCAGTTGCCTTCCTCCTTGCACTTACCGCACAGACGCTTCTCTGTTCGGTCGCTGTGGGCCTCGCTCAGGCCCGTCTACTGCACTTGGGCCTAGGCCAGGAGCGTAGGCTGTTTAAACAGCAGAGAACAGCTCTCCTCTTTAATCTCAGCCTACTGACGGGGCAGACAGATAGGCCTCGCAGCCAATCCGTCTTGCCGCGGGCTCCCAAAACTCATCAGATTTTCCTCAGAGCTCTGCCCGCGCTCGCTGCGCTCCTGGCTCCCATTTTACACATGCCAGGTTCAACACATACATCAAGGTGGGATTTTTCAAAGGCCTGGGTTAAAGTTCAGGCCAACAAATCCTCCATGTCGGAGTGGACGCGGAGAGGCCATGTGCTCCCCTCTCATAGCTGTCACTGAGGAAGATTCAGTGCTGTGCAACACACCTCCTGATTCACTTTTCTTTCTACTTTTTTCCTTAAATTTTTCAGGTGATTTACACATATGCAAGGCAATTTACATCTTTTTTGGTTCTTTCAGCTGTAGATTCCCTTGGAATTAATGAAAGTTGTGTCAAAATGGTCAAGCACACCTCCAGCAAAGAGATTGTTCTTTTCAGCTGCATTAAGGCAGGGCAGCTTGTCTGCATACACAAAATATTTTGCTATTCAAAATGATTTAATCTGTTTGACTTTCACAGTGCAGTGGATGGAATCAGTAATTTCAGTTGTTAACAAGCAACTGAGCTCACTATTGGCGCTAACTTTTTGGTGGCTGGCAACTCCCATTGCTGATGACTTTGGCTCCAATTCAGAGAAGTACCTGCATAAATCCTAATTACTAATTACAGATGGATTTAGAAGCATAGCAAAGAATTCGTGCCTGTGTTTCAGGCACATTTAGTTCTCACCTTTATGCTTTTTATTTGCTGACTTTTTAAGTTTTAGATATTATGTCTGAAAAGCATAAAAATGTATAACTGAGTGTGTTTACTATGTTATGCTTGCTGCAAGTTAGACACAAACTTCTGGAAGGGTAGATTCCTCCTTCCCTAGAAGCAGCTGAGTGGCCTTAGCAAGGAAAGTTTTCCTGATCACAGGCCGTGGTGGGGAGGTGAGGAAAAATACCTACAAAAAGAGGGAGATGTGAAGTACCAGTGCAGACTGGCAGGTATCAGGGAGCAACGGATGCTGTCTTACAGTAGAGGCATTCATGCAGCAAAACTTCAGAGAGGAGGGAAAGGGCACTATCCCAGGCACTCTCGGAAAGCTGGAATTTTGTTCCGTGCTGACTAATAAGCAAGACAGTTATGCCCCTTCGTGGAGAAGTGCAGTGGGCAGGAAGGGCTTCAAACTTCATTAGCTAATCTGTTTCACCCAGGAAACCTGACTATAGGCTGTTTCCCTTCCCTTCCCTTCCCTTCCCTTTCCTTTTCCCTTTCCTTTTCCCTTTCCTTTCCCCCTTCCTTTCTTTTTCCTTTCCCCTTTCCTTTCCCCTTTCCTTTCTTTTTCCTTTCCCCTTTCCTTTCCCCTTTCCTTTCCCCTTTCCTTTCTTTTTCCTTTCCCCTTTCCTTTCCCCTTTCCTCCTTTCTTTTCTCCTTTTCTTTCTTTCTTTCCTCCCTTCCAATTTAAATGTGAATAAAACTAAGAGCTGGAAAAGAGTTTTTAGGTTTTTTTTTCTTGCAGTATTTTGGAGTGGGGGGATTCTTTTAGTCAGATTATCATTGTAAAAAGGCAACAAAAACAAACAGCCCCCGCAAATGCTCATGCCAAGATTCTGGCTGGGAAAAAGCCCTCCCAAAGTGTAAAGCTGTGCTCAGCTCCCCACAAAAAAACAAGCACTTGGGAGCCTCTTGCCCTAGCTCAAAGATTTTGCTCTTTTTGTATTTGCCTCAGTTTCTCATGGTTGTTCTAGTCAGGTCCCTTTGCACAGGCCATGCTTGTCCTTGCCTGCAGGAATTCTCCACCATTTAGAAGAGCCTCTGCTTCCCCTGTCCTGCTTGAACTCATATTTTAACTGCTCACCCCACCGAGCTGTGCACTGTTGATTCCCCACTGAAATAGCTGTCACTCACTCCTGGAGAACCCATGTGCAATGCAGGAGCCTTTCAGAAGTGTTAAATCAGAGACAGGGGAAAAAAATATCGAGGCTCTCATACATAAAAGCCGGACACACTGCATGGCTATCCCTGGTGTCCTATTTATCTAAAATAGCTCACAAGATATGGGAAGGCAACGAAGCAAGCTGCAAGCATTATAGAAAAAGCTTCCTGCAGTGCTCCAGATAAGCACCATGTAAGAGCAAGCTGCTCTGCACAGCTCCAATGTGCAGATTTTGTTATGCCTCATGTTATCACCTACCAAAGCCATTCTTTCCACACTACCTTCTGCATATACTGGGCTCCTCAGCCCTTTCAGGCTGCCTTATTTATTTAAGGCTTTCAGTTAAACCCATCACGTTCTCCCAAGTGGCAAAGTGTCCTTCTCACTGTTAAGAACAAATTGCATGTAACCAATCCACTTGATGATGGAAAAGGGGCTTAACTCAATGTTGTACATTTAATACTCTTCAAGTAACCTAAAGATTGTGTGTTGATCCACTCACAGCTGAAACAATAAATGTAACCAACATTGGATTCCAACATGAAGTGAGTCATTGGCCCCAGTAATGGGACAGGAATTAGAAAAAGATTGATTCTAAACACAGAGATTTTCTCCGCATAACAATATTTCATCTACAGAATTTCAGTGTTGGACAACACTAGCATATACAAAACTTCTGGTAATACGGTACCTTTTCTTTTCTTTTTTTTTTTTTTTTTTAAGGAGGGGGGTCATAACTACCCCTAAATGACTGAAAAGACATTTATTTTCCAGTGAGTGGGAAGCATCTTATTAAAAACGGTAACAGAATCTAAAGAGAAGTTTGTGTCTAACTTGTAAGTAATAGCAAAAAAAAATCATGAGAGATTGAGGCAGCAAATATTAGCATCTCTCAGTAAGTAAATAATCCATGTAGATAGCATTTCATCTTTAAAATTCAGAGCAGATACCAGCTCATTAATCTTAAGAATTCCTCTGTGAGGAGCGAAAGAAATATATTAGAAGTAAGAGAAGCAATGAGGTTACAAGATTTTGCCAGGCTTATTCAGGAAACCTGTGGAATGATATGGGACTCCTTAGCAGATCTTGGTTGGAGGACAGAGTGTCATAATGTGTCGTGAAAATGAGAGGTCAGTAAAAGGTCTTGGAAGTACTGGAGAAACAGACTCCACCAAAATCAAGAGGTCAGTGTTTTCGGAGGGACTGGAGGGAAGGAGGGAGGCCAAGGTGCTCAAGAGTCATCAGGCAGGACGGTCAGCTCTCCTGTACAGTGTCCTGACACCGACCAGCATCACAGCGCTCCCTCAGTGCAAGCCTGGGACTCAAAGCTGGGAATCAATGATGGTTGAACCAACATCTCCTACTTGGTTGGTTTTGAAAGTTCCTAAGCAAAAGTCTCACTCCGTGTCAAGCCAGCTTTTCCCTAGCTTTAAAAGAGCTCTTCCAAGAGCAGTTGTTTTTTTTGTAGGCAGTCGCCTTGCACTCAGTACGGCATTAACTGCTTTCAAAGAAGATGTTGCTCTTGTGCTCTTCACTCAAGTGATTATACTGGCATGCTGATTTTATACTGGGTTTTCTCCTACTGATGGCATTATATTGAGAGTAGCCATTCTTAAATTTGAATAGTTGTCAAAATACTTCCAAGCTTTTCCTCTTTCTGCTTCAGAGAGGCTGCCCTTTGTATCATTTATGTCATATCATTTAACTAGTTTTTACCCTCTCTCGCACCCTGTACCTAGAGAATTTAACAGCCTATTTCTTAAAAGGGAGATGCAATTAAAACACTGCCTCCCCAACTGATACTCCTTTTCCATATTAATATTCTCTGGGGAGAAAGCTATGCTGTTAAATTAAAAGATATTCAGCAGTACTTACTCTAGTCCATGCAGTTGTTTCCAAGCCGGCCTTCAAACAAACAGTAACCACAACATACTGCAAAGAGGAAAAGAAAAGAAAATAACAGTGACTCCAGTGCTAGCCCCCTGAAACCCACTGAAACCCATGCCCAACCTCTCCCTCCACCTAAGGAAGTCCTGTCATTTAGGCACCAACTCAGCCCTAGGGCCCTGGCAAGCATGGGAGAAAGGGCAGAGCTGAAGACATCTGTGGTTTACACTGGCAAAAAGGAAGCAAAAAAGAAAGGGTAAAATACTATGCACACAACGTGGATCTGATTTTCCTTTCACTTGTACATGGATATACATCTTTCTGAGAGCATTAAATAAAAACAAACTGTCAAACAATTCTACCACTCCAAGATTACTAGGTTACAAAAGCAAACTTACCGTGTAAACTATATTTCCAACAAATAAATAGTCAATTCCCTGGCCATTTGTGAATACTGCATCTGCAAGAAAGAAAAATGATCCTGTTTGATAAAGAGAATTTATCAACAGAACGGAGGGGATAACAAGGTAGAGGTGTTGGGAAGACCATGAAACAACAACTGGCCCCAGCCTTGAACGTGCAGTATGTCTAAAAGTGCCATTAAAAGCCGGGAGCTATCGGCAATATGGAGGCTTTGCTAAGCGAGGCCTTTGGCACTGGCTGTTCTGACACTGCTCGTGCATGGAAAGGTCTGCCATGGACTAACACAAAAATCATCCTCCAGAGCTGAGCTATGGCAGTTTCTGTGCCTATCTGCCCCAAACTACTCCCTGACATCTCCAAAATACTCCAGTATCTGCAGTTCTGAGGAAGTAAATCCATGAAACAGCAGCTGGGCTGTGGCGACACAGAGCTGAACCAAAAGAAGGCCCCAGCAGATCAATCATGAAGGACACAACGCCTAAATGATCCGTTTAGCAGCACGCAGGCTTCCAAAGGCCCCTTCTTCCAGGCAAGTGTGCAGCAGGGCAAGTACACACTCATCTATCATCTCCCAGTGCCAACCCTGGCAGTAGCTCAAGTGTCTGGGCAGTGGGAGCTCAGCAGCCGGGGAACCCTGTGACAACTCGCTCGGCAGAGCCACCAGCTCCGCAGCTTTCAGGCATGGGCCCTGCTGCTCTGTTCACAAGTTTTAAGACAACTGCTAGACAAATACACAAACAGCGAGGATGAAAAAGGCTTAAGATAAAACCTTGGCCGTGGTCCTAAACACACATCGCCCAGCACAGTGCTTCTACTGTTAGCAAACCACTCTGGCAGGTTTATTTGCAAAGCTGGACTTCATATTGTTACAGTGGAGCCATCTACTTATGTAACTGTTCCTATAAAACAGGTCCCGGGATAGGTGACAGTCTATGGTGTCTAACAGCTCTCTGTGGTGGCCTGACTTCCACATAAAGATGCTGTCCAAGACACAGCTAAAAAAGACTATAAAATGAGCCCGTGCAGTCACCCCAAGCTCCTTGTGATTTGCTGCTGCGACACAGAATATTTACCTGCAGTTGCCAGACCTGTATCTGCACATTTGCGTTTATTTTCGAGCCAGACTATTGCAAAACAGCAGCAGACACTCACAGGGCAACCAGACCTAAATCCTGAGGCATTTGAGTTGAGAACTAGTCTGATTTGTCTCCATGAGGCCAAGTCTTCTGCTGGCATTTTGTGGCCTCTGCCATTTACCACAACTAATGCTTCATCACTCACTTTGCACCCCTGCCCACAGCACTGCTCAGTAAGGTGAAGAGCACCAGAGAATCAGGCCTTGCCTGTCCAGTGAATCCTGCTGGCCCCAGAAGTCTCAGCTTATAAAGAGGCACAGCTAAATATACAGGACTTCTGATGGACCTAGAATAACCTGACCTAATAACTCCACCAATACACTGCTTTAGTACAACATCAGGGGGTGCATTCAAGTAATCAAGTAATTTTTCTGTGCAAGCCTCAGATTTTGAAAGTTATGTTTTAATGCAGTGGCTTAATGTGTTTTCTGCAATGATCTCCACGACCTTGCACTTTGGGAGGCCAACAAGGACAGCACTACTGTGAATGAGCACAGCAGGATGGCCAGTGAACATTCAATTCCCAAGTGGTACAGGTGCCCATTCACTGAATACCTGCACTTCCCTTCCTAAGGAACTGGAGAGGTTAAAGAACATCCCCGGGTGAATGACATGTTTTTGTCTGTGGCACTGAAACCCTTTTGCACTAGGAAATACAAAGAGCCTGGGAAATTCAATATTCCTTTCTATCTGGAAAGCAAATAGAGCTACCTATTCAAATGATCTCAGAAAGTTAGTTATGGTGTGAGTGGGTGACTCTGACCATTTCATCAGTGAAATTTTGAGTGCATAATTTATTGAAGAATTAAATAGTTAGAAAAACATTTTTGGAAGACTAAAGCACAAACAGTAAAACATTAAAAGAAAGTTTAAAAACATTTTTTTCTTACTGTAACCATTACAGACGAAACAGCTGAAGCAGAATTTAAAGAAAAGCTCCTCAAGATGAACAATTTCCATTAAAACTGAAATAGAGCAATTCCCCACCCCTAGGCAAAAAACAAGCAGAGCCAGCGAACCAAAAAGGCTCCCTGCCAACCGGAGCCAGCAGCTCCAAGGCCACGCAGGGGAGAGGGAGGTCCCTCTCCGTGCACGCTCTGTCACACAGCGTGGGAAGCTCTCACAGGGACACGATCTGGATGTTTTCCTCAGCCAGGTAGAGAGAAACATGAGCCTGCCTCCCACACAAGGATCATCTTCACCATGGTGGTGCTTTGACATATCATTGGCCATCCTGCCCTCCTCTTCCTGCCTTTCCTGCCCTCCCTAATCCATCCTGGAGCTGAGGAAGTTTTGTTGAAATGCTTGTTTTCTTGGAAAGAGTTTCAGTTTTGACAAGTCTGTCTTTTTAGATAAACAGTCTTCTTTCCTCTTGCCCCTTAACATTCCTGATCCGATCAAGTCCCATTTCTTGGACAGTAAAATCCAAACGATTTCCAAGGATTTTTCCTACCCCATAAGACTATACTGGGATTTACTGTCTCTTGCTATACCATTTAGTTACGTTACCTTCTACAGAAAGCGAGACGTAATGAACTCAGTTTGTACAAATAAAATCCTGTTTTCCTAATAGTGCAACCTGGTCTGCTTCCATTCTGACCAATTCAGCTTTCAACAAACTTCAAAAGCAGTGAAAACTCTGTATTTTATACTGCTTTTTACAACATGCCATCATTATGTGGGAAAGATCCAACAAGATATAAAGCAAACTGTTGTAATGCAGATACCGTAAGAACCACTATAATAATTATACAATAAAAATTATAGATTTTAACACACGGCAGAAAAAAAATATAGGCTTTGGATAGAACACCACTCGGTATTCAAATAAATAATTTGCAGCTTTCCCAGAAGTTTTCGGTATTGAAGTCACTAGATGAACAAAAATTATTTTAAATAAGTGCAAATTCTGAAAGTCCCTCCAGGCCTAGCCAAGTTCAGCAGCTATAACCTATGGGCCCGTCTGTCATCATGGTTTCCTTGGAACTTGTCACGAGCTCCAGCTCTGCAAACACATGGGCCCTACTCTGCCTGCCCACCGGTGGCTGCCGTAGGAAATAATGAAGCAGTTACCATGCTCCAGCACTTTCAGTGGAAACCAGAAGAGAATGATGGAATGGATCAGGGCATTGATGCAGTGACCCCAGAAAACCTAAGGGAAAACAAACGGAGAAGTCAGTAACGTCCAAAACTCTTGACCTCTTTCTAACTCCCAACAAGCGCTTCATTGTGTAGCTCCGAGGCAGACATAATGTTTTTCCCAAAGTGAAATGCCTCGGCTTCCTCAGGACGTATTTCCTCCTACAATTTCGGCTCTCACACAAGAAAACATTAGCTCAATTGCCCAGTTTTATTTGAACAAGTTAAAACGTAATGGGCAGGCATACTTGCAATTGCAGATCTTTATCAGAGCACAGCAAACAGATGGAGTCACCTTTCTTTAATCACCTCCAAGAAGGATTTTAAAAGAATAATTTAGTACCATGAATTGCTATATTTTCTTTGAATGGAGAAATACTTGCTATGTTCTGCAATTTTAAACTTATAGATAAAGCAGTTTTGCACAAGCCAGAGCTTTGCATAATCTATGATTTCCTCCTCCTTCCTCTCTAATCAAAGCAATCTCACAGCTTCTTATTTCTGTGCCTTTTATGGCAAGAACGGAGCCCCAAGTGCCGGCGTTTTCTCCCATTTAAAGACTGAAATGAAATAAAATGTGGTCTTAAAAACTGAAGGGCAAAATAATCCGATTCAAATTTTATTTCCTAAAAGAACCACAGAAATAGTAAGCCTAATTGTGAAAAGGTCCTCAAGGAGAGAGGGTTATGACAGCTTCTGTATTAAATAAAATCCTGGGAGATTATCTAGCTCCTTTCAAAATGGAAAGTTGGGAATTGAAAATTCATATTCGGATACAAATCTTATTGTGAATCAGAGTTTATGAGTATTTCCAGACCAGTTCAAGCCATACCTGGCAACGTTCAATTATAAACAATTATTTTTTAAATATAAACCCTTCAAGAAGAGTGGCAGACAGAACAATCCTGACCTCAATGGCATTATCCTAGTGCAAAGCAGGAGTAACGGTGGGAAATAAGACTTTTGAGACAGAAAAAGACCCAGAATGTAAAAAAAGAGGGTATTTACTGTTAAAGAAATAGATACTTTCCCTTACCCTTGTGTTGAACCCATCTGCATTTTGAGTAATTTTGTATAGCTGTGGAAATCTAAGCATGCTTTCTTGAGTGCACGATCGCTCAAAAATTCCCAGAGTGAAGGGTGGCAACGCTGTGAAAATCTGCAAAGAAAGCAAATGCTAATTAAAAGCAGCTATTAGTTTTAAGTGGATCTCAGATAATGTTTCAGGCCTGAGACAACAGCAAAATTCCCAGAGACTTCAGTGAAGACATATTACCAACTTGTATGTTATTTGCCATAATTTCTCCAACATCCAAACAAGTTCAAACATGAATTTCAGCAATTTGTAACTCTCAATATTGACTTAAGGACAAAGAGGCATGGAAATGAAATCCTGCTCCTAAGCAATTAGTGTGAGCACAAGCAGCTACGCATCGGTAGCTCGTGATGTACAAGCTAATCTGGTCAGGGCAAAGCGCAGGCCGCTGAAGACAGACAACATTTTAGAAAAGCCTTGTAGGAATTGGTTCAAATACAGCTGCTATTGTAGCCATAATTAAATCTGTAATATGCTTAACTAAGGCTAAGTTTACAGACAAAGCAACTGTGGCAATGACATTAAAAAGACCTACTGAAAAGGAAAGAAAAAGTGACTGTGTTGTCACTTTGGGGATTCTCCAGGCAGGCAGGACCCATAGGAACAAATGAAGGGCAGCAAGGGGTCTGTGCCCTTGGCTGGCACTCAGATGACCAACCTGGGCAGGGTGCCAGGAGAGGCAGCAGGCTGCTCTGCCAGCAGCACAGCAAGTTAGAGAAGAGGAGACTAAGAGGGGATCTTATTAACATGTATAAATACATGAAGGGGGACTGTAGGGAAGAGGGGGACAAGCTTTTTTCGGTGGTGGCCAGTGA
>JAUBOD010000824.1:4019422-4029468 GCA_032353885.1 Nothura maculosa | reverse complement strand
GTGCCCGCCGGAGCGGGAAGGTTGGACCAGATGATCTCTAGAGGTCCCTTCCAACCTTGTAGATTCTGTGATTCTGTTATAGAGGGCACATAGGCCTTGTTTGAGCCTTGCCAGGGACACAGGGAGGACCCTGGCACCAGACACACACACAGGCCCACGCTGCCAGCAAGGGGCCAGGAGCAAAACCTGCACACACAGGGAGGAGGCAGGAGGGGAATAAACCCACGGAGCAGGTTGAGACCTGAAGCACAAACGCATATGGGGACTGAATCTTCAGCTGTGTGTTTGCCACGGTTTTAGTAAGTTGTGTAACAAAAACTGGGCAGGTGCTACACATTTGTACTTACATCTTGAACATTAAACCTTAAGAGTCTCCAGGGTGTTACTGCTGTGTTTTACACTAATAAAGTAAGTGATAAGTTAGAAGATGTGAGGGAGAGTCTTAATCTTTAAGTTCTCATTGTACCCAAATAGAGTCACAGGATGGTGGAAGGGACTGCCATTTAGAGCTTTGGGTAAGGTATTTCTGTATGGCTTGTGCTCTGGCTGCCTGCCACCAATTAATATATTAATTTCAGAGATTTATATAGAGACATTTGTATCTATTTTTTTAAATTGTCAAAAATTTTGCTTTGTTCCTCTCCAATATCAGCCTGGCTGCCACCCTGTGCCCCATGCTCTGGGTGTCCCTTCTTGAGGAGGGGATTGCACTGGATGATCTCTAGAGGTCACTTCCAGCCTCGACCAGTCTGTGATTCCGTGACATGCAATTCAAACCACATGTAACTGACATTTAAATCTATTGCCCACCCTAAGCCATCCACCTTATTCATACTAGAGCTGCAGCAGTTCAGAAAATTGCTTTTTTTTTTGTACCAAATTTGAAATCCACAGGTACATGAAATTTCATTCAATGACGGCAAATGAAAAATAACTATAGCTAGTCATGTGGATTACATGCTGAAATTCCACTTTAGTTAATATAAATGCATGGAAAGGTGGGACTGAAACATCTGCCACCTCCAAACTCCACCTTCTCTGCTTCCCCTGCCAAAAGCAGCATAGCCCTAAGCCTTGCTAAAGACAGTGTAATTTCATTTACAGGGCACCATCGTTCTTCCAAGAGAAGCTTGAAATACAGCCAGAGCCATCCACATGCTGTTCCCCGGTCATTTTTGTCCCTACAGGTGGAGAATCTTCAAGTCAATGTCAACTTAAGGAAGCTAAAGAAATATCTACTTCAACAAAAGCAGCCTATGCTGTTAAGAATTCACATATCCTACACATGTGCACCTAAACAAACTCATTTGCAAACCTGCGGGCAATTGTGGGTGGCATTTATGTGGGTTATTTGAAGCAGCTTGGATAAGCAGAGTGTTCTAGACTTTAGAAAACTCTATGCAAGTGTCTAAGTTCACAGTGCATTTTTCTGCATCGCAAAGAGTGTAGCTTGTCAGCTATGATGCATAAACAAGCTTGAGACATAAGGATACTCACTCTGTGCCTTGATATAAACAACCCATACTGAACATCATTCATGTACTCAGGAAGAGCAGCCCCACATTCCAAGTTAGACATGACGTACTCCACTAACAGATGTGTTATGTAGGGTGACAGGAAAAGTAGTTATTCAGCATCCATCTCCTGCCACAAACAAGGCCCACAAGTTGTAAGCTGTATGCTTTGTGTAATCACATATCCCACCACAGCCAAAACTCCATGAAAATCTTGAATAAGCAGTCAGGGTAAGAATATAACAGACAGGGACTAAGACAGTTCTAAAACGTAACACACAGTAAAGCTGAAACATTACAAATGGGTTGAGACCCTACAGTTTCCAACACAATGTCAAAAGTTACTGCTTCCCTACAGAAATTAAATGTAAGCTCAAAACTAGTAAAGTGTTCATTTGCCCTTAAAATCAGCAGAACACAGCGTGACATTCAGAGTAAAGGTTTTCTCCAAACCCATCATTTCTCTAAACTGAAGGCTACCACGTACCCGTTTGCTACCTAGGAACCCCTCTATCAGAAACAGCTCTGTTTTTGTGGATGGCAAAAGATCTAATATGGGACCATACTGCTACATACCAAGTTCAAAGTAATCTGAAAAGCGGGTACCTATGTTGAGAGCTGTTTCCTGCTTGTCCCCTGTCAGGACCCATATCTTAATTTCTGCCTTCATTAGTGTTGCTATTGTTTCTGGAACACCTGCTTGCAGGCGGTCTTCAATGGCTGTAGCTCCAAGCAGCAGCAAGTCCTGGGAAGAAGAATACAAGAAGGGATTGGGTTTTTTTAGATAAACCTCTGCTTGGAACAAACTCAAAAGGGGGATTAAAGGCAACATATTGCTAACGCAGCCTTTTGACAAGCAGTATACAGGACAGTAAATTTTTGGTGTGGCTATTCCACTTCCTGTACGTAAAATTCACATTTCAAGAGTTACACAAAGGGACCAAGTGTTTCTGATCAGAAAGATGGCACCGTTTCAAGAGCAATTAATTGAAGTTATACAACTCCAGGGCTAGCCTGTGGATGAACATATATATATTATGTTCATTCAGTAATCACCATAGCAACATGATGAGTGGTCACAGTTTATGTATTTCTTAAGCTCACAAAACAAAAGTCACCTGGCATCACATCATTTAAACTAATTTCCATCCCATAAAATGTATACACAGACTGGATACAATCACTCAAAGCAGAAATTATTGCAACTATTTATGGATATAATCACAACATCTATGTAATGGAAGTGGAATGAACATTAATCAATCCAAGTATCTCGAGTCTACATACAGATGTCTGCCAGAAAAGAATAAGAATGGCTCATACAACAATTTAATATTACAAAGTTAGACATTCTTATACAATTCTAGAGCATGTGATTGAAGACAATTTGGCTACGTTACAGAAGGGAAAATCAGACAGACAAAAATACCTAAGAAATAAGCTTCCTCCAAAGATACCATCTAGCCAGCCAATTCTAACTTGAGAAGTAGCTTAATGATTCCTTAGGCAATGAAGGCTGCTCAGTTTAAGAGAAACTGATACAATTTAGGTCCAGTTACATGCAATATTTCAGGCCCTGTATAGAAAAAGTAACAAATTCGATGCTCTGTAAGGACAATGATTACTCAAAACAAACATGAAAACTGAAGGAGAGGTTAGAATTAATGGCAGCCTACAAAGCTTGATGAGTAACAGGCCTTGGCACAACCAGCTTGGTCAGGAGATGTTCAGATGGTAAAGGAAAGAGAATAGACTTCTGTAATTCATTTGCTTTACTACCCTGTTACCTCTGGATAAAACATTAGCCTCATCAATGCTAACAAATTTAGTAGGTAGCAGTCACTACTGCTTTTCAAATGCCAAAGGATTGGCCTCGCTTCTAGGAATAGTGAAATCCATTTTTCAAGATGATATTAAAATGGGAAAATTGGTACAAAGCCGGGAGCCAAAGATTATTCAAGGACTGAGAAAAGAGCTTAAATTGAGACTCAACCAACACTGAGATGGTCATTTTTCACATCAGTGTAAACAAAGAGTTGGGAAGTACAGTGTAGGAATCAGAAAGAAACTGAACAAATCTCCAAAATCAGAGATTAGACACCCACATGATTGAGTGACCAGCATGAGTGACCATGATGGGCACAACATGAGACTTTATATAGGAGTTTGGCTCTTCAGCTTCAAGAGTCTTTGGTGAGTTTTGGCCCCCTTGTGAAAGCCAGATCCCATCCTGGCCTCAACCTCCTCCTCTCTCCTGTCACTATTAATTTAAACAGGCAACCAACAGTGCTACAGAAGGTTAAGAGTAGCAACCCAAAGAAGTGTTCAAAGCTCAGAGAATGTTTAAAACAAACCACTAAACAAAATCAGAGTGAAGTTAGAGGAACAGGGAATAGAAAAAACAAAAACAAGTGCAACTACCAGCACTTTAGAATGCAAAAGAAACCTAAGAGTATCACAGAAAGATCAATTTGTGGTGTTGAAATTGCAAGATTCTTTATTACCTCCAATTTCTTTATTATCTACTCTCCCCTTGCAAAATTCTAAGTTCAATAACTTGCAGGAAAAGAGCAGCTTTTAATATTATTTCAGTGTATGTGACTACAGGCCTCAATGAGCACATCATTCCTGTTCAAAAACTGGTTTAGATTCTACAGATATATTATCATTTTCTCTTCATATATTGGGCACAAGGGAACATGGTAAAATATACTGATGATGTAAGGTATCTTCTATCAAATTACATCAAACTTATTCCAGACAGCAGGACAAAAAAATGGATGGAAAGTAGTCATGACAGTTTTAAAGAAGTCTGTCTCAAAGACTTCAAAAATAAACCTGACCTGAGATGTCTGTGGACTGAACTTGCCCTGAGTAGAAATGCCTTTCTCGCTATCACTGCCCAGTAAAATTAACACTTTATTACACTGTATCCTGCCTGAATTCTATGGAAAATTATATATAAAGGAATCAGCATCTGATGCTCGGAAACATCTTACCTTTTCAATGATCTCATAGCATTCCTCCAGCTTCTGGGTTCTGTCTTTCAAAATCGTACTGGCTTCGTTGTAGACAGTCAGCCACTCTCTGTAGGCATTTTCTGACAGATCTGCATAAGCAATGCACAGAGTCCTCAGACCTGGAAAACAGGAGAGAGCCACTTCACACAGTAAAATTACACTAACTTTCAGCAAATCATCAAATCCCTAATGAACATCGAGTTCTCAGTCCTCTCACTGCAGAAATCAGAAGCTTTTCATGCACAAATAGCATTAGGCTTTGGATTCCAGCAATCTCCCTGTACCCTTTAAAAACATTTGGGTTTTCATACATTCACAGCTAGAGTGACTCACTTAGGTCACTAATACTGCTACAAGTCAAGACACAGTCTAATGGTCACAAATTTCTACCTCATTTTTAATGTAATCCAGTCATATTGGAGCAACAAGAATGGCAACTTTAAGCTGTTCCATTAAAGTCTGAAGACAAGTTTGGCCTTTTTGATGAAAAAAATCAAATTAAACTGCCTCGTATGATTGAGAGATTTATCTCTGAGCCAAATACACTACTCAACCCAATAATTCCTTTTGGAAAGACTTTTCTCTATCAGCATGTTGCACATAACTTGCATTAATAATTGGAGTTACACATGCACCAAAGAATACAGAAAAGGTCCCATGAAGCATCAAAAATATGTTATTAGACCACTGACAAAATTAACATACATAAGTCATGATTTTTCTTCTGGCAGGAGTCAACCAGAAAAGAATGTGTGTGCCATAAAAAAATACAAAGAATTAATTACTAGAAATCTGGGATTTTGCAGCCACTCTCCTCTTTTTTATGCTGAATAAAATAGTTTCAGGTTTAGGAAGAAAATAACCATAAAAGTTCATGTTTTCACTATAATGCCAAGTTTTAGGCTCTTTTAAGAGGGAACAAAACCAAGCAGTTCCTGTAAATGTGTATGTTGCATCAGTCATAAAGGTCTTAATTAAGGGTCCCTTTCAGATGATCTTCGAAGCCTGGGTTGCTCGTGTTTCTCAGCATGTTCAGATTGGTCACTCTGTTTCATAGAGCCAGAACCTTTGAGTCATCTGACTTTTAAACTGGTAAAAACACTGCCAGTTCTAATGAAATGGAGATGTCCAGGCCCATCTTCATCTTGCTTCTTGCAAATTCAATTCCCCCACTGAAATTCAAAGAGAAGGAGAAGTAGGCCATGCATTTCCTCAGGCCTAAACTTATCCCAAAGTTGCTAATTTGCTGATCACACATCACTTCTGAAATAATCTTCCTAGCCATCTTATTTGGCACTGTAAAGCTTCAACAATGCAGAAAATACTGCAAAGAACTTGATAACTCAGCTCTTACCACATGCTGTCTCTCTTACCTTCAGTGGCGAAGTATTCAAGATGGCACAGGGTTTGCTCCATATACTGGGAATCTTTTGAAAGCCTCTCAAAAATTACATTATCCTGTTAAAATCAAATTCATGACAACAGAGTAAGTCTACATATGAAGTTTCCATTTGTGCATCAGCAAACTCAAGTGACATAACCCGAGTGGACTGGCTGATACCATCACCCCAAACTAAATGTACAGGTAATGCCCTTGGCACATCTGAGTGCATCATGTGGCAGACTGACTCCAACTTTAAATAATGGAGAACAGAATTACTCTTCCTTGCCCCCTGCTTTCCATAAAAGGTCCAATTATTGAAAAATATGGGATGCTTCTCTTTATTAAACTGAATATGCATATTTTCAGAGAGTAAAAGCATGTGATCTTACTCATTGTTCATAGAAAAGGGCTGCTTCTTGCAATCATTTCTACATAAGACTCGCTTCCATGCATGATTAGAAGTAGAGTAAGAAGTGGAAGGAAGAAACTAAATTAAACAGGTTCTACTACAGAATCGTCTTGGAAATTAGCTTCCTCCTGCCAACAACTGTTTATTTACCACTAAAGTAAATTACAATAGAAATAGAAATAACAACAGTAATGAAAATGTAGCAGCATCACCTATATACCTAGAGCTCCTGGAAATTCTTCTGTGGCTTTCAGAACGAGTTGCTGCATATATGAAAAATAAGAATATCTGCTTTTTCTTGAAGCTGTACTGGTGAGCAGGTGGAGCACACAGGCCTACCCCTATCACTGAATAGAGGCCCACCACACAGCTCATTTATAATCAAAGCATCAGGACAGAAGGCAACTCTGTGCAAGAGCTCATGTAGAACAGGCAATTTACTTAAAAGTTTAGCTGAGGGTCAGCTGTAGCAGAACATAAGTGACAGTCCCTCTGTTCCAGGTCTGATCCTGCTCCCACTGAAGACAGGATGAATTTTTTTGACCTCAACCTCTCCTGTTTTTCCCCCGCTTCCCATGGGACACTGAGATCTGTGTGGACAGGCACAAGGGCAGTGACTGCAGACCACAGGGGCAGCTGGAGGTCCTGCTGGAGCCACGACTTTGCAGTGCTGCACAGTGACCACGGATCTAACTCCATCCCCTGCCCTCAGCACATCTTTACCAAATCAGTGCAGTTAAATGGAAACAGAGCAGTGCACCCAGGCCTATCTGTCAGGCCCAAGTCAAGTAAACCAGATCCCTACAGAAGTCAGAAACAGTTTCCCCAGTTGTAAAAAGCAATCTCCATAATTTTCCGTTGAAATTAGAGCCACTTTCTGGCTGTGGCCAACACTAGTTTTACAGTCTTCGCATTTGTGTAAGTTATTGCTCTCGTCAGCGAAGACAGAAGCCCAACATGGGGCAAGCCACGCTGACAAATCACAGCAGGTGCAGAGATGTGGGAGAGCCAAACACCGGAGAGCAGGTTTTGGCATCCCAGGTCCAGGCCGGAGCGTTTAGTCTAGCTCCTGAGCTGCTGCTGCACAGCTGGGTGAAATCCTGCCTCTGCTGAGGGGAAGGGCACGATGCACATTAGTTTCAGGGTTTCAGCTGGGTGGTGAAAAGGCAGGAGCAGCCCTTCTGCCTGCAAAAACAGGCAGTCACAGGAGGAATTACGGAGCTCCTAAATCTTCTAAACAGAGAGCCAACAGGTATTTGGAATAAGAAATGAAATGCCAGCATCTTAAAGCCATGGCTGTTGAAACAATAACTGGTATTGTTAAACCTCCATCAAAGTAGCTGAATTACTTACAGCTCCTTTGCAGTAGAGACGTAGTTGTCCTGCTGGAGTTCGAACGATTACTGACATTCGCTTTCTGTTACTGTAGGAAGAGAAATAGTTGGTTTTGTCTCTAGTTGTATCGATCAAGAGTAAGTCCTGTTCTAGTCAGTGATTTTTCTCTGATGTGCTCAGCACAGCTGAGATCCGGTGAGATTAAACAGTAGTAATTTAAGATCTGTATGGCTAAAAGAAATATTAAATTGTCTGTTTCTTGCTCCAGCCCTACAGTTCCTGTGGTTCTGCAAGAAGTCATCCTGATCTGATTCTGTTCAAGTTCATAGAGAGGGTTCATATAGACTTGTGCCCAAATACATATAAAAATTTGGATAAAGACTCTTCAAACATCCCTTTGAAAGGAAAGAAGAGGAATCTTATTTACTCCCAGCTTTTTATTATATGAAGGAAACTGAGGAACGTTGAGGCTAGAACTGGAAGTCCTTTGGTTGAATGTGCATTAGGTGGAGGCTTAATAGACTCCAGAATAGCCACTCATGGACACAGTGGTAATGGTTTAACTTTCTAACTTGAAGGAATTGAGAGCATGCAGAAATATGTCATAAAGAGTATTTAATCTCAAGGAAACCTAAGCAAAACTCCCATGAAGAGATGCCAGCATAAACACCAAGGGACAGTTTTGAAGAGGCTAGAGTTTATTTTAGAGACAAAAATCCCCTGCTCTGGGATAAACTCTTGGTACTAACCAGCACAGGAAAGGACCACAAATCCAGGCTGCATCTCATCAGATGCTCTTTGTGTTTCCCCTAGCATGAACCTAATGGACTATTTCTTCTCATACTATCTGCATAAGTAGACAACTCTTCCCTTCCTGCTAGAACCCTGACAGCTGAAAGATTGACAGGCTTTTCTAGGATGCAGTTAACTTTGGACTTCACTTCTCTTATGATACAGGAACATGGATGCAAAGACCACCCTCCTAAATGGCAGTGAATGTTTGCTCACACAACTTCAACTCTGCCTTTTTGGAGGAATTACACAAAGCAGCTCCCAGTTTTTCCACAAGCTCTTTACGTTGATCCAATCGGACATACAGTTAGGATGATCCAGAACAACAGAAAGTCAGCAGTCAAGCTTATAAAATTGTATTTAATGAGAAAGAGAAATGGCCATGATTGCCAAAGGTTCAGGGGTCCAATTTGCCTCACAAAATTTCTCACTACATAGACATAAACAGTCTGTCTCCTTTCAAGTATTTAGAAAGCTGGATGCTTCTTAGAACAGGGCACCACCTACCCAACCTACCCAAAAAAGAGTAGGTTACAAGAGTGCTAGAGAAACTCCAAGCGTGCTCTTGAAGCAGCCAGGTGACACTTCCTCTACTGGTACATTAGGAAATAAGTGAGGCACAGAATGACTTTTCCAGGGCAGCAAGTTCACGCTAAACCTACAGAGCCAGAATGGCAGAGATCTCCAGGCTCATACCTGAACAGCTACCTGACCCCTAGGTGTAAGAGGTTCTGTTTTAATCTCACATTGGGACCATGAGAGAGGCAGGGCAAAACTAAAGTGCAGCTTTTCTGCTGCATTAGCTGAACCTTTCTATTCCTAACATATGTTTACTAAAAAAATCTCCAGTTATCCTGCACTGAGCATACAAACTTACCTGGAAAATTCCAGCACATTAAGAATTTCAAAAGTTTCTTCTTTTCCCAGCTATGAAAGAAAACAAATATATATTTAAGTCTGTATTGCAAGAGATTCTTCTATATGTAAGCATGCACGGTTATCATTTCCAAAGCCCAGAGCAAACAGTAAGATGTGGTAATAGCTCCCTCTCCTGGGCCAGGTGAGGTAGAGCCCTATTTAACAGAACTGCTCTAAGCTTGTTTGAATGTCTAAGATTGTGGCATTTTCTCTCTAATCTTTTATGTATCTGCAGTCACCATTTCTAGAAAATCAACTTTTACACTGGCATGATAAGCATGCTCTCAACATTAAGGCATTTGCTTGCTTTTTAAAGGCTATCACACTCATTTACTTAACAAGCTTTCTGCATCTTATATAGGAGATTTTACTGAGAGAGACAACTCTCCAATGTTGAATTGCAAGAATTCAAGGATTTAGAATAATAACTGCTAAATACAGGATTACAGAAGACCTCCCAGACCCATGCATTTCTTCCAAGGAAAATGTGTTCACTCAGGCTGCCCAGATAAAGCAAGAAAAAAATCTTCAGGCACAACTTTTCCCTTGTGGGCTTGCAAGTTGTTATGGTCCATGTTGTTATGGTCCCCCCAGTACAAGAAGGACGTGGAGCTTCTAGAGAGGGTCCAGCGGAGGGCAACAAAGATGATTAAGGGACTGGAGCATCTCTCGTA
>JAUBOD010000824.1:3916405-3928417 GCA_032353885.1 Nothura maculosa | reverse complement strand
GGCTGCAAGGTGGGCAGGGCCACCTACGGGCACGACTACAAGGCCAAGCGCACGGACGGGTGCGTGAGCGCGCGAGCGGCGAGCGCGGGCCCGCGCGCCCCGCCGCCCTCGGGACCCCCCGGGGCCGCTGCCCGCGTGCCCGGGGCCGCCGCATGTCCTGCCCGAGCCCCCGCCCTGCCCGCAGCTCCGTCTGCTTTCGACTTGTTCTCTTTTTATTACGTTATTATAATATCTTCATTATTTTACTATTTTATTTGTTAAGAGGAGGACTTAACACATGTTCACTTTGCAATGGGAGTGGACACCCAAAATATTCAGTCTCACCCTCTGCTCGGTGCAGCCTTCTTTTTCCCTATTTTTATAATTTTTCTCCCTCCCCTTTTTTTTGTCCGATTTATTACTTGTAGTCACCATTTTGACCGTTCTTTCCAGCTGCTCCTGGAGCTGAGCTTGTCTGCACCTCTCACCTCTTTGCACCTTTAATAAAAAGCTCCCAAAGAGCTGTGTCCATGAGCACGTTTATGTTGTGTGTAGACCTGAACAAATGCATCTCCTGGCATAAACACTTGCAAACGCGGCACCGCTCGCGGGTCCCTGGCTCTGTGCGGCTCTTCCAGCAGTGGAACAATAGGGAGCAGGAGGGGAGGCCAGAGCTTGGCCTTGGAATAGGTCCTAAATGGGAAGTTGCACCCATTAGGTTTGCTGCAGTCTCATCAGAGCAGTGCTCTGTGTGTTTGCATGGATAGAATGGGCACTTGGAAAGCCTGGGAGGTCTTTTTGACATTTGATAAATAAGACTTTGTTTCCTTAGGTAAAAACAACCAGCTCATATTTCAACTGGAAGTTTGAGTTCTAAAAATATTGAGTGCTTTTGCACTGGGGCTGATTTCCCCCTTATTTTCCCTAACGTGCCTTGACCAGGCTTGTATTCATCGCAGCACAGCTCTTCTGGTGTGAGTTTGTCGCAGGTATGAGTCAGCTTTGTGTTATAAATTGGAACCTTGTAACCTGTCCTGTTCACAAGACTTACATTTTATATTACCTGAGCGATTCTTATTTGTGAGCTTAAGAATTTGGAGGTTTGAGAAGCTGTTTCCCAAGCCTCCTACATGCTGATACTTGGCTAATGCAGCCAGCCCTCCTTCCAGTAAAGATAAGGGAGCAGTAATATGAAAATAAGCACAGAAAAATCTTCACCAAGTCTGTGATGTTTGTGCCAGCCCTTTCTTTGCAGCTGTTGAGCGTGCAGGATGGCAGCAGTGAATGGGGAATTGGCTGCTGGGGAGATGTTTCTCAGACATTTCTAGGCAGTTATCAGGCTGCCTGCTGGTGTTCGGGACAGTGTCCAGGGTTGCTGGTGGCCGTGCTGTTATTTTGCCTGGCAAAATGCAACTGCCTTCTAAAAAGAGTTGGTTAAACACCAAATGTAGGAGTTTTCTCTCAGGTCTTGTCAGTGCATGATTTAATGTCCTGTTTTTTTCTAGATGAAGTGAAAAATCTAGTATGATGCTAGGTAAGACTTCACTGGAAAAATGCTGAATATTCTGCTGATTCTGTTTTCTTGCCATATTGTTCATTTAGTGGCCCCTTCCCTTTCTCTAATGTGTCTGATTTCCCACCCAGATTCTGAGGCTTTTCTCCATTCAATATGAGGTGTAATTGTGCTCAGGCAGTCAGTCTGTACACAAGGCCCCGTGTCTAAGGGTGCCTTGGTGCTTCCCGTGTGTTTGTGCATGTGTGAGCTAAAGCTACGTGGCTGGACCACTTCCTGCATGTGGATGTTTTACAGATAGAGCAAACCCTGAGCAGGAATGATGTTAGTAAGTCAGTGTGTGCAAGGTCAGGTGTTGGAGCTGAGCTGCATGTTCACTACAGGAAACCTGTGCTCAGCTCTCAAGTTCTTATTTTATTACGTTGATAGTCTTTGTGCTTGAGAAGAATCTTCCTAGCTTTCCGCTGAATGGTGCCGTCTTCTTGTCACTGTTCAACCTGCAGGAATTCTGTCAAACTGGTAGGAATTATAGCGACCAGATGTGAGCTGGCAGTGCTTATTATTGCAGCAGGAAGATATATGAGGATTGGCTTCATTTCTGATGGCAGACAGGGAGTTGCAACAGTGGCACCCCAAGGTGCAGAGCAAGGCTTCAAGTAAGGGAACTGTCACTCTCCTCTCTAAGGAGAGGAGGAGAAATCGCTCTCTGGAGAAATTGCTCTCTTGTCCAGAAAGATCCTGTTATTTCTCACATACTTTGGTAGCTTTTAGGTGTGTAGGGCCTTGAGGGGCTCCTGGGTGACTGTCAGACCCTGCTCAGTGTTGAGTAGGACCTAAGTGACCTCTCTGGGAGGCCTGTTCTGCTCAGCAAGGGTGCCCGTTTGGGTGGCAGCCTGGGATGCTCCCAGCTCTGCACTTCTTGTTTATGCCTTGTGACTTGGATGAGAATAAGAAATTACCGAATGTCACTTTGAGGCAATATGTGACTTCTTAGTTGCTACAGCAAAATATGATGGAATTGAAGATCTCAAATGGCAGGGGCCTTGTTTTCTTTTGGAAGCTTCCCACGTTCTCGTGCCCGTGTAACGTGTGCACGGTGCCCTGATGAATGTGCACCCGGAGCCTCCCTGGGGCCGTTCCCAGAGCTAGGAAGCTCCCAGCTAAACTGTGTCTCCATGAGGAGTCGTGCGTGTTCTCTTCCATGGAGGCAGCTGCTCTTTCATTTCTGTGCTAGAGCTCCCTTATAATTATTTCCCCGTCTGTTTCCTTCCCTCCTTCCCTCCTCATGCTGTCAGGTGTGGGCTTGAGGTCCACACAGAGGCCATGGCAGTTGGTGCTTGTGTGCCCTTCCATTGGGGGAGTCCCGTTGTTGCCCTGTCACCGTGTGTGGGTTTGCTGCACAGCTGGAAGCAGAGGGGCAGCTCGCCCAGCTTGGAGCTGCTGCTTCCTGGATCCCTGGAGTCATTGGGGACTGCCGAGTGACAAAACTGGCAAAATACCACAGATCTCTGAGCTCTTGTTTGGATTAGTAGGTGAGAGAAATAGTTGTATATGAAGAGGAGGAAGCACCTACCTCTGTTCTTTGTTTCTTGCAGAAGGTGGAGGACGGTTTAAGGGGCTCATTATGGAGAAGTTGCTCATCCCCTGGGGATGCTGCTCCTGGCCGGGCGTTCGTAAGTCGTGAGTTCCCCATAGGACTCCTGTGTTCTCTGACCTGGGCTGTAAGGTCTCTTGGCATCTGAGGCTCTGGAGAGCTGTCATCTGCAGACTGCTGTAGCAGGGGCATGCAGAAATCCTTGATTTTTTTGTGTACTTTCTTAAATAGTTTATTTTAATTACAGCAAAGTTTGAGTAGAGCGGCAGCGTTTGCAGGGTGCAGGGGACTGGTGCATAGCGAGGCTCTGCTCCAGCAACATGCAGCCCAGTGTGCAGTGGTGATGCACAAAGCCTCTAGGTTACAGCACGGATCTCATGTCCTGGCATTAAACCCTGACGTCTTTCTGTGCCTCCCGGGGTATCTTTGTAGCTGGAAGTACCTGGCCAGAGTTTGGGAAGGTGCCACGGTGGCTTCGTTGTGTGGCTGTCTCGGAGGCACTCGCAGCCGTGGGGGTCCCTGAGGTGCTGGGGGCAGCAGCTGCCTGGGGGGACCTGAGTAACTGCAGGACGTTGCAGGGACCCCCACGTGGAAAGCAGGGAAAAATGGGTAGGACTTTTTCCAAGCAAGGGATGTCATCAACAACAGACAACTGAAGGTTTCTAAATAGCCTGTTCTACCCTGACTCCCACATGCATGGGAGAACTTCCCATTTCCAGTGTAAAGCGTAATCATTCCCTTCGTTCTGTGCATGTTTTATTGAACTAATCTGTGAAAAACTGGAAATGAAGAAAACGGAAATGACTGATCCATGTGAATGAGCATCAAGAATCCTACTGGAGAGTTGGTACTTGGATTTGCTTGAATCAGTCATCTCTTGGACTAAAAAAGGGGTCTTGTGTACTTGATCTCTGGTCAGAAAGAGCTTTTCTTTTGATGGACCACTGCAGTAATCTAGGTGACTGAAAACCGTGGAACAACGTCCCCCCTGGAGAATAATTCTCATGATGTTTTTCATATTCAGAAATCTCTGGAAAAATCAAAGGGAATGTTAGTAAGTAGGAGGTGGCAGCAGCACAGAGCTGCTGCCTGAAAGACTCTTCCTCCTGTGGCCCAGGACTTAGGGCTCTCTTTCCAACACATCAGAGGACATCTGGATACAGTGGATAACACAGGCTTGTCCTCATCGTGTCCCTTGAGCCACTTTTAGGGCACCGAGTAGGACTGTGGGCTGCCTCCTCTTTCCCTGCTGGCCCACAGACAGCCTTGGGCTTGGAGGGGATGGCTCCATCTGCAGGACTGGGACCAACCAAGGTGTGAAAAGTGTTTGGAGAAGATGAAATGGCAGCAGAAATCCACATCTTTGTTTTTGTCCATGCACTGAGAAAGAACTTAAAATAGGGAAGTGCCTTTATGAAGAAAGCTTTAGAGGATCTGCCTCAAATTACAGTGTTTGGAGAAGGGAATGCTTAGCAACCTGAGGAGCAGTAGCTTGTCAAGGTGAGACATGTTCATAACTCTTAAGGAGTTCAAGAATGAACTAAGCAAGTTACTAACAAGAAAATACACTCCAATGCTTAGATTTTCTGAGTAATAGACTGGAAAATGTCCAATTTTTGGCTGAGGGGAGGAGAGAGCTAAGTGGCCATATGGAGGGTACTGAGGTGAAGAGCCTGGAGAGGGAAAGGTTGAGATGGGGTTGTATGTAGAAAATGTCAAGAGGATGGGGCCAGACTTTTCATTGGTGGCCAGTGGCAGGGTAAGAAGCAATGGGCACTGCAGAAACCTCTCAGGATCCATCTCCACGTAAGGAGGAACTTATTTCCTGTGAGGGTGCCAGAGCCCTGGCACAGGCTGCCCAGGGAGGCTGTGGAGTCTCCTCTGGAGATCTTCCCAACCCGCCTGGCTGCCACCCTGTGCCCCGTGCTCTGGGTGTCCCTGCTGGAGCAGGGGGTTGCACTGGGTGATCTCTACGGGATCCTTCCAAACTCAACCATTCTGTGATACCTCATAAATCTATTTAAGTCCTTTCTGCTGAAGGATTTAGTATGTAGGCTAAGGCAGTTTAGTTGATGTAATCTCATTGGGATCTCCAAGAGACATTGATATGGTCTCTTACCAAAGATTTAACCATTGCAAGGAAAGGTTCTTCTCGATTAGAGAAGCTAAGTGGTGAATTCTCTCACATGTGTCAGGCCTTTGGTGCCTCTTGAGAAACCCCTGCTCAGAAGTCAGACACTGTTTGGAAATCATTTGTCGTAAGCAGTCAAGAAGCTGCTTCGCTGATGGTGGCTGGTTTGGGATAGTAAAGGCAGGGGCAAAGTTCCTGCCTGGCAGAAGTAATGAAGAAGCAGAGCGAATTGTAGGATTTCCTGGGAATGAAGCAGAGAACCACACAGAATGTTATTGTTGCTGGCAATTCTGTTCCAGTGCCAGAGGCGGCTGGAAACCACCTCTGAGCAGCCCTTCCCATGCATGGATAAGGATGTGTCCAACAAACTGGAGGGACACAGGTGAGAGCACACAGAGGAGACACTTCCATAGGTGCTTCTCCATCCAGTGTGTGGCTCGGGGGTGAAACTCCTCACAGGGCTGCATTGTGGATGTTAAAAGCTTGCGTGGGTTTAAAGCGACTGGCTAAATCTGTGTAAGATTAAATCCCTTAGAGGCTGTTAAATACAGCAGTTCTGTTTAGAAGCCTCCAGCTACCGATGGCGTTTTAATTTTGTGGGAGAAGAGAGGGGAAAATTGACTGTAACGGAGCCAGCCAGACACTGCTGAATCAACAGGTATGAGGTACCTCAAGGAGCCCTTTTGCTTCCCCGCCAGCCTTTCCTTGGTGGAGCTTTTGTGGCAGAGTGAATGATGTGGTTAAGTGCTTCTATTGTGGGATTGTGGGTTGAACAACCAGCTGTGATTGGCACTGCCAGGGAGCAAGGAATTGGATGGGTGGCATCTGGAGTGTGGAGCGGATCTCCCCTTGTTCCTGCCCCTGCAGCTCTCCTGCCACGTGCTGCTGGTCTTTGCTGTTACTGCCCATCTTGCTGGTCTGATACTCATCAGCTGACAGGCTTCATCAACCCAGCAAAACCAAAAAAGCCGGAATATTTTCCCGCTGGAAGCAAGCGGCAAGCTGGCTCCTGGAAGGGAGGCACGGCTTGGAGCTGGCGTTGGGGTTTCCTGGAGCGGGGAGAGGGCAAGAAAAGGCCCTCGCGCTGCATCCCATGTGGAGCGTCGCTGCTCCTGCCTCTCGCCTTGAGCTTCTTGCCAAGCTGCGTGTTGGGACAAGAAGTGCTCATTAAGTATAAAACCCAAGAAAAAGGGGAATAAAGTGAGCAAGTAATGGCAGTTCCCCACAGAAGTATTAGCTGTCTCCTAAGTGCTATTGTGTGTTGGATTTTGTTGTGCATGGGCTCAAGGATGGTGGATTTCCCTCCAGCTGTGGGAATTAACCTTTTCTCTCCCCAAGGATAGGTCTGAGCACTGGAGAATTTGTGTTGAAATAGAAAATATTACTAATATGAAATAATACAGGGCTAGGGAAAGCCCATCATGGTGCTTTCCTTGGGGGAAACCAGGCAAAACGTCCCGCTGGCCAAGCGGAGCCATAGGGAAACATCAGGAAATGTCCCGCGCGGGAAGGAGCCGTGTCCGGGGTGAGGAGTTACCGGAGCTCGCACGGATGCTGGGAAAGAGCCCGGGCTGCTGCTCTTGGGGCAGAGCAGGAGCGAATACAAAGCCCTGCCCCAGGGTTTAACCCTGGGGTTATTCCTGGTTTGGGAATAGGTTTAGGCTACTTAGCTGTCCCAGGGTTTAACCCTGCCCCAGGGTTTAACAGATCTGAACTTTCTGAAATAGTACTGCTTGGACTGTAGTGTGAAAGACTTACGGTAGAGAAGTTACCTCTTTTCTCTAAATGCATCTTATAGGGTTACTTCCTTTTCCAAAACATTTTAAATTTGGAGCTCAGTCAAATGAAGAAGTAGGAATTTGAGCTAATGGTTAAATTCAGATCTTGCTTCATCCTGTTTATTTTAGCTGTTATAACTGGATTTTCTGCTTGTTATTTTCTTTCAAAACCAGGAAAAAAGCAATGACTTTTGGAAAACTGAGCTTTTTTGGAATATTATAATTTTGGATTGGTAGGTGTTACTCAGGGAGCGTCAGTAGTAGCCTTAGGATAACCCTTCCTGTCGCGGAGGAAGCAGCCTGGGCCTCGTTGGGAGCTGCCGGTGCCGAGGAAGCCAAGGGCTTGTGCGGGGCTGCCCCGGGACCCTGTCACTCCAGATCATCCAAACCCATCAAGTTGTGCCGGAAAACTTGAGTTTGATCCCATGTTTCCATCACCACAGTTGAATGTTTCGTAGAAATTGAATTACAGGCGGACAAGGGGGCGCTGCCCTTGTAGCACTGCCTTAGCTCAGAGCTCTTTTTAGAGGAGGGTTTACAGAACTTCTCTGCTGTGCTACCAAAAAAGTGTGAATACCCTCGTTCCTCTGCACTCACGGCCAAGGAGTGACCTCGCAGAGCTGCTGTGTGTGCCCCCAGTGCCGGGCAGAGGCTTTTTCTGTGCTTAGACATGTCCAGAGCTGCAGGGATTGTGTTAACGGTGTTTCCGTATCGGCCGGTTGCCCTGTGGTGCCTTGCTATGAACTGTGAGCTCTGTACTGTATTGCTATGAGCTCTCTTGCTGTGAGCTCTATGCTCTGTTGCTGTGGGCAATAGATGCCCCCAGTGCAGCTCTCCCCGTGCAGGTCGGCTCCTCTGGAAGGCGCTGCTCTTGCCAGCACAGTGGCCTTCAGAGAGTCCTTAAGGTTGGCAGGGACCTCTAGAGATCATCTAGTCCAACCCCCTGCTCCAGCAGGGACGCCCAGAGCACTGAATCCTGCGTCACAGGATCTTTGGGAACCAGCTCCCCCTCCATTGTTTTGTGGCTGTGGCTCTCTGGGCAGAAGCTCCAAAGCACAGAGTGAATTACAATGTGAAATCTAAATAAAGGCCTTTAGGAGCCAGGGTTTGGGTGCTTCCATCACATCATCTGTGGGCTCAACCAGACTCTGTAGGTTCAGATGCCCATAAATATACTTCTAAATTAAGATTGAATTCTGAAAGCTAATTATTTTTCCAAATTATCCTTAACATTTTTAATATGTGCTCCCAACTAGCAACCCTTGTGCGTTGCTTTAGTTCTGCAAGAGGAGCTCGAATGGGTTCCTCTCCTTTCCAGAGCAGCAGCCTCCACAGCTACCACAAATGCTACAACCCATGTTGAATGCAGGCTCCCCTTCCAAGTAAGAGAGGAAATCCAAAGCTGTTGCACACAAGTCTAAATTATATATTTTCCACGCAGTCTATTTAGATTTGGATACCTTAGGTATGCAGCAGGCTTTAGATGCTGAGGGGGGGGGAAAAAAAACAAACAATAGTTTTTCCACGAGGAAAAGAGAGTGAATCTACCTGCTGTAATGCCTAGTTTTTTGTCACCTACCCTGGGACTTTTAGGTTCCCGGAATTCCTAAGCATTTTTCCTGGCTCTGGGCGCGTGCTGCTGACCAGTGGTTGGGAACAAGGCAGGCCAAGGGAAGGGGCTTCTGGTCTCGGATTTTCTTTGTGACTTTTCTCTTTTGCTGCTTGACCTTAAATGACATTTTCTCTGATCCACACTGAAATTGACCTTTAGCTTTCTGTTGTATTTCAAGCTTTTCTTATTTTCCCGAGTGGCAGAAGGCTTCTACTTGGCTGTTTTTAATGTGAGGGGGAGCAAGTATTACAGAAGGAGAGCTTAAAATAACTCGTGTATTCCCTTGGTGGCAGTCTAGCCCACAGAGGCTCGTTGTCCTCCCCACCGTCCCGTGTCTCCCCACGTGTGGGTCGCGGCGCAGCGGGGACGTCTGTGCCGGCAGCTGCTCCTCTCACCCGCGTTCCCGCTGCCTCGGGTGGCAGATTCGTGTCAAGGTTTCTAAGGACTTTTTCTGCCTCAGTTTTCCAATGTGGTCCATTTGATTCCAGTGCTCATCAGCTGCTGAAGTTACTGGGTGTCAGTGTTTATAGGTACTGTGGTGAACTTGGGTTTTTTGCAAAAAGTTTTAAGGTTTTACTGTTTGTTCTGTCCTTTTACACATTGGATTAGTATTTGCCATTCATTCTCCCTTTATTGCCCATTCCCTTTAAGGGGGAAGATGCCTGCTAGAACATTTCTAGAAAGTAAAGCTAGCACAAAGTGGGGTTTAAATAGGCACAGATGTCTGCTTGTTCAAAATGCAAGTAAGACTAACTAGCTGTCAAGGCTTCTTTTTATTTGACCTTACTTTTACCTTAGGAAGCATTTGGATGTAGTCTTTTCCTCATAACTGCTTGTTTGTCAGTTTCTTGGTCTGTTTTTAACAAAATAGACAAATCTTTAAAGGTGTTTTGCAAGACATGCAGTCAGGAACATAAATCTTGATCAGGAGCTTTACTTGAGGCTGGACTAATGTGTGTTCAGGTCCCAGACAGGACCCCATAACTTGGGGGTTAAATATGTGGAGCTAGGCAAGGGAAATTGCATTGCAGGTTGTGCTACTGCAATTAGCAAAAGCCTTCAGGAAACGTTAATGAGTGTGGAGTGTTAAATGCCTACCTGGAGTTGTGGTTGTTTATGTTTAGCTTCTTTGAGAGAGGTTTTTCAGGCCCTTGGGAACTGGAGATTGGGTTAATAAAAAGCTGGGAAGACTTCTTGGGTAGCCCACAAATTGGGGGGGATCAGAAAGCCAAATACTGACCTTGTTATTTGGAAGCCCTGTGTCCCTTAGGACAGCTTTTTTGGGAGCTTTGCTCGGGATTCTTCAGAACGTGGAGACTTCCCTTGTAGGGCCCTTTGGTTGGCTGGGAACATAATTTTAGGGCACTAAATTCAAGAAGAAAAGACAGGATGTTAAAATGATGCTGCTGTTGGGTGAGTCAAGCAATTGGTACAATGTGGTGAAGGGCTGATGTGTCCCACAGTTACACACCTAGGGCAGGTCAACCTGCAGCTGGTGGTTGCAAAGCTGTTCAGCTCTCCCGTTTGGATAAACTGCTTCCTGCTGCCTGCCAAATACTTGTTTTGTTTCTTCTGAAAAAAAGGGAGAAGGGAATAGAAAGAAATGTCAAGAAATGTCAAAATTACATTTTAGAGAACCTAAAAATTCCTTTTTGTGTAATGACAGCTTGTTTGTATGCTGGTTTTGTCAAGGCGGTGTGGGCAGGTAATGGCTGAGCTCTCAGTTCCTCTGCTATCCGGCCATTAAATTAGTAGAGAAACAAAGGCAAATAAGGTGCAAGAATTTGAATTAATTCCAAACTGTTCTGTGAATGGTGAAGAGCTCACTCAGAATTCATGGTATATTGTTTTTTTAAAAGAAACTTCTTTTCTTCTTTCACAGGAAAGATGATAAAGATTATGCTTTAAAGCAAATAGAAGGTACTGGAATTTCTATGTCTGCATGCAGAGAAATAGCAGTAAGTAACATGAGTTCTTTTTACTAGCAACCAGATTTATTAAAAGTACTGATTTGAGTGCATGCTGGGTTTGTTTGCCAGATTGTGTTGTTCTACTTAGAGGCTTGATATTTTTAATATGAAGGTATAAAATAAATACAAATGTCATAGAAGATTTTGCACCTGTTTAACTTGCCATCAAACTCGCAGTGTTTTTAGGTTACAATTTTCTACCTACCTGAGGGCAGATTAGTTTTAACTACAGTAATTCAAACACGTGGTTAGAGGCAATGGTTTAAACTTATTTGATCCGACTTTTGCATTAGGACATTAGTTATTTTCCTAGAAACATTACTGGTTCATAATTAAAACACACCAGCTTCTATTTAAATGGAGACTTTGAACTAACCTAGCATTGTTATTAGCTGGGAAGCTGCAATATACCCATAAATATTGTTCAGACAATTTCTTAGGTTAGCCAGGGTTCTTTTTATATGTTCCTTATTAAAGACTCGTGAATGATGCATGTTCTTCTAGTTGTGGTTTGTGACGAGCTTGCAAAGCAGCGTAGCTGGAACTAAGTAGCAGGAGGAGCCTTTTTGCTGCTTAAAACTCTTGTATGTGCTTATGTTGTTCTGGTGCTTACATTTATTTCTCTTGATGTTTCATCTGAAATGAATTACTGAAAGGAAGTGCACATAAGCTGTGTGTGAGGAAGCAAAGTGATTAGTTTTACTGCATTTTCTTCCAGAGTTTGAAATACTAGAGATCCCTCTGCTTCCTTTTTAGTGATTGGAGTGGATAATAGTTTTCTGCTTTGCCAACTTCCCCTTGGCTTCTGACTTGAAACCAGCTAGTCCTGGCAATGAATGAGGGAAAGAAAGGGACTATTCTGGGAGACAAACTCTCCTTGTTGGTCTGCACTCCTAAATGAAGAAGCTGAAGCCAGGGACTTAGAAAATACCAACCATTTGGATTGAAATTTTGCAAATAATGGCACTTCTTCAGGCTAAGTGTTTTTGGAAAGGGTCAGTTACCAGTTTGGAGGGATTTAGGAGGATGTTTTTCCTGTGTCTTTGCTGCATTTCCCTGGAAAATTTTAAGGTGTCTGTTGTAATTGAACTTGGAGGGACTTCCCCGCAGGTATCAGGGAAGTGTTTCCTGCTGCCCCTGGGTTGATCCTTCACCAATTTGTGTCCAGGGAAAGCGCAAGCCTGGAAGACACTCAGGAAGGATGTGGCTCCCTTGGCTGGCTCGAGGACTGTTGGGAACTGCTCTTCTTAGGCAGCCAGGGCCCCCATGGTGACAGAGGAGCAGTAGTGAGAGGGAAGGTTGTCCCTGAGCCCAAGGGCCCTTGGAGCGCATGGAGCTGCTTGATGGAACCCAGCAAATTCCATCTGCATGTGAGGAGGAACTTCCTGACTGTGAGGGTGCCAGAGCCCTGGCACAGGCTGCCCAGGGAGGCTGT
>JAUBOD010000824.1:3871371-3884904 GCA_032353885.1 Nothura maculosa | reverse complement strand
AGCCCTGGCACAGGCTGCCCAGGGAGGCTGTGGAGTCTCCTTCTCTGGAGATCTTCCCAACCCGCCTGGCTGCCACCTTGTGCCCCGTGCTCTGGGTGTCCCTGCTGGAGCAGGGAGTTGCACTAGAGATCCATTCCAACCTCAACCAGTCTGTGATCCCATGAAACACTTCCTGAGTAGTTTGAGGATCTGTTTTAGGTCAGGAATACCAGATTTATAAAATACCTCCGTGATTATTGTTCCTAAATAAATAAGGATACATGAAGGTAGCAAGTAAAATGGCTGCTGTGTTTTTTTTTCTCTGTTATCCTACACACAAAGAAATTCTCAGTGTAGCTGGCAGCTGTTCTTAAAAGTCCTTGAGTTAATCAGCACATAATTGGAATACCTTCTAGGTATTCATTTGACTTACTGTGAACAGGTGATGGCAGAAGGTGAGTCAAAGAATACAAAGATAAAGTAGCTGCAAACATTAGAAAAATGCCGTGAAAAAAAGAAAAATGAAGGTTACAGAGATACTTTGAAAGCTTTTATGCTTTACTAGGCAAGAGGGAACAAAAAATACCAACAAATGTTGATTTTTCGCAGATAAAGACTGGGAGGACATAAAAAAGATGCCTGAACATTCAACTTTAATGAAAGATTTCCGGAGAAACACGTAAGTCTGTGTTTATTTGAGCTCCCTTAAGGAAGTGGATTTTCCCTGTTCCTCCCACTCCCAATTTATTTTAGGTGGGGTTGTTTTCTGAGTAGATTCTACATGATGTCTCTGTGATGGCTGTAGCTTAGACTGGGAAGGAAGAAAGATAAATCTGCTTTTTAATGGTGAACTTGGCCTTTTGCATTGATGTGATCCCGGGGCACTGATGAGGCACTGCCTGTAAATGGCAAAGATTCAGTGCAGTCCCTGGTGTCAGCAAGGCCTTGGGTAGCTATGAAGATGACACCTTCTCACAGCTCTTTCCACATCTATAACACTGGGAATTATTCTTGTGTGAGTAAAACTGCACTTAAGAAAAGATCTGACATCTTCATACTGTCCTCTAAAAACTTGGGGAATAATTGTCAGTCTTGGGCCTTGGATAGTATATGAAGACTAAATACAAGCCTGCCTTAAGGCTTGATGTCATGATGCCAGAGTGAAATGCCCACGCAGAGGCCACTGTGCCTGGTTGTTTCTGGTTTCTGTGCTGCTCAGGCTGAGGGGTGATTGCCTGAACTGTAACATACTTTTCTTACCTCTCCTATGCTGTTGCAACAAACCATTAGAAAAATCTTATTTCTGAACTTCTATTCAAAAAAGAAATGTATTCATGGGTGTTCTTGAAAAAAGAAATGTGCATTTTAGGATAGTGTGAAGATGGACTTAGTCTTTATCTTCATATTCTGTGCAGACTACAACTGTGCAGTTGCTGCAAAACAGTTTAAATCTAAGTGATAGTTTGATGTCTGTATGTGGCTTAAATCATATTTTAAGCAGTTGTCTGCTGAGGGTAGTCATTCTTATCTCTGCTTTAATGTATTAGCAGTGAAGGCTACTTTTATTAATATTTCTTGAGTGCTAAGTAAGCTTTCCAGTATCACCAATTTGAATATTAGAAATCTTACTTTTTTTTTTCTTTCTCCAGGTATACCAACTGCAGCCTTATCAAATATATGGAAAAACATAAAGTGAAGCCAGATAGTAAGGCATTCCACTTGGTAGGTTCCTGCTTTTATAAAAACTGAAAAACTGCATTTAAGTTATAATTGTGCAAATTGTGTGGTGAGCTAGTGCCAAACAGTCTGTGACTGATTTTATTTTCAGTACTCCCAAACTAGCTGATACTTTATAGACTGAAAACTGCAAAACACTTCATTTTCTCATATCAATAAAATGATTCCATGAGTCATTTATTGGATTAGTTCCGGAATACTGAACATGAGAAGTTTCTGTTTTTAACAGCCATGATAGACTTGTAGTTGTATTTCCAGTGTTGCTGCAAATCTAAAGCATTTTGCTGATTTGCTGCATACTTTTAAAAGCCTATTTCTGTCTATTTTAAAAAAAATGTCTAAATGCATAGTTTTTATATAGCCACTATTAAGCTTAATTCGTACTCTTTGCAAAAACATAATTTTAGTTTTAACATTTTAGTGTGATTCCCTGGCTGCTGTATTTATACAACTAGCCTCTGTAGAATTAAAATATATATCACACACATATATATGTGTATGTATTAGTGTATATATGCACTCAAGTTATTTTTAACAAAACTCTCTTTAAAATTATGCACTTGCTCTGCTCTGGAAGGGTCATGTTGTTTCAGGAATTACTGAATTGGGCCTTTTCTTCCACATTTGAAAAACACTCAAGTTTTTCAAGTAAGCTTTAGAGAGACGGGAAAAGTAATTTAATTCTCTCTGCATGGACATTTCCCTTTCATTGTTGTTTTCAACTCAGATTTATGTTTTGAGGCTGGAATTAGATATAAATATATTCAGTTCTGGAGCTGGAGTGAGAGAGGAACAACAGGAGGGTTTTTTGATCTTGGAGATGAAAGGAATGAGTTGGGGGAAAAAAAGGAAAATGCTGAAGAGCTCTGGTTGTTTGAGGATAGACATCTTCTGTTCAAGACATTTGAAGCTGCACATGCACCCACTGTGATGACTGGACCCAAAAGTTCTTATGTAACTTTTTTTTCTGTTTAATACTTTTTCCTTCATATAAATTTTGAAGTTTGTCCTTCAGTCAAAGCAGCAGTGAGGCAACATTCATGTTGCAATGAGCTCACCATATTTCCTGACTGAGGTTCCCAAGCAGATGGGAGTTATACTAAAGATACCAGAAGCAGGAAAACAAATCTCAAATCTTCTCAGAGAGAGAAGAATCCAACCATCCTGGGTTGCTGTTTTTAACCTTAGCAGAATCAGAAGCCCCTATATGTTGCTGTTGCAGTCAGCATATTTATGGGTAATCCTAATTAGCTTATGGTTGTGTGCAGAACTGAAGAGCCTTTATACACAGGCAACGCAGAGCCCGTTTTGCCCATCCCCAGTCCTGTTCTTACCAGGTGGCTGTTAATAACAGAGCTTCATAAAGGCATTTTTAGAATTTACCAAGATGCTCACATATCATTTTAGTGTGAGAATACACACCTGTAAAGGTACATTGGGTATAGTAGGTAGATAGTATCTAATATTCCTATCAAAATACACATATTTGTGGAAATTATTATTGAGTAACTCAGTAAGCAAAAAGCAGTGGACATGGATTATTTGTTGAATATGGTATTTTATGTAGAATGGGGTTTGGATGTAAAAGTTCATCCTTGGGCCTGGCCCAAGGTGAAGCAAATGAACAGAGCCACAGATCTTTATCTGCCCTTTAGGCAAATGTTTTCTGAAATAATATATATGTAAACATAAGTACTTTCTAATTGCTCTTCTTTGAGAATAAATGGGCAACCTCTCACCTGCAAATCTGACACATTTAGAGTCCAGATCTCTCAAAGTGAATCTTACGTAGCTGAACTAAAATAGAGCTAAATAACCACAGGAATGGTAGATTTCTGTATCCCAGCTGTGCAATCTGAGATAAAAATCTGATCTATGCAAAAATCTGCATAATGTTGCTAGTCACTCCATTCTTCCCCCCCTCCAGCAGTTCCTCAGCTGTTTCTCATACTTCCTGGGAGCAGCAGAGGTTGGTTTTCCTTCTTTTGTCAAGTTCCCAACATCTCTTCTCCTTCCGACTGCTTTTGTAGTGCGGTTACGTCTGTGCTATACAAAACTCAGGAACACATTGAGAGTGTAACATGAAAAACGTCAAGGCAGCATTGAAAAAAACAGTTGAAATTTCACAGAGAACAGGGTGATATCTCTGTTTAGCTTAATATTTAATTTAAAACCTCAGTTCTCTTAGCTGAAGTGGAGGGCTTGCCATCAAGCTTGGCTAAAATGTGCTGGGGAATGGGGGCTTTGCTGTGCATCTTGCACAGCAGCTTCATAACCTGGCTGCCACAAGAGCCACCAGAGTTTTGCTGTTACTTTTACTCTTGTGTTATTCAGCACGTTGGCAGTCTTTTTTTTCCCTTTTTCCTTCCCCTTTTTTTGGCTCCTGGGTTTGCTTTTGAACTGTTGGAGAGAACAATTGTTCTATTCAAGCTGCTACTCTGCAAAAACCACATGCAGACTCTGAGGGCTGAAAATTGTGATTGTGTGCCTTTGCTGATGGTGCAAAAGCAAAGCTGGATTGGGGGTGTTAATACATATTTATTATGTTCTTAACCCTGTGATTAAGGCTGAGGAGGGGAAATGTCCTTTGTAACTCCAGCTGCCAGCAACAGAGCGGCGTGCAAGGAGTTGACCAGCTCTTATACAGCCCATGACACTGCAGATCTTTACAGGAAGCTGAAATTCATCCCATGAAAGTACACAGACAAAATGGGGAGTAAAGGCTGTTTCCACATGTGCTTTTTACCCTTCTAATTAGGTCTGTGCTTGAAAAAAGAGCGGGGCAGTACTGTGCAATCCAGCCTTTCTTTTAAAGAGCGATGTCAAGGACAGTATATCCTAGCTTAGTTTTGCACTGGATGCAGTATTCCATGGCAAAACATGAAGATTCATTATTTATTGCTGTTTTCTGCAGAAAAACATCTAATTCTGCCCATATGTATTGCTTTTTGCAAAGTAACTATTGGTGGACAGGGAGAAATACGTGAGTATGCACCAGATACTGTGAATAAGAGGCGCCTGCTTTTAGAAAGCATCACTGCTGTTCCAGTGCTAGAGAAAAATGGAAAGTCACTCTGGTCTGCTCTTAAAACAGAGAAAAAATACTGACACATGAGGGGAGAACGTGACATTTATGATGTGTTTTGACTGACAAACACAGTGACAAATGCAGAAAACCCAGCCAACCTCTGCTGTTCTGCAAATGAGAGCAAACAGTGAAGCCAGGGCTAGGGTTGTCTTCAGAATCACCTCTGCATCTTCTGTGTCATGCTGGAGTTTGACTTGGTGTCTGCTGCTGGCACTTGGAAGTGACTCAGGTGACTTTCTGATCATGTGTCCTAGGCACTCCTCATAGCACATACTTCTAAGTAGTAATATCTATAACTCCTTTCTTATAATTTTTTTCATTTCACTTTGACTAGATCAATTTGCTTTTATTTTTTTATTTCTCCTCAACGTATATTGCCTTAAGATTTCTTTCTCTGCTGGCTGTTGCTCAAACATCTTGCATGCCTCCAAAAAGAAGTTAGAGATGGGACCAATCCCAAGGGTCCTTTGTGAGAGGGGTGAGAGGGGCTTTCTCAAAGGATACAGATCTGTAGCATGTAGTGGAACAGAGTTCAAGGGGTTTTATTTGTAAAATATTGTATTTTACATTGTTTTCTGCATATTCACACCTCGTGGCTTTCACTGCCTTTAAGCAAACACTTTGGCAAGGCTGTTTTCTCAGGTACCTGATGTGACGCTCAGCAGCTGCTGCAGAGATCAGAGCTGGGCCTTGAGCTGGCAGGAGCTGCAGCAAAGCTCGGGCTGGACGCGCTCTGCAAAACAAGCAGCCAAAATGGGAGCTTTTGCCCAGCTCCCCTTTGAAGCAGCCTTCACCAAACAGATGTGGCTGGGGGTCCATGAGCAGATAACTCTGCCACCCATTCCAACATGTGTTTTGGGGCCAGCTGGGTTTTCCTGATGTTTATGGCACTTTTCTGTTTGGTGTGAAGATTTCTATCTCTATGAGAGAACAAATTAACGAGCAATAATGAATGAGCATTCACATTTCTTTCCCATTTACAAAGAGTTATTCAATTTGTGTGGCTGTGCTGATGCTACCTGTTAAGGGCAGTGTAGCTGAAGGAACAGCTGAACACGTTCGTGGTGGGTCTGGTGGGAGGTGAAAAGGGAGGGTGTTTTGTAGAGGCTCCTTCTGTGTTTTGGTTGGAACATTTGTGATCAGAACTGAGCTTTGGAGGCTTTGCATACAAAAAACAGGTTGCTGTTCAATGGGAAATGGAGTATTAAACAGGAGAGAAAGGGGTGTTCGCAGTTTATGGTAAAGCTTTTGACAAATTCAGACAAATCTTACCACTTAATTTTTCAGGAATATTGCACTGAGGTTTCTTCAGCAGTTCTGATAACACAACGCTTTTTATGTTTAATTTTGTGCAGCTTCAGAAATTGCTCACAATGGATCCAATAAAGAGAATTACCTCAGAACAGGCTATGCAGGATCCCTATTTCCTAGAAGATCCGCTTCCCACCTCCGAGTAAGTGCTCGGGTTATTATCCCATCAATGCTGCCAGGATGTGGCAGCAACCCCTGCTTTTTATCTGCTCCGCACTATAAATATCCGTTCGGGACTACGGAGCCGAACGCTCCCTAACAGCCAAAGGAAGTGATAATGGGTTAGATGCCATGTGAGGTTTTTAAAATTAAATAGCATTCCCATAAATCTCTTCCTTAATGGAAGGCTGATGCTGTTAGTGGCAGCGTGAGTCTTATTTTTAATAAGAAGCAGGAACAAAGGCAAGCTAGGCAGACAGCAGGATGCACACACACCTTTTCAGGAGAGCGTTAGCCCATCCCATGTATCATTCTCTGCTGTTACCTAGGGAGGAGTTTATAAAATATGGCAGGCATATTAATAGCAGTTCATTTTTTAAAATCACGCTATTTGGCTTAAAACCTACCAAATTATTTATACCAGCTCCTGTGTAGTTTAATGTCTTCATGTGAATGACTTGGGGTTTTTTTTCAATCTTAATTTGGCATTTTGACATGAACTCGCAATGAATAATTTGCTGACAGGTGTATGGAGACTTTATTATAAATATATCCTACTGGTTAAGGGCAGATAAATCTGAATTTTCACCAGCAGTGACAAATTCATGTGGTTCTTGAGATGTGAAGTGATAGATGACATTTCTGCCTATTCAGATGTTTTGTTACAGATGATTTTATTAACAGTGAGTTTCTAGGCTGTGCTTCTAGTCCTGAGGTTATGAATTAAACTCTACCTACCTGGATTAAGGAAGCTCCGTGTGCTCTTTCAGGTGTGTAACAAGTGGTCTGCCTTTCCAGACACCAGACTTGTCACCAGAAGCAGTGAAAGCCAGGAATTTAGCTGACAGTTTCAGAGGTCACTGAACATTTTAAATAAAATGTGAATAGATTTTATGAAGTCTGGAAGTTTTGGAATATGATGAAAGTAAAATAGGGAAGACGAGGGTACTAGAAAGTAGTTAGAAACTAGAGGAGGTGACATACAGATCTTACAAGGGGAACCATTCTGTTCTAGTATGGTGATAAATAGTGATAAATAATATGGTGATAAATACACTTCTTTGGGGGGCAGTGTTTTTGCAGGTTGTCAAATCCCTTACCCAAAACGAGAATTTTTAACAGAAGAAGAACCAGATGATAAAGGAGACAAAGTAAGTATAAGAAGAACAGCACAGTCGTGCTTCTCTGGCTTCCACCCTATTCCCTGTTCTCATCCTTCTTCACGTACTGCTTTTGAGTTTAAGTTTTTCTTTGTGTTTAAACACTTGAGAAGAACCAGCAGCAGCAGCAGGGCAATAACCACACTAATGGAACTGGTCATCCAGGGAACCAAGACAACAGTCACACACAGGGACCCCCACTGAAAAAAGTGAGAGTTGTTCCTCCTACCACTACCTCAGGTGGACTTATCATGACCTCAGACTATCAGGTATCTGTTTCTTTTTTTTTTCTTTTTAAGTTCAGATATTGTATTTTTGGGACTGATTTTTGCAGCTGACTTTTTTAACCTAAAATAATTCTGTGTCAATGTAATAGATGGCATTTTCTGGCATCTTCCATATCAGATGAAATGAACTTTGGTGTCTGTTTGCCCATCCATTCTCAAACTTTCTGGGTCAGTTTAAATTGGAATCTAGGATTATTGCAGTTACTAATTTATTACCTTCATTTTAGAGAATGCTAGTTATGGACCAGGATCCTGTTGTGCAGAGCTCTTTGTGGCCCTAAAATAGTGCTCAATATTTGAACAGGCCTTCAGTGCTATGAGGCAAAAGGATGTTGTAATAAAAAATTACGACGTGAGAATCTGGGCAAGAGTCTTAGTTGGGCAAATGGATTGGGAAGCTGTGTCCAGGTTGACAAAGAATTAGCCCAATGTTATTGTAATCTGTGTTTAAAGACCAGCAGAGATTTCAGGCTGTGTAAACCAGTGCTACTGAAGGTGAGGTGAAGTTGTAGCAATCAGTGAGTGCAGAAGAATGGGGGTAGAGGAGAAAAGGAAAAGAAAGAAACACTTAGGGAAGCTTGAAATGTGTGCTCTAGCCTTCCTGCCTTGGAGCAGTTTGTACCAGATGTCCTCAAAGGCTGCCCGGGGGCATGACTCTTATCCTCATGTAAATCTCTCTGTGCTTCCAGCACTACGCAAGACTTGCAAGAACCTACAAATGCAGAATAGGATCATTTTCAGGAGCTTTGTTGTGAGATAATCCCCAAGGGCTTTGGCTAAATCTGTCCTGGGCCGTCACTACCATTGCAGTTTGCAAGCTGCTCTCTGTGTATGAGGTAGGGCCAGACAGAAAAGCTTAGAACTATGGCCAGCCCAAGCTGTGGTGCAGCAGTGTGGGGTCCTTCCATGTATAAATATCATCTTTCAGTTAGGTTATGCGTCATAGGACACTCATTTACAGGAGATGCATCCCTTTTAACTTGCCAAGCAAGCTAGACCCCATCCCAGCCTTTTAGCTGGATCTTTCCTATTACTTTTGTGTGTCTATATAAGAAAGCAGTCACATTGATTCCCCTGTGCAGGAGAGGTGGGTGCAGGAGAGGTGGGTGCAGGAGCCCTGTTTGCGTGTCCTGCACCCCCTTGTGCTGCTGCACATGAGACAGCTCTGGCGGCCACTTGTGTCCCTGAGGTCTGCGAGTTGACAGATCAAAGCCTTGGAAGTCCTTGGTGGGAGTTGATCTCACCCCACCAGAGCAGAGTAGGGGCCGCTCTGTGCCCCCCTGTGCTTTGTGATACCCATCCAAGGCGCAGCCCTTTGCAGCAAGCTTAACTTCACAATAGGTTTGCCTTGAAGTCGTGGTAACTGCTGCTGCTCTTGGAAAGGATTTGGCTGCTCTGCCTAATCATTTTTGCTGTCCATCTAAAAGGCATTTCCAAAAATTGCTCCCCCCCAAAAAAAATCAAAAAAAAAACCCCCAAAGTATTCCCTGCTTCTAAAAATGCAGCTTTTAGTTTGCCCCAGCCTTGCAAGAAGGCAAGGAGGAGATTTGCTCCAATTAAGGCGTCTCAGAAATACGATGCGATGTAGACTTGCCAGCACTGGAACAAAAGCAGCTAGGAGCTCCCTATGGGTGGTTTCAGGTCTCCTTGGAAGGAGAAAAAAAGATGAAAGAAGGAAAAAAAACCCACTCTGTGCTTCTGATGCTGCAACTTGAGGAGCTGGCAAACACACGGCACAAGGCAGCTCTGTCTGATCCAACACCTGCCCCTTTGTTTGCGCTCCGTTCCTCGGCCAGGCCGGTGGAGCGTTGCCATCTCCTGGGCAAGCCCTTCCCAGGCAGCTCGGAAGCCAGACTGCTCTCTGTGGAGCCCCTTGACCTCTTTATCCTTTGATTCCTTGTCCTTTTCCCATGTGTAAAAGCAGCAGGCAACATGGCATGGGGACTTCCTTGATTCCTCCTTCAAATGTGCAACACGACGCTCCCCAAGCGCCTGTGAGCAAACGCCCTGGAGCAGTTCTGCTACCTGGAGCTTTCTCCTGTGATTAACTCTGGGTGTTTCTCGGAATTCAGGGGCTTTTGCTCCCTTAAACACATCCTCTGCCACCCCTCCAGAGGGATGGCCCCAGAGTGACCCTCTCAGTGACTTAGTGCAGCTCTCTGGATGTCAGCAGGTGTGACCGAAGCTCAGTGTTAGCCATGAAGTTCACATTGATTCCTGCTGGCAGCAAACTTTGGGAATAAACCTTTCTTCCCCCTTCCCCCCTCGAGAATTAGCTCATTCCGGAGAACGCATTGAATTTGATTTCCCGTTTGCACATTTGCCATGATCTCAAAATCCTGGATCTAATTTCTATTCTAAATGCAGGATGGCATAAATAAAATGGGAGCTATTATTTACTATGTTATGCTCTAATGTATAAAATATGGGTATTTTAGTATTTTACTTCTCTTGGATTTTGGCTCACCATAGTTTTGTGTATTGGGGCCTTGCTAGCTAAGCCACAGCCTTAGAGCATTCCCCACGGAGAAGAAGTTTCCAGCCCTTTCCTAGGAGCTGCCTCTGCCTGCAATCCCAATGAGTCCTGTTAGCGCAGATGTTACCACTGCAGTTTCTGAAAGCTGCAAAATTTTGTGTGCAAACATGCAAGAAATACAGTACAAACAGCACAGTAAGTTAAGGAAAACATGAAATATGTGAAGTGTGCCAAGTGGCTGCATGTTTATGTGGAAAGCCCATTCCGTTGCAGGCCTCTGTTTCCCCACACGTTGTGCAGCTCGCTCCAGGACAGACCCAGAGCCCGTTCTAGCTGGTTTGCTCAGAGCGCCTTCCGTGAGGGAGGAGCGCTCTGCTCCATAAACCCCTGGGGTTCATGTTTTATGTTATCACAAAAACACTGGTGGGGAGGGCGCCCTGTTGGGAGCAGCCGTTGCTGCTGGGCAGCTTGGCCGAGCTTGGCCCCTCACAGTCATGAGGAGCTCGACCGGAGCCGTGAGCGCCGCTGGAGGCCTCAGCCTGGGCCCTGCTGGTGGACACGGGGTGGTGACGGCCCGGCCCTGTCCGGCCTTGCTGCCACTCTGGGCAGGAGCCCCTCACGGGAGCCCTTCATGGGAGCCCCTCATGGGAGCTCTGTTGTGGGAGCCCCTCAGGGGAGCCCCATGGTGGGTGCCCCTCAGGGGAGCCCCATGGTGGGCGCCCCATGGTGGGCACCCCGTGGTGGGCGCGCGGCGGCGCTCACGGCCTCGCTTGCCTCCCGCAGCGTTCCAACCCGCACGCTGCCTACGCCAGCGCCGGGCCGAGCACCTCGCAGCCGCAGAGCAGCCTGGGCTACTCAACTACCTCGCAGCCGCCGCCGCCGCCGCCGCCGCAGTACTCGCACCAGGCGCACCGGTACTGAGCGGCGCCGCCGCCGCCGGCCCCGCCGCTCCGAGCGGGCCCCGCGGGAACGCGCCGCCCGGCCGGGAGCCGCTCCTTCCATGGTTTACTTGACACGGCTCACGCTGGCCGACCCACGCGTTGTTCTTTTCTCTCCAGTGACAGTCTGTAGCAGTCGAAGCTGTGAAATGTGCTAGGGGCAAAAGCGTTTTTGTTGTCGTCTGTGGTGAGTTCTCTTGGTGTAACAACGTTTCTCTGACCAATAGTCGCCGGCGCCTTGGAGCCGGTGCTTGAAGTGTGTGTTAACCTGGCCAAAACAAAACGAGGCAAAACAGGCGTGACGCCGATGGCGAGAGTTTTTGATATACATTTCTTTTTAGTGACTTTGTGGGTTGGTTCGTTTTCCACGTAGAGCAATGTTTTCTGACCAACGCAAATTGCTACGAGGAGATTTTTTTACAGACATGGAAACGTTTGCGTTTTTTTCCAGCAATGACAGACCTCCCAAAGATTAATTTCCAACATGAGTTTGTTTTTGTTTTGAAATCGATGACTTGACTGGTATTAAAGCTGCTATTTGATAGTAAAATAAGTATGTTGTCATTGATATAAACATGTTTGGTTCCGCAAACCAACTGAAATGATTGTCATAGTGTTTTATTTTTTCCTGTTGGTGGTGATGATTCGTGAGCATGCTTTGGGATGACAAAAGCATGAGTGATATTCCTGAAAAGGTGCGGCGTTCGTTCGGATATTTCGTCATGAGTCTGGAGACCCAGCTTGGTGTAGTGGATTTTCCATGCAGTTCATTATTTTTTTAAAGCGTCCGCACGGTGTCTAGGGGTGCCATTCCTACACAAAAGGACCGAGGTGGTAGGAGAGCCTTAGAATTTATGAGGAAAAAAAAAACCTATTACATACAATGTACTGTATCAAACTATTTTACATGAATGACGCAAGTATTCTGAATAAAAAGAATTAACCATTGTTAAAAGCAAGGTGTTATGTAATAAATTTATTTTTCATAAATCTGCACATGAGCTTTGCCTGTGTTCCTTTCTAACCCCAACAGCCGTCCCGCTCCACCGTGTGTGCTGGGTTGTGCTCTCGGAAAGCAGAGCCCACAGGGCTTTCCTTGCACGTGAGCCGGCTCCTGGGACCGGCTTCACACACTGGGGAAAGGGCAGGAGAAATCCAGGCAGCCGGAGATGTCCCGGACCTGCAGGTCGTTGCTCGCTGCGTTTCCCACATCGTGCAAGGGGTTTCCATCCACCTCGTCCAGCGACGGCCTGGATCTCATGCAGACGCTTCTTCCAGGGCTTCTGTAGCTTATTCTTACCTTGATATTCACTCCACAGGGTGTATTTATGGCATCTGTATTTCCTGCAATATATCCAGAGTTCTTTTCTACAAGTGTTTCAGGTAGCAGGACCCAAAATGCAAACTGAGGAAAAATTCCATTTTTCCAAAAGTAGGTGGTTCCGAATGTCAAAAAACCTTTGCTGTTAGTTTGCACTTGAATTTAATTTTTTATTAGTAAGGAACCTGAGATAAAGACGTAGCTTATCAACTAATTGTAATAAACCTAAATTATACTCTACATTTAGTTTTAAATTTGTGCTACTCCATTTGCAGTAATTTCATTCATTTTATTCTATTCTTAGTAGCAGATTACTTCCACAAACAGTGATCCTGCAGGGAAATCAAATATTTGAGTTGCACTTTGAGCTGTTCCTGTTTCTGAGCCAGCTGGTTGTTTTGGAGGATGACTTGGAGATTTCCCTCTCTGGAGCTGCTAGAAGGAAGAGGTTTCGAGTGCTCGGCCTAACCTCGGATATGTGGCCACACTGACTAAGCTTCCACTGCAGGTAAAGGTGACTTTGTTAAACCCTGGGCAGCCATCAGTGACCTTCTGCATGAGGTAAGTATCTTCATACTGACCCAGGAGTAGTGAGGGCAAAGCTCTAAATAATTTTCTTGAAATATTTTTTTCTGTGAAAAAGCAAAAATCAAAGCAGAGGAGTTAACCCAGATCTGAGGCTGTTAACCCAGATCTGAGGCTGTTAACCCAGATCTGAGGCTGTTTCCCAGGAGCCTGGTGAAGTCCGAGGCAGCAGTTTGGCTCAGCAGGGGACAGGCCGCGTGAGAGCCCCAGCTCTGTCCTCCCACAGCAGAGCATGTGGTGGCAGGTCAGGAACTTGGAAGCTTTTTGTTCTCCCTAGCGATTGTTGGGGCCCATCTGAGCGTGGAGCAGAGGCTGCCACGCTGCTCTCTGCTCGTGCTGCTGGGCACAGGTTTATGCAGCCAGTGGGCTGCAAAGCTGAGCCTGAACCTCGCACCTGGGGAACTGGGTGCAGATATGGGCTCCCCAGTATAAGAGGGACATGGAGCTTCTAGAGAGGGTCCAGCAGAGAGCGACAAAGATGATTAAGGGACT
>JAUBOD010000824.1:3839034-3851914 GCA_032353885.1 Nothura maculosa | reverse complement strand
CTTTGGAAATCCAGTGGATTATCTACATGATTACAAAAGGAGATATTGGAATTTTATCTTCCAAATTCATTTGTTTAAGCAAAGGTATGGAAATTTCTCAGTAAATATTCAGGAGAAAAGCAACTCAGAGGACTTGGTAGTACAGGGAGGAGTATCCCAAGGAGCGTGAGTAATTTCAGTAAGGCTGCACTTCCATCTAGATGCTCAAATCCCCTTGAAAATCCAGATCACTGACCACATGTCTTGGTGACACTGCACCTGCTTTAAATTACTGAGAAAAAATAACTATAAAACTATAAAAATAACCATAAAACTAGCATAGTTAAGAACAGTCTTTGTTGTTGCGGTCATGAAATTGGTGCAGTGGATCCTCTGTGTCCCACATCAGCTGGGGTTTTCTTGCTCTATGACTTAGCTGAATAAAGACTGTCTTGAGAAAGAGCTTGGTCACTTTGTCATCATGTAGAAATAAAGATGCTGGGAGTATCTCATGCTCCTCACAAACCAGTTCTGTCATATGTGAATCACAGAATCACAGAAACTCAAAAAGAAGCTGGAAATGCACATTAAAACTTATCAGGAGAGGGGCAGTGAGTGGGAATGAGCTGCACGCCTTGCGGAATGACACGAGGGAGCGATGCTTCTTGCAGGATCCTTCCCACCGCAGGGATCACGAGGGCTGTTGGCCATGGGACCTCTCTGGCTGAGGGAGCACAACGGATGCTCTGTGGCTGCTAAGCTCCTTTTTCCCTCTCTTACATTGCTGTGGCAGAACAGTGATAATGTTAAGGCCTTCAAGTGTCTGGCGAGCTTAATTGCTAACAGAGAGAAATCAGAAATTTTCAAAGACTTTTATTAGTCCAGATCTCAATATTACAGAAAAAAAAGAAAAAAAGCAAAGAATAATGTTAAAAAAGGATCCTAATAATAACAGAGCTAAAATGATTATGCTCACTCCTAGTCTTTAGCCCCTTTTCCAGTGCTATGCAACCCCTTGCACTGCCTCTCCATGACTTCAGTGTCACCGGCATCTCCAAATCCTGTACTAGGAAGAGGGTAGCACTGATAGTTTATTCTTCAATTTTCCATAGGATCCAGGTAAAGTATTTATGTATTTTATATATTTCCTTGTATGCTGTACACCTCACTGTGTGATTCCACTTTACGTCTGAATTCACTGTGTGATTCCACTTTACGTCTGAGTTTACTATACACGGTGTACATTATGTTACAAAGATAAATAAGTGTAAAACAAATTAGGTGTAGCCTCTGGGCATCAGAAAAACATGGCAATAGGGATGTGCAAGCTCAAACAAAGTTCCACATGGGCTAGACAAGTTAATACAGAGTAAGGCTGATGAACCTCAGTCCTGAGGCCTGTGAAGCCAGCAGAAAGCCTGCAGCCTGCTACTGCAGTGGCACTAGTGCACTGCTGTGCTGCGGGGCCACACGTGTGGTACTTGAGAGCTTTAAGCCTCTCGGGAAGCTTAGCACATGGGCCTCGCTCTTATCCTCGGCCTCATCGTCCTCTGTGATAAATAGTCTCTCCCTGAGCTGTTAACTCTTGAGTATGTGGACGCTTCTGTCTCGCCACGTTATGCTGCCTTGAACCCTGCTGTGAAGACAGCCTTTTCCTTGGTAATACCAGTCTAGTTTCCTTGGCTCTTCCCCTTCTCATGCAAGTCGTCTTTTAGCTGCTGTCTCTTCTGGGTCTTCTTCCTCTCATCAGGCTTTTCCCTTTGCCTGGGACTCCCAATGACTGCAGGCATGGCCATGTGAACTGAGATCACAGTCACACCACGTCCTGGCTCCTTTGAGGGGTTTTCAGAGCTCAGATCACACGTGCAGTGGAAAGACTACGCAACACTCCCATGGGATAGGCCCACATCTTCAGCGCACAAAGGCTCCTGCAAATCTTGGCTCTGACAAGCTAGAGTAGAAGTGGTCTAACACTGGGCTTAGAACTACTTTGGAGTCATCTCTTCTAAGCTGTACCAACCTCTCCATAGCCAAAGATGCTTATGAGGACGGTTTGGTGCACAAACAGTGGTAGACTGCACAGATATAATGCAGCAAGCTATCAGTAGCATAACAGCAACATTTTCATCTCTAAATAGAAGGTCTGTTAGCAACGTACTGAAAGTCCAGGAAGTTGGTTATGATGAAAGGGTAAAAAAGATAAGGCAAAAAGATTTTCTGCAGATGAAAAAGTACTTTAGGAAACACAACTGAGAAAATATTATCTTTTTGTCCATTGACCTGCATTTATGAGACTGTTAGCTGAGGAATTTCTCAGTGCTTGGATGTAGGGGTGCAGGTAGCAAATGTACCAAAGGCCATTAGATGTCTGCAGAGGCCTAGTTCACCATCAGAATAGTTAATAAAGAAGCAAAGGTCTCCAGGGCACTCTCAGACTGCTCAGATCAGACTAACTCTTCTGCAGAGTACACAGACATGGAGGTGAAGGAGTTGTTAGAGAAATCCTGTTCAGAAAGCAGCATTCAAAAATTAATCAGATCTGCAACTCTGACAGGGAACGAATGTTGGAAATGGAAAAAAACCCTCCTGAAAAGCACTGAGAACTTTGTGTTAGGGTCTAGGATGTGATCTTTTATTCAATTGCCTCCTAAAAACCTGTCTCATTAGAACAGGAGTGTCTCATTAAAACAGAACAGGAGAGGTTGGCTGAGCCACAAATATTTTCTATAGTTAGGTGCTAATGCAGGTGCTCAGGTGAGAGTATGAGTCAAACTTCCAGAGCGTCCTTGGCAAAGCAGGAATTCGTGAGTGCTCCAGGAGCGCTCCAGCCTCGGGAGCTGGCATTGGGCTCCGCTGCCGCAAGGACCAGACATCACAGCTGCAGTTGGAGTCGCTGGAAGCCCCTCTGGGCACCGCGGGCTCCGGGCACCTTGTGCCTCTGTCCTGCCATGTCCTCGGGGCAGGAAGGGAAGCCTTTCCTCAAGGATGCTGGCACTGGCACAAGCAGCAGCCCTGGAGGGGCACAGATAAAAATAGATGTTGGAAGGGAAGGCGGCGATAGAGCTAAACTCGTAGGAGTCATCTGAGCTTCTGTTGTGCTTTTTTTGGAAAACTTTCACAGGCTTTTTAAGCAGCTGGCATGAAGCTTTCCGTTGGCTATGAGAATCCCTTTTGAGAATCATCTCCCATTTGTACTTTTACTATTCATCCTTTCAAGAGAAATATTGTGCCCATTGAAAACACAGCTTCGCATTATTCCTGCTCTGTGTGTGTGAACCTGCCCCAACGGGCAGTATCCCGGAGTGTAAATGCAGGTCTAAATGCAGGTCTGTCTATAACATTGTTCCAGACTTTCTGCTGACCAGGTATGAAACTAATTTGGGTTCTGACAGTATCTGCCTAGCAGGTGCAGCACACTGCCCATAACCTAATTTCACACTAATACTACATAGTAAGGTTAGATGACGATCATCTTTGACTGAATTTCAAACAGCCACCTAGCCATAATTCAGAGACATTCTTATTAGGAAAGCCTTGAGGTCTACGTTGTACTTTGCACATACTTGTGCTCTGCCAAAGCCAGTGGTATTTCTGCCTACATATGAGAGTGCCTTTAATAAGAACATATATAAGGGTGTGTTTAAGTACTTTTTGCAAAGTTGAATTCTAGCTAGTCTCAGTTTCTTTCTTCATGTTTTGCACCACTTCACACACCCAGAAATTTAACTGGAACTACGTAAATCTGAGAGGTCTTGACCTGGATTAAACACCCTCCGGGCTGGCAGCCCCATTAGGTACGAGGGTTTCCCTATGCTGTAGTAATCCCTGGGTGCCAAACTGCCCCTGAAACTGCTGAAAATAAATCAGGGTAGGTCTGATGCTGCTCAACTCAACTTCACTGATGTTTCCAGCTAGATAGACTCTTTCTGCAAGCCGTGGACAATAAATTAGACCCCTGCCTAGGCTCACATTTGGGAGAAGCTGGCCTCTCTCCATTCAGTAAGACGGGGGTCCAACTAGACATTAATTAGAGTTGCCTAAAACTGTGTGGCTTTGAGCACCCCTCCTGTGTTCCCAGCCCAGCTTGGATAATCCAGGCTTCTCTATTCCGTCGCCAGTCCTTTAAGCTCTTCAATCGTCTCTTTTTAATATAATCCATTTTTCCTACTGCAAACATGAAGTATGTAATGGAATGCATGTGTTTTGGGAGCAGGGAGGCTATGAGAATGCCAAATAAATCAATAAAAGGTTTAGCACATCATTTTTCATTGTAGGGATACCATGAGGCATTTATGCATGCCTGTTGGTGGGGAAAAGAAAACAAGAGGAAGCTATTATAAATGTACAGCAAAATTTAATTAGAGGGGAAGAGCTTGCATCTGAATTTCATGAGGTCTATTAATATTTTGGTCTTCTTTAGGGCAATACGATTATGCCATTCCCAAACTGATTGTTTCCAAGCAACGATGCAGATCCTCATATCTGTTTGCTTATCTCTTTACTTTGCTGCTTAACCAGAGAAGCTTCCAAAAATAGCCGTGTAACTGATGGTATCAGGTACTATACGTAAATTCAAGACTATGATATTGTTTTAAAAAGATGTTGCAGATTTGCTATGTTTGGAAGTTTTCTTCAAAAGTATATTGGTGCTTATGTAAGGTTATTGCAAGTGATTTTTCCTCTTTCCTTTTAAGAATGAGGGAAGTGATCCACAATGCAACCAATATGTGGCATGATTCAATGTGCTGTTTTCATCTGGACACAGGGCTGTTGAAACTTTGCTGTGGTCAAAGGATAAAATAAAAATGCTCTCTCTGAGGAACTAATCCTAAATTGTGGCTAAGAATAATGCTGCAGGTCTTCAGAAACTATGGTTCAGCAAGAGATTGCTTTTCAAATGCTCTCAAGTGTGACTGTCTAAAGGGCCAAATCTTCCATGCTTTACTAATTGAAAGCTCCCTTCATGTATTATAAAGGAATGCAAAGTTACATAGCTATGTATAATAAATAATAAATAACTAGTTGCAAATGACATCATTGTTTTTTAGCCTCAGGATTCTCCAGTTAGTGTGGAAATTGTGCAAGGTGCGTTAAGAAGAGATCATTTTCTCCCTTTCCTGCCTGCTTTGGCTTTGATGACATCATAAGTATGACCTAGGAGCCAGTGTTTACTGTTTCAGCTTTCAAAAAGGCTGCCTTAGGAGCTCAACTGTCAAATGGCATTAATGTATTTTCTAGAGTAAGAAAATTTAGCATTTATACATAATTTAGTATGAAAAAGGGCTTCATAGGGTTCTCTGATAGTTACATGAAGGGACTATAATGTAGTTCTTTGTACTCCATAAAAGGAAATGGATCACCTCAGAAAAGAAATATATCTGCTATTTAACAGTGCGAAGCAATGAAGCACAAAGTTTAGGACTGGAAGTGAAAAAAATACTATTATTGCTAGAAATTTCAGAATTTATTGTGGCAGAATGTAATTACCAACTGGTTGCAATGCTGTGATTTATATTTGTGCTCGTGTACAAATTCTTTGAGATGATTAATAACCAACTCAATCTGTTATGCTCCTAACAACACTTCTGGCAGGTCACAATAGCTCAGTAATCATCTGTCATGTGGGTTATTGTGTTATTGGATATATAAGGTCTCCTGCATTAAGCTAGCTTGAAGTCTCTGGGAACATGAGCAGGCAGATGCAGCTCTGTTATTATTTGCATTGCAGTATCACCCAAGATTGAGTGAGGGATGAGAGCCTTGGTGGGCTAGATATTGTACAGTACTTGAAAGGAAAGATGGCTTTCCCTTTCAGGGTTCATGATTTAATTATAGGATGGGAATTTACAGATAAGTAGAGCGGAGTAGGGGGAGTTCATCATAGTAGTGGTTGCACTTCTTACAATAAACTCCAGCCAGAGCCAGCCATCAGGCTACATCTCTTACAAGATCATTATTGGATAGCAAGATGGAATTACCGTGTGTGCAAGTCAAAGACAGATAATTTCTTCTCATTTGTACCCCTGCAGCAACCAGAGATCTACAGAGATTGTGCAGTTCGGCTACAGTCCTCAGTTTAGTGAGTTGCAGTTGAGTCAAACGTAAAGAGAGAGACTTTGAACACACCATGAAGAATGGGAAATTTATCTTCTTTAGTTTGGTTCCATGGATTCTTGAGAGAAGCAAAGCAGTGAGGAAAAGCTTGAAAAGCTTGCTGTCTTCTGTTCTTTGGATGATTTAATGGGATGCAGAATGAGAAACATAAAAAATAATAATTGAGGAAGATGATACATATGTGAGAGAGGAGAGGGTTGGAGAGAACAAGGCAGAGCCTCATGTAAGGAGAAAGAAGCTGGGCTGAAGACTTCGGAGCGGCTGGGAACGGCCTGTGAGCCACATAATGACACCCGGTATCTGACTGTCTTTGGAGACTCTTGCATTTGTTCCAGCCAACTTGAGTTTCTTGGCCTTGAGGCTGGCACTTCCCACGCGGCACAACAGGACTTGACATTTACAGTGAAAGAAGGGCTAGTGAAAGAAGGGGGTATCCGTCAGATAAGGAACCAAACAATTCAGTGCTAGAAACAGGAAAAACAAATGCTGTAAATTAAAAAAACTTTATCAAAACAGGATATTCAAATCTGACCTCCCTGGCACTGATGTAGATCTGGAAAGAGACCAGTGATACCAAGAGAGGTGCCAATATTTATACCAATGTAGCTGAATGAGAAACTTGGCTCAGTTATTGATCTTCACCCCTCACTGAGACAACAGTTTTGAGGAACTGAGTGGTTTGAGCAGTCCGAACTGTTATTTTGTGTGTGACACAGGCAGGGGCCTCTTCCCTCCTTGGCCAGGTGTGTGCTGCCAGTTTCTTCCCCTTATTTTGTGCTTCAACCATCACATCTCCTCCCTGCTGCTGCTTTGTATGGCTCCCAGGCTGCAAGAGATGTAAAGGAGGAATAAATAAAAAGAAATCCCACCACTAATTTCAAACTGCCCTTTACAAAGGGCATGGCAGTTAGGGGAAATAAAATGGAGCCTGGCCGTAAAACCCGCACAATACTCCACCGTGAGGGGCCGCCGGCCGCCATTAGGGGGGCGCCCTGAGGGGCCGCCGGCCGCCATGTCGGGGCTGCCCTGAGGGGCCGCCATTAGGGGGGCGCCCTGAGGGGCCGCCGGCCGCCATGTCGGGGCTGCCCTGAGAGGCCGCCATGAGGCGCCGCCGCCTCCTTCCCTGCGCCGCGGCCGGGCCGGGCGCGCCCTGTCCGTGGTGCTGAGGCACCGGCGGCGGCTCCTCTCCCGCCGCCGCGTTTCCCTCGGGCTCGGGCCGCTGTCACCCCGCGCACATCCCGGCCGGGCCGCCCCGCTTGCAGCCGCCCTGAGACGGCGGCAGATTAATTAATGCCGAGGGCTCGGAGGTGAAGGGCTCTCCGCGTGGTCACAGCAGCTGCCTCCGCTTTGCTGTTTCGCCTTTATTGCTTGCACTGGATGGAGGATTACAGCAATACTGGGAAAAAAAGCTTCTGTTTCGATTTTGGTTTTAATGTATTTCCTTTTAATTTTGGGGATAGCTGCAGAAGTAATGAGAAACAGCAGGGCCCAGGCAGCTGATGGAGATTGATCGTTATGTGTGTTTGGCTTTTGATGACCTTTGGGGAAAGCGGGTATTTAATTTTTACTGATGCTGGAGAGGCACAGACAAAGTCCTGACCTTTCGGATCCGGGGTGACCACTCGGAGCATCCCACTGAGAATTAATTACAATTGCCTGGAGCGGCTCCAAGAGGCATTTACAGGAGCGCTATAAATGTGGTAAAAACGATCAGTGCGCCGGGAGAAGCCGTGCCACGTGCCTGCTGTGGCAGCTAAAAGAAGCTCAGGCCTGACAGCTTGTTTTGCTGCTCCTTAACGAGGGTGAAGTAGGAGAGGCAATGCCCGGGCTCCAGGGCAAAGACTGCTCCCCATGCAGCCTCTCAGGACTAGCTGAATCATGGGAGCACAGACTGGTTGAGGTTGGAAGGGACCTCTAGAGATCACCCAGTCCAACCCCCTGCTCCAGCAGGGACACCCAGAGCACGGGGCACAGGGTGGCAGCCAGGCGGGTTGGGAAGATCTCCAGGGAAGGAGACTCCACAAGGTCTCAGATGAGGCAGAACAAAAATCAGATGTCTCCCCAGGAGAGCCAGAATGGGGCAATTCTCCCCCTGCATAAAGCAGGACCCATCGTGAAGCCTCCTGCAAGTGCAAAGTGGAAGCCAAGAGCTCCACACAGGAGCTCCAGGTGAGGGAGGTTTCTAAAACTCACGACATGCTGCAGTGCCCCTGCCCTTCCGCAGCTCACACAAGCTGGGGCTGTGCGTTATTCGGGAGTTTGCAGCCCTCCCCTCCAGAGGTCACTTCAAAGATGGGAAGTCATGTAGAAATCATGTATGTGTGGAAGGTTTAGGCAGAGGTCACTTGTGTAAGATAGGATGAATTTGTGAGATCTGCCAGAGGTGGGACTGTACGAAGATTTGAGTAAGAATTGTAAAGCCATCTAAATTTATGTTGGAGAAGGATTTAATTGGGAATGATGATGAAAAAGCCAGAAATGTGGATTAACCGAAAACAGAAAGGGCAGCCAAGTTACAGCAGATGGCTTTTTCTTATTCTTAAAGTGCTTTATAATAAGTAAAATATGCTAGGTAATGAGAGTTGTTTCTAAACTGGTTTTTTTTTTTCTCTTCGTAAGGTTTCACATAAGGCACAGACTAAAAAAAATCAAGATCAAGACATAGCTGCAGACGGTCTGTATCGAACTGCGTTGGTTGCTGAGCCCCAGAGATGGGTTTGATGTGCGGAAGCAAGGACAGCTGTCTCCGATTCCAGCAGATTCCACCAAATGAGCAAACAGCCCCTTTCCTCCCTTCCGCCTTCCCTCCCCGAGCAGCTACATTTCACTGCTGTTTCTCTCGTAGAGCTTCCCAGCCACCCTGTCTGTGGATTCACTCAGATTTCTGTATTTTGACAGGTTTTTGTTTTGCCTCGTTGAGGCTGCTCGTTCTATCTCTCCTGCATCTATTAAGGATTCCTCCTCTAACGTTATTATCCAAACAGCAGATTTTTTCTATGCTTCAGAATCTGCTGTTAAGATTTTATTTAAGTCTTCCCTTTATTCCATTTGTGGACTCCTTTTTACCCCAAATGGGAGGGAATGAGGGGGAGAAAAGCAGGAGAAGAGACCGCGTATCGTAGATGACATGTTCTTGATTTCCCAGCAAAGCTTCCTTACCGTAGGGGGTTGTGCAGCCCCGTTCCTGTTGGCACACGGAGCGCTCCTGGAGTGCACTGCGGAGCCCGTCGCCTGTTGGAGTTTGAATGCACATGGGCAGTGTTTCCTTGTGCACTGGAGCAATTGCATCTAAACTGCACATGGGAATGGAGCTGGGCATGGAGTTATCTTTCCTGAGGACTGTAGGCATCCAAGCAGCTTGCAGGCACGGCTAAGACACACAGAAAATGCTGGCTTTCATGATTTTTTATTTAATGTAAAGTTGAATCCCACAAAGAACTGAGCATATCAACCCAGGGAGCACTGGTGGAGCTTTAATGCCACAAGTAGTTGGACCAAAGACCCTAAGATAAGAGAAGGGCAAGGGGCTGTGCAGGGAACTCATGACTGAAGAGACTGATGCCTCCTGTACTGGGGGTACCCAAGTGCCATTAGAGCCAACGGGAGGCTTGGGATATAATGTGCAAGACATTATATCACCTAACAGGGTGATTTATTTTCAGTGTATGAACATGTGCACTGTGTTTGGAGGAAGAGCATGATTTCTAATGTAAAACATAGCTAAATTGTATTAGCTATGGAAAAAAGCGGCAGAAAAGGTAAGGAACTGAAGTGATGAGGTTATGTTGAAAAGGACAATTCAGAATGCACCTCACACCACAAATCTGAGCGACACGGCACTCAAACTCCATTGCAAAGAAAGATAATGATTTCAAGATTAAGAGTGTTTTATTTATTTATTTGTGGAAATAAGTCCCCTCTTCTCTGCTTTCAAGCCCTATATTGTAAACTATCAGCTTCATCTCAACCTTAGCTATTTTCAGTAACATTCAGGCTCCTAGGGAAGAGGACTCTCCTGTTAGAAGAAGCAGTAGTTGAAATACGTCTTGGTAATTAAACAGTTTAGCTTTACATTTATTTGCTGAAAATCTCCCCAGTGACATATTAATTATGCATAAAGCCTTCCCTTGTAAAAAAGAAAAAAGTTGGTTGCTTTTCAAATACCCATCTCATCTCCTTTTATTTTTAGTAAGCAGTTCTTTCAAAATGACAGCATTTCAAGCGTTTAAATACTTTGATAAAGATCTAACTCCCATTCTGATTATGTTCCCAAATTACTATCTGGTGTGTTTTTTATCACAACACAATAGTGGTGCTGCGAAGCAGGAAATAGCTTTGCTCTTAATCTCGATTTTCATTCAGCTCTTCCCTATTCAAGGCACCTTCTTTCAGCAGAGCTGCTCAAAAGGGCGTCTATAGAGTCTGGGGCTGCCAAAGAAAGAAACCCGTGGAGGGCTTATGGTTGGGAAAGGCTCCTTGGAGCAAGCAGCTGTTGGAGTGGGGAACGCAGGGGGAAGTATTGAAGCTCCCTTGCTAAGTGCCTCTGTCTCACGCAGATCGCACTGGCCAGGCCGTGCTCCCCATGCGTGTGGATCCTCAGCCTTTGGGTGAACACTCCAATATCCATTACTTAGTGCAGGCTCCAAACCTGGCCTTTCTGGGAAGGCAAAAGGGCCGGTGTCCAACTATCTGGCTCCTTCAGGGCAGTTCTGAAGCATCACGTAGTGTCTCATCAACAAGTGAGGGTTGTGCACTAGATGCAAGAGGAAACACCAGCATCCCAGCTATCCGAACTGTGATAAGTTATCCTGTCAACTTTAATATATGAAATATGCTGTATGGGTAGCACAAAAGTGTTTGGGTCCCTCCAAGTCGCTGGTGTACACAGAGGGTTTTCACATTGCTTTGTGACATTAACAAGCTGGAGAAAAGCCAGGTGGGTGACATGCCAAGCAAACTGGAGAAAAATGGTTGCAAAACAGTAATTGGAAAATAGTTATTGAGGGTTCACAGTTACAATGGAAAACTATTGGCTCGGTTTCTGTCTGGCATGTGTCCTGCATTGGCTATTTGTTTTTTTTAAATTTTCTTCAGTGAGCTAGATGATGAAATAAAAAGCATATTTATGACATTTGCAGATGTCACAAACCTGGTGAAGTAGCAGTCAAAATGATCCTGACAAATGGGACAGCTGGCCCGGAAAATAGGATGAACTTCAAAAAGGAGAATGCAAAGTCTGCATTAAATCTGGGGAAATCAAGTGCGTGAATGCAAGATGGGAAACAGCTGACGAGGCAGAAGTTTTCTGAAAAAGAGGTGGAAGTTACAGCAACTTGCAAGCTGGAAATCCATCAGCACCGTCAAACTGTTATGGTAAAAGCAAATGTGCTCGTGTCGCTGCTGGCTGCTTCTCAGAGGGCTCCTCAGGGGCCTCCTGTATGGACCCAGGACACTTCAGCAGTGTCTTTGCTCCATGTTGTGCAAACCTTTATACACACTTGTCCCCTTGTCCGGAGAACACTGGAATCTGCTGCCCATCCGACAAGGGAGGATCAGGAGAGAGGGAGGAGGATGAGGATCATGGGGAGGGATCTCATCAGTGCAAGGGATTTCTTTTGTGACAGAGCTAACTTGGCCATCACTGCGCTCTCCTTCATGCTCTTCCTTTAGCCTATTGTAGAGTCTGAAGCTGATGTCCCCAGGGCTTGGATTCTGCTGTGACACCACAGCACCTTGAACAAGGGCTTGCTCCAAAATCCTGCAGGATAAACCAAGGTGTCTCTGATCCCCATTGTTTCCTGCTGCCCCTTCCCGAGGCTCTTGTTCTGAACCTCTAAAGAAGGGCAGTAGTTTTTGGCTCACCAACCTGGTAACTTCATTAGTTAGCAAACCCAAAGCCTGGAGCACGGAAAAGAGACAGGGAGCTGAGGGAGAAACGGAAAACTTGCGATAACGTGAGATAATTCTCTGCATGTGCAGAGTTGGTACTGATGTTGTGTGGAAAATACCTTGAGCAGAAAACAGCTTTGAAAGATGCTTCTGGGGGACAATTCCAAATCATTCCTGTGTCATTTTTTTCCATTCAGCAGAGTGAAAAAGTTGCTGAGGACTCCTGAGAATGGAGCTCCGTGAACTCTGTAGCACTAAGCAACATGTTGCTGTCCTGTGGTCTCTCATTTTTATGGACCTAGGAGACCTTTTATTGACCTCCTAGAAACAGGAGAACCTATTTCTATCTGAAATGATCCATCCCATGAGTCCTAACCGTACCTGCACACTACAGTGTCTCACTACTCATTAGTTTTTTGTATTTTACTTTTCCTTACTGAACTCACTATAATGTCTTTCATGTGTTTGTTTTTAAAGGCGGCTTCTCCTACTGACAGTGCCCTAAAATCATGGAGAATTTCTGTCCTCTCCTGCTGCAGATCCCCTGTCCTTTTATGACCCTCACCTACTGCTGCACCAAGTGTCAGCGCCAGCAGAGAAAAATGAGTCCTACAAGGCAAATACTTTTTATGACTTACACTTAATGGGCCTTACTATTAATTGGCAGAATTACAACTCTGGTTCCGCTGATGAAAGTAGCCGTCATGAGGAGTCATTAGCCTTCCTTTTGTTCTTGTTTTTCTGCATTTTTTGTTCCCGAGATTGATTACAGGGAGCGACTCTTTGAACCTCCACTGAGTGTTTTCTTTGAGGATCTACTTGCACCTTGGTTTCATACCCTTTGCTGGTTTTTCCATGTTCCAACAACATGTGTGTTAAAAGGAAAACAACCAAAAAA
>JAUBOD010000824.1:3795015-3807593 GCA_032353885.1 Nothura maculosa | reverse complement strand
TGCCACCTGCTCTAGGTGCCCGCTGGAGCGGGAAGGTTGGACCAGATGATCTCTAGAGGTCCCTTCCAACCTTGAAGGTTCTGTGGTTCTGTGGTGGCCTGAGGAGTGAGGCTGCTCTGCGCTGTGTCCCCAGGCCCCATGAGCAGCAAAGCTGGGGCTGCTTCCCCAGGAGGAACCCGTGCAAACACAGGGGCAGCAGCCAGGCGGGCTCGCCCTGCACTCACATAAACACCAGCAATGGCCTCGGCCCTTCTCATTGCTCAGGGCATGATCCCTTAGTGGATCATATATATTTATATATGTATGTGCACTCTTGATAGCTGGGCTTGGACTGTCAGCTGGGCCCGGCATCCCCACTGTCCTGCACTGCTGGCACCTGGGCCTATGGGTCCTGAGATCCATGCATGCTGTTCCACTTGCAGGTACGCCTGGGACGCTGTATGGATTCCCCAGCCGCTGGCCGTGGACACGCAGTCCATGCTGGAGCTGCTCCTGGTTCCTTGCTCTTTGAGGTCCCTCACTCCTGGACACACGTGTGCACAAGCTGGGCCTGGTTGAGGCCAGACCTACTGGACTTAGGTGGGCCTCTGTGGTCCCTCAGGAGCCACCTCCTTTGGGCCTTGCCCTTCGTGCCACATGCCTGGTTCCCAGCTCACCTGACCTGGCCAGCCCTTTTATCCCTCTGGTTTTCCACGTTTGTTCCTCCCCACACCTCTTAGATGTCTCCCTTACTCCACGTTTGGTTCCTTCCCTAAATATCCCAAGGCGAATCTTCAGCAATCCATAAAGGCTGTTCCCTGGCATCCTGCAGGATGTCTGTCCTGCAGCCCTGGAGCATAAGAGTCCCCAGCATGTCCTTGAGCCATCCCTGGGCTGGGAGCAGCTGGGGCTGGCTATCCTGCTGCATCCTTTGGGCTTGTGGAGCCGGACATGGAATTCTGGAAGTGGCTGGAGCCCTGGCGTGGTGAGAAAAGGAGCATTATCTGCCTTGATTTCCAGTGCACCCTGCATGTGCTGCTTGCTCATAATTTAATTCTAGGCTTATTTGCAGCCTCTGTACTTCTGATAACGGATATTTTGCCATGACATCTGTAACTGTAACTGCTTTAATTGAGTTGATATAATTTGTCTCTTGAATGATTTGATGTTTAGAGAGATGTTTGTCTCCATTCCCTGCTCCCTAGCTGCTGACTTTGCCTAGTTTAGCTTTCTTTTCTTCCTATCTTTTTGATAGATAGGGACTGCTCAGAACTGCACGTGGCTACTTACACACAAGAAATGTGTTTGCAGACCATTAGTAGAGTTTTTCATGTACAGCAAATTTCACTGGTTGTGCTTGGATTAAGTACTTCCTTGTCACAGGATGGTTTGTGAGTTTTGCAAACACTTTATCATGCTACCTACTGGTTATGTTAAAATGGGAAATGCTTAAAATTTACACTGCAGTTATTTTTTGTGTAATAAAAATACAGAATGGCTGCATAATTAGCTGAGAAAATAGACTGTGTTTAGCTGTAAATTTATTTTTATTATTTACTAAATTTTAAAATGTAAATGTGGAACTCTGACTTATTTTCTGAGAATCAGACTGTGAAAATAAATAGTTATGCTGTTTACGCCAGCATCTTCAACTACGTGCATAAGGATATTTTGAGTATTTTGAAAAATTAATATAGCTGGTTGTCGGGTCACCTCTTTTCTTCTGCTACATTTACCCGAGTTCTGCCAAATTTGTAATTGTGAAGAGGAGAGGGCAAATTGGGAAGGGTAGGGAGAGCTGAAAACAGGAGCACCTAAGGTTTTTTACTAGAGAAAGCCAGCCACCTAAAAGAAGAGGTATTAATGTCACAGGAATAAAATGGTTGCATACAAAACTAAACATATTTAAATCTTAAATTTCTAATTTTTGCTTATTGCAGATAAATTTTTTTTGTGATTATCCGTAAGATGGTAGCCAGGAGTCAGAGAGGAAGGTGCCCTAATGGAGAGCAAGTGCAATATTAGCTCTTAAGTTACCAAACGTGGCACGTAGGTATTGGAGAGAGCTTTAAAAGTATCTGTGCTCCAGAAGAGATTTTGCCGGATCTCAGCCTTCTTAGGGATATTTTTGCTGGAGCTGAAATATTTTCCTGGAGCTCAGGCCTGCTCAGCGAGTCACTGCAGTGAAATGGCCACAAACCGGCAGGACGGCGGCTGCAGCAGCCCGGCCGCTCCTCGCGGCTGCTTCCCGGTGTGACCATTGCTGATCCGTCGCTCCCGAGGACCCTGCGGATACGGACTCCATCCGTGGTCACGTGGCACATCCCGGGATGCTGCTGTCCATCCGTGCCCGGGAGGTGGGAGCTTCATGGGAGCAGATGGCAGGCTGGGCTCGGGCTGGCGGTCGTCACAAAGCCTCATGTTGCTTCGTTCAGACTCAGCTGTTGATATTTGGGGACAAACGCAAAATACTTTTTTACTTTTCCCTCTCCTTAAAATGCAGGCAAAATCTCTGTATTTTTTTCCTGCATGAGCTAGCTCCATCTTCCAGCTTTCTGATATAAAGGGAAATAAAATGTTGACATAAGCTTCATAAACAGTATACCTCAGGAAATCCCAAGTCTGTTCCCCATGGGTGGGGGAAGCTCCAACTTGAAGAATTTCAGGGATGTCAATTTATTTAGTCTTTACTTCAGTTTGTACAGGCTGTCTGTGTGCTGGGGCCGTGTGCCAGGAAATTTATGCCTCCATCACAAAGAACCTCGCTGTTCTGGCAGGCATTGAAGTCACTTAATGACAAGGTATTTTATGGATATTGATATATTGTGCTAGCCCAACCGCAGCAAGAGCCAAGCAGGAATCACTGGAGGTGCTTCCCTGGGGGAGGAGAGCGAGGACACCTGAACTGGGAGTCCGGGAAGCACATCAGGATTTTAGGGAAGGGGAAGATCCATGTTGTCTTGGGAGAAAATGCTTTTCTTTTGGGGCTTAATTTATGCTATTGATCTCTTCCATGATCTCCAAGTGATTTATAGATACAGATACACACACACACACGCACACACTATCTTTTTGCATGCACACATGCATTCCTGTGAGTGTGTATGTGTGTGTATATATATAATATATATAAAATACAGTGCTTTTTTTAAATAAAGACCCGTGAGAACACTTAGCGCTTCCTTCCCCACGATGCTTTAGATACTAGATTAATTGCTGAAGGAAAGAAAGAGCTTGAGAACATGGACTTTTCTGAAAAACAGTGTCTGAAAGGTTTTTAACCGTGAATAAATATTAGAAGACAAGAGAAATGGGGAACACTGTGCACTGCCACAAAATTGATATTATTGGACACAAAGGGGATCCTTCATCAGTTGCCGACTTCTGCCTCCAATTCAAGGTTAATTGGAGTTCCAAGAAACAAATTACTGAATTTGCTTCTGTTTTAGCTTAGGGTCATTTGAGGATTTGAGCGGCGTGTTCCTACTGCAGGCCGGATCCTGAAGGCCTTAACAATTGGCAGTTGTCACATGGGCTGTGACCCAGGCAGATATTTCAAGCACTTCAAATCCAATAAGGCTCTGTTAAATGGGATCAATGTAAGTCAGCAAGGCGTAACTGCAATTTGCATTTTTCTAAATAATCAGGGTTTTTAGCTTCTGATGCACTTATTGTTTGTGAAGGAGGAAAACTCTTGTAAATGCCTTCCAAATGGCTCTGAGAGCTGTAAGGAAATTGCTGTCTGCCTTACTGCAGTTCGATCATTAAGAAAAGGTGTTTGTAGCTGCAGGCTTTTAATATTCTGTGTCACAGAAGTTGTTATGGCATCAAACTGTCTAATGTAGCATAAAACATGCATCATACAGTAATGAGACTTATTACAATGTAATATTCCATTGTAATACAAGATGTTCTTGCATTACACATAGCTGCATTTCTGTAATGTAGGTAACTTTCCATATTTTGAACTAGAAAAGTAAGCATTGGAGTGCTTGCTATGAACGCCTAAGCTGTGTATGTCTATCATTCAAGACAGCTTATTGAAAGACTATTATAAGTCTTTTAAATTACAAGAAGATAAGCTGTTCTGAATGGGCTCTAATTTTAATCATCAGACTGATGAGCTGGGAGTTTGCGTGTTTGTAATGATGCTTTTTGGCCTGTAGTCTCGTCAGGTCCTAGGAGGGGCAGATGGTGCCTGGGCTGTGTCCGAACAAGGAAGGGACTTCCTCTAAGTGGAAAATACCCCAGTAGGGGCGACAGTTAAATAATAGCATTATTTATAGTTATATAAATATAACTATAAATTATTTATAGTTAAATGGCAGTTATCTTTTTTTTTTGTCTATTTTTAAAATATTTGGTCCTAAGAGAAACAGCATATGCTAAACAAACTAGGAAGGACTGCGCAAGTTGGAATCATTAGCGTAAGTACATTGCATTGCAAACTGTTGGATCCATACCTCACCTTAAGGCTGGATTTCTTTAAGCCATACCTTGCTTTAAGGCTGTTTCATGGGAATACTAATGCTGGTTGCTAGGGAAAGAGGCACCGTGTATAGGCACTTCTGCAGGAACCCGGGATGCGGCGTTTGACAGCAGAGTGTGAATTGTGGCTGGATCTGCAGTTGTCTCTGAGGTGATGAGAGCCGAGCCTGGTGGCACGAAAACCAATTGCGACCAGTTAGTGGCTCTCTGTGGCCTAACTAGCTTGGATTCACAAAGTAGGCAAGAGCGAATGCTCCTTTTTCTGATCTCGTCCAATTTTCACCCCTCACTGAATATCACCCCTCTAAAATTAATAGAACACCACATAAGGGATAAAATAAAACTAGATTTCACGAGAAGCTGTTTTTCAAAATCAATGTTCTTTTCAGAACTCCTGAATTTTCCTATATGTAATCACTGGTTATTCAGAGTCGGAGGGGAACTGAATAACTTTAATTCAGCTGCAGTATATTCACACATGCAAGGATGGTACAAAAGGGGTAGATTATCAATCTGAGTCTTTTCTCCTGTGATGTAGCACAAAGAACATCTTCCAGTGCTTAGCATGGTCTGGAGTTCCTGCTCCTTGTCATGGCTGAGTGCTCCCTTTGAAGACACAGTTATCTTTAAAGGGTTGATGTTTGGGGGATTTCTACCGTATATGGTAACAGGATATTTATCTTGGCATTTACTTCCTTCATCCCTGGGCTTGAAACCCAAAAGGCTGATGCTATTTTGCACATGCAGAAAAAAAAATTTTGAGCTACTAAACAAAACTATTGGAATTACATTTGAACAAAGTCCAACACAGACAGAGCCTGTATCTTTTCCATAAAGACAAACAGTAATAAAACCAAGGGGAAACAAATGGTGCCTGAGTTCAGCTATGTTTGCTTGAGTAGCAGAAGAGGCAACAATAAATTCTTGGAATATAATAAGGATTTTGCGAAAGGTCATTGGAGAGAACAATTTTCAGTGCAGCCTAAGTGTTCCCGTATTGAAACAAGCCCAAATCTAAGATAGCAAAAACTAAACAAACGCTGTCACAGGGCTTGGAGAGACATTTTCCCCTCTCTTCTTGCAACACCGACAGCAGTATAGGTGTTAGCAGAGGGTTGGGTGGTGGTGCTGGGCTGGTGGTGGCCCCGAGGGTGGCTGTAAATGGCAGCAGGGCGGGTGTCAGGGCGGCCCTCAGGTGCCACGGCCTGCACCTCCTCAGAGACCATGAGGGAGGAACCACCCCCTGCCTGGAGCAAATGGTGACGGTAACGGTGTCAGTTGGTGTCGGAGCCCACACGGACACTGTGGGACTGTCATGCCCCCCACATGCTGCCGTGAAGTGACTGGCAACACGTCAGCCGCGAGGCCTCCGTCAGGCGACATCTTGTTCCCTCAGATCAGCTTTGTACCTGACTGGGCTCACCAGAAGCGCCCGCGTGCCTTTTCTCAAGCTTTGCACTCATAGTGATTTGGTTTATTTTTCACCTTGATCTTTTAGCTCAGACACAAATATACCACACGCATAAGCCCCCTCGCCACATGGGTTTGGTGTCCTTGGGGCCTTCTAGCCTTTTTTCCTTTTGAGAGAAGGAGTTTGGTTCCATGAATGAGAGATCCATTAGCAAATGGACAGCGTGTGATCTCAAAGCTGTCCTGGATCACCTGCTTTTTGGTGCAGGATGGAAAGAAAGGCTGTCTGGCTTGATCCCAGTGATCCCAGTGTGCAACTTTTCAAGCTATATTCAATTTCAGATAAGCTTTTTTTCCCCCCCTAAATAGACATTTTAGTAATGTTGAGTGTAAGAAGAAACATTAACAACTACCTCCAGTGGACCCACAGTGTGTTTCTACAGTTGTTTTGGTTCTTTTTCTGAACAGACTGCTAGGCACAGGAATCTGACCTTAGGTCCATGGAGGCTGTCTTAAAATTAAAGATTTAAAGCCCCAAACAGCTACACTAGGTGAGAATGTGAATCAGGAGAAGGTGACACAGTCTAGCCGATACCTCCTACAGCTTTTAGTGACAAGATAGGCCTGCAAGACAAGGAAAGACCAGAACTAGTTGAGGGATATTCCCAGATGCCCTGGGAAATATTGATCTCAGCTGAAATAATGATGAAATGAAGGTCTCTGAAATGGTTGTAGTGTTGAATTTGTAAAAAATAACAATATTTCAACATGGAGAAAATAGCATATATGTATTTTTTTCATATGTTCACAGGAATAATAAAGCATCTTTGCACAGATTTAAGAGAAAAATAAGCTAATTTCCCAGCAAAGTTTTTAGTAGGGGTCAGAGTGACAAAATTGTTGAGATGCCTTGTTGAACCACAATCAGCAGATGATGCAAAACTGGGGTTTTACAACAAAGGCAAAAGAAATATTGTCTGACACAGGGAGAGAAAATAAGGCAGATTCCTAACTGGTCTTCAAAGTGGTTACCAGTGTTTTGAAACGGTTTTTACATTATAACCTGTACTTCAATGGAAGGAAAAACTATGCAATAAATTTCAGGTTAAATCACTCTGAGGGCTTTCGTAAAGTGAACATTAGTAAAACAATTTATTATTTTATTTTAATATTTTTTCCATAACAACAGAGGTGAGAGAATTATTGCATGCTTGTTAGATTAGTGAACAAATAGACGATGCTATCAAAGTAAGACACCTCCAGATATTTTTTATCCAGATATTTTTTGGATGCTTAGGGGAGTCATGTGCTCTCTCTGGATGGTAAGTATTTTATATTCTTTTGCAGTATATAAAATATTGATTCAAACTTGGCATAGAGGGCAACCAGTTTAAAAAAAGCTTCCTAAATACAGCTGAATGACATTATACAGCTCATGAACTTCAAATAATGATTTCCAGATGCTGCGCTCGTTCAAGGTTTTTATTTGCTTCTAAATTCTTTATATTAAGATAGAAGTTCATGGCATTCACAGATGATAATGAATTGGAAGGATTCCCAAGCATCAAGTTCCTGATCATCATCATTTAAGACAAGGGACAAGCACTGAGGGATGAGCAGAGAGGCTCTTTTGTTCCTTTCCTTCCCTTGAGCTGAGAAGATAGAAGTTTCTGCTGTCCACGGATCTCCTTTGTGCCTGTTAATGAAGGAGGGAGGCCCTTTGGGGAAGAAGAGGAGATGAATTGATAAAAGATAAGTCCTTAAAAAAAAGGCATTTGTGAAATCAGTGTTTTTCGGGTCTTTTGTCTTGCTTGACTTTGCCCTTTCTCCGTTTGCCACAGATGCCTGTGTTGAATGTGGGCTGATGCCAGAGTGCCTAGAATTACAAACTTGAGGAGGAAAATGGCAGTCTTGCCAAACTAGCTGTGGTGCAGGGATGAAAATATCGGGTGTTGATAGCAGCATTAAGGCAATAAATTTGAGAAAATTTAACTGCCTGCAAGTGTTTGAAAGAGTGAAACACCCCAGGCATCATTGGTGGGAGGCAGCATAATTTGATTTGGGGAAAGGGGTCGGGAGCGCAGTAACATTTCTCCCTCCTAAATGAGATGGAATTCACATCCAAATTCAGACATACACATTTCAGAAAATTCACGTTTTGCTTGCACATCTCCTAGGTACTTGAGCCTCTCATACTGTTCTTATAAAGGTAGGGAATAGACAGTGGTTTTGTTGCTCTCTTGGCTTCTGCCAAGCTCCCATGAGACTCACGTCTGTGTCGTTATATAAATTTAGGTGTTTAAATGTTGGATAAAATCCCATCCAGTACATTGCTCTGACACGTGACATATTTAATATCTCTCCTGTTTCTCTTCCTCATAAAAAGAGAATTATGATGGTTATTCTTTTTTATTGAGGTCTTGGAGGTTCATCAATAAAAAACTCTACAGCTCCCTGAAAATGATAGAGTGTGTGCAGAGAGACGCTAGGATGAATATATGGGAAACTCTGGTTTGTGTAAATCTGTTCAGCTTTGTTATACTCTGCCCAGGGATAGACAGATGAAACTTCCTCTCAAGGGCTTCAAAAGATTGAGCAAAATCTTTGAGCAAATATTACAGGGAAACATAGTGGGGCTGTGTGGAAAAGTGGACTGGTTTGGAGTATTTGTGTATAAAGAATGCTAATGTTATAAGAATTGTGAAAATTAGCTCTGTGTTTGGAGTGCTCGTGGGGCTCCCATGGGAGCAGCCGCGCGCGGGTCCCCCACGGTCCCGCTCCCGCTTAGCCTGGCTGCTCCTTGAGCTTGAGAACATGGACACATGGACCGAGCTCGTGTCCTCGCTGTGGCCAACGCTGTGTCACGGTGCAGGCGGCTCCAGCCCTTTCTGAATGAGGGGCTGTGCGATGCTGATCCCGCCTGTAGCCCTGGGATCATCCGTCAGCTCGGCAGACGGTCACGGTCCGGGCGCTGCTGCTGCTCTTGGAAGCAGGCCCAAAGGCGGGACCCAGAGTTGGTCTTTTCCGCTTGTTTGGGGAGGGTTGGCAAGAAGCCCGTGGCTGCAGAAATCCTAAGATTCATCAAAAATGTGATTCTGTGTTTAACACGGGCAGAGCGTGCAGGCTTCATTGGGGGTGTCTGTGCTGCTAATGAGCTCAGGCTGTAGAGGGACTTAAGCAAAGGAGAAATGTGGAGCGCAGTGAGATTAAAGGAACCGTAACACTAAAGCTGTCATCAGAACCCCCAAATTCACCACACAACGCAGACCAAAGGCAGTTTCTTTTTAATTTCCTGACATATTTTATTAAGAGCCCCTCTCCATGGCTTCCATTTCCCAGGAAACGGGATATCCTGCTTAGGGCCTCCTCATACACAAATTGGGCTTGGTCCTGTTTGCTTGAATACTGTGGAGTGAAGAAGAGGTACCAGCTGAGTGAGGAAGAGGTACCAGCTGAGTGAGGAAGAGGTACCAGCCAGCTCGATTCCTGCAGATTACTGTTATTCCTACAGTAAAAAGGAGCCAAGGAGGGTGTCTTGTCTCTGAACCTCCATCTCCCATCAGGTTATCGATTCCTTTTAGCCTGAGAGTGGTTCTGAGCATGAAAGGCCTTGGTGGCTGCATTAAATAATGAGTTAAATGGTGGCAGAAACACTTAGGTTTCCTTTCTGCAGCTGGCGACCTGCTTCTCATGCCCAGCCTGAATTTAGCCCCTGTCACTCAGAGGTTTATTTTGTCTTTATTTCACCTTCTGTCTCCTGCTGTGGGTATTCTGAAAAGATTTTATCCCCCCTTCTGATGAATTTGTAAGATTTTCTTTGGGTTGTGTAGAGTGGAGAGGAGGGTGGTTGCAGTTTAATGGCAATGAAGGAATAAAAGAGGTAAAAAATACAACTTACCTGTGGGTTATGTGTTCCTGAGCTTTTATTGAAGACAGTAGATACACGGGAAGGCCGGGTGTATTTCTAGTAGGCCTTGCTGTCTGCTGGCTACGATCAGAAGTTTAAAAAAATACAGTATTTACCTTAAAGCTGAATAACTTTTGGGTGTGGAGTCAAACAGCAGTAGCTTTGGGATTAGAGGGCATCTTTCATCTCCCCTTCATGCCCTTTCTGGCTGATCTGGAAGCCTTGGATCACAGGGGCAGGCAGAGGGCCCTGGAGTGTGCGAGGCCGCCTGGAGGCTCCCGCTTCATCTCCTGCCCCTGATCCAAGGGTAAGAGCGGCTCAAAGGAGAGACACAGAAAGAAATGGGGAGCAAAACATATTCCTCATGGCTCCTGTTTTGTCTTCCCTTAAAAAATACACATCTATCTATAGCAGGATGGTTGCAGTGTTTGCTAAAACAATATACTGAGGATTTGCATCAGCATACAACAGTTTTATGAGGCATGTGAAATCACCCATCGATAGTTCAGAAATGTTGTCACCGTTGTGCGGGAGTATTTATCTCTTTAGTTTTATGGCAGTGTTATTAATGTTGTTACAGAGAAACATAAAAATTATGCACTGTGTGTGGAACTAATGCTGCAGATTGGTGCTGGCTGTTCCTGCACTGATTTATGCTCCCCCCTAGTTAGGCTATGGGTGTTTCTTTACACTGTTAAATAAATCCTCATAGTTTTATTTCTTCCATAACTTCAGTGCTGTTCCCTCTTGGCACTGTGGTGCTGCTAAGGTACACTTCACTAATTGTAATTCCAATTGTTCCCCGTTTTTTGATCAAATCCAAAAAACTCCAAAAGTATTGACCACTATGTGGGATTTAAAAATAAATGTTTGTAGAGAAATACAAAAAAAAATTATACTTGAGAAAAAAAGTTCTTATTTATTACCTTCTTTCTTATTTATTACCTTATTTCAAAAGTATGATATATTCAAACAATCTGTCTCCTATCAAGAAAGTTATAAAGTAAAATTCATGACTACTGTTGAGCAGTTGTGAGCCAATCTCTCCCTGATTTATCCTGAAATTATCTTAAATAATTTGCTTTTTTAGTAGGCAGTTCATGAATATTCTTCAAGTTATTGTTGAAAAGAAAATGCCTTCAGGAAAAAGCCAGTACTAAAATTACTATACAACATCTGAAAAGGAAAAAAGTCTTTTTAATTTACTAATATGATTTTAATTAGGGAAATTGAAAGGTTACTTTAATTGCCTTAATGGAATTAAAAAGAAATTTTCAATTAAGTCTTCCAAATGCCAACACCATGAATTTGCCATTCCAGGAGGTATTGGTGCTGTAATGTCTTTAAAGAGATTATATTCCCAAATAGTCCATGCATATTGAATTGTCAATGTTCAAATGAAACCTTAATCTGGTTGTCTCATAATTATGTTAAGCAATTTTCCTTTTAAATTACATTAAAAACTGTTAATCTTATACATTTTTTTGAGAATTCCAACCAAACTTGGCATCCTTGCTTCCAAAGCTGGTTTCTTCAGGGTAGTTTCCTCGATGCCATTATCTCCCATTTGTTTTCCATCAAGATCTGTTTTTACATTTGCTTTCCCTCTCATAGTCTTTATTTTGCTGAAAATAGCACTCCTAACAGCACTTGCTTTGTGTGATGAATATCTCTTTCCATATTTGGCCTATAGTTACAAAATATCTTAAAGATAGGCCCTTACCTAATGAACTTGTCATTCACCAGCTTCTCTGGGTAACATTCTTCACACGATTAAAAAAAAGCAATAACAAATCCCATTGAATCTTATTCTTTGGAATGTGCAGGTACTGGTGCCTTCAACTAATTGCTGGTGTGATATTGAGTTTTTAGCTTGTTTCTCTCTCTCTTCCATCTTCTTGGTTAGTTGATAGCCCCTTGTTTGTCTCATGAGTTACCATTTGGATGGATCCTCGTTAGAGCAAGGATGGGTTGGGACCTGACGTAGTTACAGACCTGTCATGTTTTTCTCGACTTGAAAATAAAGCTAGTGAAGTTATTTTTTTTCCAGCAAATAAATACATGTGTTCCGTGCAGATGTACTGCTCTTACGGCTGCTGTTGTAAAGATTATGCCTGTTTTTCTCTGCGTTGCAGGTTGTGAGCCATGCCTTTGGTGAAGAGGAACATCGAGCCGCGGCACCTGTGCCGCGGAGCGCTGCCCGAGGGAATCACCAGCGAGCTGGAATGTGTGACCAACAGCACCCTGGCTGCCATCATCCGGCAGCTCAGCAGCCTCAGTGAGTGCCTGCAGCTCCCTGCACGGGCTGGCGCCGTTAGGAAGAACAGCCCTTTGATAAGACTGGGTTTTAACACACAAAATATGATGCAGCACACTGCCACTTATGTAACGTGCTCATATAGTGCCACTTCATGGCTTTTGTGCTCTTCTATACTGAGTAGTTTGAACAAGCAGAGGTCCTTTGAGATTTACAGGGGTTGCAGCTGTGATCCAGGAAACCTCCGTGATTTTCCTGAGGTGGGAGCAGCAGGTGCAGGAGCCATGGTTAGCACTTGGGAGGTGGGCTCTTGCCTTTCAGTACCAGATGAATCAAGCTCTTTGCATCTTGGCATGAAATGACACATTTGACTGAAATAACTTCACTTTGTCTTAAGATATTTCTTGGTTCCTATCTTCATATAAGTGTGACCCAGTAATCTGAATGAAATTAAGCATATACATCAAAGTGAATTTAGTAGGACAGTTGAGCTTTCTGTACAGGTAACTTGAATGTAATGAACACCAAGGTATTAAA
>JAUBOD010000824.1:3723604-3738204 GCA_032353885.1 Nothura maculosa | reverse complement strand
GGTGCCTGCTGGAACGGGAAGGTTGGACCAGATGATCTCTAGAGGTCCCTTCCAACCTTGAAGATTCTGTGATTCTGTGAAGTGCCCTATGTTCTCAGTGGAGAAAGGTCTTCCATGCCTTTCAAAGCCATGGCATGAGCTAGGTGGACAGAAATGGTCTTTAGAAGAGCCCAAGCAAGACATCAGATTTTGTCCTTGTTTGCACAAATAGATACAAATAAAATCTGAAACACTTACAAATAAAATCTGAAACACTTTGGGTAAGTGGAGCCTGGGGAGCCAAAGCCTGGAGAGCAGAATTCCCAGTTTCCTGGTACCACATGGAGCGAGTGCATGGGCGCACATCCTCACTGAGACCTGCCTCAGTCACCCAGCTAAGCCTTGGGAGACTTGCTGGGTGCTCCAGGTGATTTATTCTTATTTCTAGTGGCCCTCCTGCGTTATAATGAGGATTAAAAATGGATATTGCCTTGCTGCTGATCCCGATCGTCTTGATTTATCTGTGGTTTTCTGATGTGACAGTGTTACAAATGCTTTGCTGTGATCTAAGCTGGGTATTGCCTGGCGTGTTTCATCTTCTGTCACTCATTTGGAACAGCTGTATTGAAAAATGCAAAAGCTGCTTTTCTTCCTGTTTTAACGTTTGTTCTACAAACAGGACAGACCATCTTTGCAATTAAATATTTTAATTTAGGGCTTTATAGAGCTGTGTTTATTCACTTAATGAATTTGTGGATGATTACTGTTCCAATTAAAATGCATTAAAAACAAGTCTGTATCCTGTATTACCAGGGTTGCCAATTTGTCACCTTTTTTAGTGGGACAGTCAACTGCTGTGGTCATTGGCACAGATGGCAGCGTCACAGATTTCACTCCACAGCACGACAGAACAACTGTAATTTTGAGGAAAACCTCATGAATAGCTCTTTTTTGTCATTTTTAAATTAACAGAAGTTAGTGATGGGCCATGGCTGCAGAATCCCAGTCACAACAGCGCTTGCCTTGCATTGATTTCTTGCTCTCTCTCAGGTACATACAGGGTTTGCTGACCCTCAAGCTAGCACAGAACAGCCCAGCCCTGGAACAAGTCAGGCTACACTGATGCAAAATCCTGGTCTGACACTGTGATTGCCATGGCCAGGTAAAAAAATGGGTATATTTCAATTTTAAAGAGCTATTGAGAAGTGAGAATGCAGGAAAAAGCCTCATGATATCAAAGGTCTGAGAAAAAGTTCTACATGAGCACAAGCCAGAATAAAAACCTTTCCCCAAAGGAGTAGTAATTGCATTTTGTTTTCTTTTCTTTTCCAGGTCATTATGTAATGGATAATTTTCCCCTAACTCACAATTTCTTCCTTTCAGGCATGATCATGTGGCAGTCTTAGATGTCTGAAGATCACTGCTCTTCCCTTGGGTACTGGCCACCAAGGTGGGTCAGAGGAGTCTTCTGCCAGTGGGCACTTCTGTTTCTTGTCTTAGAAATTACTTCAAATTTGTACTGGCTTTATTTTTTTTCCTGAAAATGTACTTTAAATAAATTCTTTTCATTCTCTGATTCAAGCCATGGCTGGATTATTCTGGAACTGGGGACAGTGCGTGTTATTTCTGCTTTCGTGCAGCTTTTGGATATTTTTTTGATTAAATCTACAAGCAGTTCTTTTGTGCCAAGCTCCATTTACTAATTGGGAATGTAAGGCGAATGTGAGAGGCTCTGAGCTTCTCTGGGCCACCACAGAGTACTGCAAGTTCTTCAAAAGACCTCGGAGGACCTTGGTGGTGTGCTCACTTCTTGGGATTCTTAAGGCAGAAAATAAGAAGAGCACGATAAAAAAAAAACAATAAAAGGTGCATATTATCCCTGCAAAACTTTGTGCTACAAACCATTATGTTGCACATGCTTAAGTGGGGAGGCTGGGTGCAGCTATATTTGGTTGTTCTGTCTGCAGGCAAAGTACTACCCCATAGTCGAAATGATTCAAGGCACATTGATACTTCTCGTTATTTTAAATGAGCTAATGGGCTTCATGGCTCATAAAAGCATGGGGAATATTCCTGAGAACACTTCTGAGGAGTCTGTTCAGTTATAATAGATGAAACAACCAGCCTCTCCAACAAAGGAAAGTGCTGTATCCCTGCAATATATAGATGATATTTGGAATGCTCAGGCTTTTGCCTTGGGGGAAATGATGGTAACAGTGCCCGTGGATATGTTGTCTCACTGGAATGCAGGAACTGGCAAGTGTTGTGGGCACTGCTGTTATCGTATCCTAACAGACTATATAACCCATAGGCATGGCCAGGCTGCTGAAGAGGGAAAGAGAAGCTCTGTGCACGTTCATGGGCTGAGTATGGTGCCCTTGAAACTGGAAACTCACAGGTGTAATTTAAAAAAATGATCCAAGGGAGAAGTGTTGTGCATAACAGAGGAAGTATTAATCATATTAGCCAGTTGGAGAGACAATATCCAACTAGATGAACTCTTCATGAGGAAACATAAGCTTTCCTCTCTAATGTTGACTCTGTATTATATGTAATGTTTAGTAGGAGAGCTTTTAACCATGAGCTTAGTTTGTATCAGAATAACTTCAGTGGACGAGTTTGACTTCCTCTTTTGTAGTGAAGAGGATCACACTTCAGTAGTTTTTCAGGTAGACAACACATCTTCCATAGAATTGTCAGTCTTTTGTGAAAATGATGCTCCACTTTAATCCGTGTAATCAGTTGAAAGTGAGAATTAGATTTGGGAGGAAGCCCCTGGGAAGAGAAAGTTTGCAACTGTACCTTGAAATACATCCTGAATAGCAGTGCCTCTGAAGTATTTGCTAATACTTATTGCTTGTTTACTAATACTAGTGTGTGTTTTATATGATGGTTTGTGGCATGGCAGTAACAGAACTGCTTGTAAGTTTCCTGTCAAGACATCCCAGAAAAAAACAGTTGGGATATGAAGCTTTAGCTCATCCTGTCATCTTGAGAAGTGAAAATGTGTGTGTGTGTGTGTGTATGAATGAAAGAAAGAATTCTGGCTTGGGAACAGAAGCTTTTTGGTCCATTTTGTTAAAAGTGAGCCCATGTAGTAATGCCACAAAACTACCCTAGATTAGCAGTGCTGCTCACCCCTACTCCTGGCCTTTCCCAGGTATTTCCTGCCTTGGTCACTTATCTTTAAGAGATTCTTCCTCGGTTCTGTCTCCTCACATTCAGCTTCCACCCATGCCCATGAGATTATGATATTGCTTTTCCCATCCACGTGCTTGGTGATGGCTCTTGCCTTGGCATCACCAAAACGTGTTTCTACCTAGCCTCAATAAATCCAACCTTCTCCATCTGCTATCCATGCAGAGCACTGCTTGCAGGGGACACTGCACTAGAGCACTGCTTTGACCAGCTTAATCCTCTCTCACCAGCCCTCCACTGACTCCTACCTCTCCATTTTGAAGCATAAGATACTTGTTTTCTTTTCCAAAGCCCTTCATGGAAGATGCTTCCATTGGGATTGAGAAACATGTCACTTCTGCTTGGCTTTGGAGCCAGCCTCTGCTGCCTATTTATTATATATAGTCAGGTGAGCCCCTTTGTGCTTAGTCCTGTGCTCCCTTTGGCACTTGACAGTGACCTCCCATAAAATATATTTGCCACTAGTTCATTATTACTTTTAAGTGACTTGTTAAGGTCGACTGATTTAGTCAGTTTTAAGGATTATTAGGTAAAGTCTAATGAAGGTCAGCCTTGCTGACTCAAATTTGCTGCTTAGCCTTAAATGCTGTGAATCTCCAAGATTTCTGAGTTTTATTTGATGTTTGGGCTGTGGAGATATTTTTTCCATGCCTGCAATGTACACTTGCATAGCAAGTACACTTGCTATGCTTTATTTTGGTATTTCGAGCTTCTAGAAATGTTCTTCTTTTCTTCTGTAGAACAGAAGTGTTTCATAAGCATTTTTCTGTGTTTTTCATGCCATTAATGTGAAATCTAATGAAGTAGCCCCTGAATCCTCCCTGCTCTTCTGACTGCCTTTACTAGCTAACTATGTAGGCAGCATCTGCTCCTGTGGCTGGTACACACCAAGTAATACACAGGGAAACCGTTGTGGATAGTGCTTGAGAGCACTAGATAGCACAGCTTGATCCCAGCAACAACTAATCAAACACGGTCACACGAGCTGGTAACTTCTCATTTGCTTTCAGAATTCCTTTTTAAAGGAGCTATTGTTCAAGGAAAAACAGTATTTCCTATTTACTGATCTCATACTCATTTCCAATCTTTTGTTATTCACAGATTAATAGAATGAAGTTCCTAATGTACTCCTTATTGCATCATTGATCATAATTCCCTGCTGTTTGAGTCCCTAATTAAATTTATGTATCCTGCCTTGTGAAACACAAGGTACTTGCCTACAAAGCTCTAATTCCTCTACTGCCCACATCTCTGTCCTTAACCCCTTATTCTTCCATTTTTCCATCGTTACCCATTTTCCCTTCCTTAAGTACCTCATCAGGATTCACTTAAGACAAATGTTTTTAGTATGAAAAATAAGGCTCTTCTGCATCGTTTTTTTTTCTTTTGACTTCTTTTCCTTTTTACAAGTGGTGCTGTTGTCTTTCTCATGAACATCCATGAGAACGATGACCAAGCTACAGGAGTTCAGGAAGTTACAGTGATGACCTTGGTGTCTCCCTTGGACATGCTTCAGTACATCAATGTCATCCTTTCCTAGGAGAGCCCCTAGCTGGAAAAACTGCTCCAAATATGCTTGGAAACAGTGCTCCAGATGTGCTGAATGCTGAAAAGAAAGGAAGAATCACTTCCCTCAACCTGCTCAAGGAAAGTCTCCACAGGGTCACTAAGAGCACAGTGACTACAGATGTATTCTCCATCACATTGGTTCAGTGTGTGTAGTGCACATTAGAAGTAAAGAGTGTAAAAGTTTCTTCTCCTAATTCTGTATTTTAAAGTGATTTCCCAAATAAGTTCAAATTCCCAGCATGGAATATGACTGAAATTTTAATTTATGCTAGGAAGTGTTTGGATGTATTATTTGCCATTCATTTTTTCTTTTCTTGTCACAGGGAGTGGAACAATTACAGAGAGGACATTTCCTAACTGTCTGATCGGATTTTGGTTTACATGCTAATTTCGGCCTCCCCTTTCAGACACTAACTTTGGGCTTTCCTGCACTCTCAGACATCCCCTGGCATAGCTGGAGCGCTGTGTGTCCTCAGAACACACCGCTACACTCAAGTGTTTTAGTATTATTGGACTTGCTAGGCACATTGGCAATGATTGTTATGCTGAATTTCCATGGGATTGTGGCAATATTCAAATTGTAAGAGCTTATTATTTTTTAAAAAATAGTTTAATTTACAGACAAATATTAATAAAATCATTAAATTTGGCATTTAAGCTCTACTAGCTGTGGAAGTCTCTAGAGCAATTTCAGTTTCAGGAGCAGCAAGAAAATTACTTTTAATATCTGTGGGGCTAACTATAGCTCTATGATAAATTATAAACTAGATCATAGGCTTCTAATATTTTAATATCTGGACAGTGACCCAGAACAACCTCCTTCTGCGTCCATAAAAGTGATTCATTTTCATGGCTCATTCATCCATAGAGATATCTTCAGCTGAGATGACTGGTAGCGGTGCGTGATTCTGCATTACAGATTTTTGAAGTTCACAGAGAACACAGCCACTCAGAAATCAATTATTTGTAACCCCTGTCAGCTCTACCATGGAATTTATATTCACTCACTAATTACAGATTCCCTCATATTTTTTGTTCAGGCAACATGCTGATAAATTCATTCTTTATGCTAGCAATGGTTCTCACTTAAATCTTAAAATGTTTCAAATGGGTGTTTTAAATTATGTATGTTAGGGTGGGAGTACGATTAAGAGTTGAGTTACCTGCAAAATATAGTGCATGGTTGTGCTTTGGGGAGCTGTTGCCATCCTGGTGTTTCTCTAAATGTCAAACACACCTGACATTTAGAGATCCTGAAGGGAAAAGGAATGGTAAAATATATGACCATGGAGCTGATAATTGAAAACTGGACTTAATAAGTCAGGTCTGCAAGGCTGTTACCCTGGTCACTGATGCAGCAGGTGTGTGATTAAGTGTCTGAACCTGTGAAGACTTATGAGAGCAAACATTCACATCAGCCATATGAATAAAAAATAATCCTAGAGGGAAGGATTCATGATCAGGAGGAAAAAGGTGATGAGCAGAGCTGGTGGTTTGCCATGATTGCATTTGCAGCACTGTAAATCTATGAGCTTTCTGTGCCACTTGTGCGTTTTGGGGATCAGTGGCTAACTGGAATTTAATTATCCAACAGTTTGGATAAGGAGCTCGGGATGCTACAGCCACAGTGTAAACCACTATATAGCTGCTGTGCACACGCATCATGCACCATGGGGCTGCACTGCCTTATTCCAGCAAAGGCATGTCCAATAAATACAGCCCGTATCTCTGTTACAATAAAGCCTGGTGTTCTTCCATGTAGGATGTAGTCACAGTACTTCACAGGTCTCTCTCTCTTGTCTTTAAGGGCAACGAATGCTCAAGGAATGCCAGAAATGAAACGTTGTGAGAGTGGGGCTTGATTGTGGGGAAGGCTCTGCCCCTCGGTTCCATGGTTTGTGGTGTAATTTTATACATACGCTATTAAAAACTGCTCCCTTGGGAAATAACAACCACTAAAAGCATTTGGGGATTTCAAGCCGGTAGAAGGGTTTTTCTCTCGTTTGTCTCTCTCTGGCAAGAGCTGCACTATAGCACTTCTTGGCAGGGTCAAGGGGAGGAGGAGGAGATGAGAGGGGCAAGAGCGATGGGAAGCGCTTCTCCCGGGAGGCTTTCTGGTGGAAAGCATCATTTCTGAAGCCAGAGTGAAGCCTTTGCAGCACCTCTGTGCAAAATTAGTCCATGCTAATAGCTTAACACTCTGCAGGAGAGGTATTTGCAGCTCTAAAGAATCCAGCCTTACTGCTTGTATCTTCGCTGCTTCTTTTATGTGGGCTGTTCTATATCTTTCCTGCCATGTCCCTAGCTCTGTTTTAGCAATCTTGCTATAAAGGCTGCCATAACCTATATGTGCCCATAATCACCCCAGCAATGGTTGAAAGGAAACTATAACCATCCTCTCTCCTCATTTACGGATGCAATGGCTGATGTGTTTCTTCTCTGCATTTTAAATGCAAAGAAGGTGTCTCTGTCACCCGAAACAGGCCAGAAGAGACTAAGTGGCCAGGGGCAGAAGTAGAGTCACCCACAGCACAGGAAGATGTGAATTCCCACACTGGTGCCTATAGTATGAATATCAGCACAAAGTAAATGTACCTTTGCTTATATCCTTGCAAGTGTAAAATCCTTGTGGCAGAAATGCTGAGAGCCATGAACTGTGAGCCTTCTAACCCAAGTGTCTCTTCCTCTTAGGATTTTTAAAGTAATTCTATGGGCATTCACCATCAGATCGAGACCAGCTTGTTCTGTCGTTGTTATCTTAGGTCTTAATAAGACAAATCATGAGTATAGAACCTAGGAAGGTGCTGAGCTGCATGCACAGGTTAGGTCTGTGTCCATCCTTCCTAGTAAATCTGCTGGGAGGATCTCAAAGTTGCTATTACTTGTGCTGTCATTGCACCCTCTTCAAATTCATGTAGGTGTGTTGCAGAAGAACACACACCCTGAGGATTATGATCTTCATAATGTTGTGTCTCAAGTCTTTTGAGGAGTTTTTGAAGTTTTTGACAGAACAGGTTGAGAAGTGTTAGCTTCTCTTTCTGCAAACCAAGTCAGTTTTCAGTGAGGTATTGCTGCTGATTAATTTAAATAGGCCTGAAAAATTAAGACTGTGTTTTCATCCATTGGCTGAGTAGGTGCAAGACAGGGATCTCTGGATGAACAGGGTGCCAAACAGGTTTGCTGGCCTGAATGGCACCCCAATTATGACCGCAATTAGCATGGATGCTTGGAAAAGTGTCACATGAAATAGGTGGGAAAAGAAGGTATGGTAAATGTAAGATTAAGGAAAGCATCATGTTAGAGAGCACATGAGAGTCTCTGATTGTACAAAGTGGATAATAATAGGAAAATGTGTTATGATGTATAAAGAAGCAATAAATATATCCATAATGGGAGCCGAAACTTAAGAGTCTTTGGCCATAAGCTGCTGGGCAGCTGGACCCCTCTGTGTGAACTTGCCATGTGTTCTGAAGTGATGGAGATAGTCTTAAATTTAGTCTTTGTTTCAGGATGAATTGAGTTCTATCGTTTGTGGAAGAGGAAAATTATGTTAAGAGTTGTTAAGAGCCATACTTGGGGGAGAAAGAGACCTCACAACCAGTAGCTGAACCTATTTATTTTTCATTTATGCTTGAAATGTGTTTCCTTGATTTTCACTTTTCTCTTTTTTTTATGTTTTTCGCTAAATATATGCTTCTGGGTATGAATATGAAACAACAGCAGCATAACATAAATCACTGGTTTTCTTGATATAAATAGTTAAAACACACTTGTACGTATTTTCAGGAAACAAATGCTGTCCACTAAAGAGAATTCTCCAAAGACCCGTCCACTGGATTCTACTATTTATGAGGTATGTATTATTTATTTGACCTAAATATTCTTGTGTGGCTTTCCATCTTGTAAAAACAAGCACGAGAGATTGTATGGCAGTGTTGACAAGCTGCCTGGAACGGCTCATCTGAACGACAGGAGTGCTCCACTACTGCTTTTGGTTGGTGTGTGGCTGCTGCAGTGATCTAGCGTATTGGTTACCAGACTGGCTTCCTTGGTCCTTTTCTTCATTTTTTTTGACATCTCAATGCTTATGCAGTATATAAACCATAGTTGACAAAGCTAAACTGAGATGCACGTATATTTACTTCAAAGCATTTCAGTTTTTCTCTAAGTTGGAAGATATATGATATATGACCTGCTTAATTAGCGGGTTTTCAGAATGATAAGACATGGTGCAAAAGAGACAAGTTTGTAAAATAAAATAAAAGAATCTTCTTCAGAGATTTCTTAACTTTACCACAGCTTAAAAAACCCATCTAGTAGAGACCAGAATCATTATATGAAATTCATGATTGATTGCCTTGTGTGTTGTCATATCACTACAAAAAAATGAAATAAAGAAATCATATATTAAACCCAAAGCACTTCTGCTGTAACTGTGATTCCAAAATACATTTTAGTACTAGTTTGAATAATCCTATGGTTTGGCCACCCCATTTCTGTCTGTTCTGAGCACCTGTTTCCACTTAACTGTGCAAGACGGACCAAAATTCTGCACTAACTTTACACTCTGAACAACTCCACTGAAATCAGAGACTAGCTGATTTTGAACCCCGTCCACATTATCACACTTCATTTCTTCTGGAAAAAAATTATTATGGAAAAATTACAGTGCAACTAGCCAAACTGATGGGAAATTTACAGGATGACGGTAACATACTTAAAACCAACTGCGCTCTTGTGGCTGCTGCTTCATTCTCTCCTTTTTCTTTGGAAGCCAGTTCATTTTCCTCTCCCTTTATTTTACTTGAAAGTAGCCACATTTCATGCAGGAGCTCCAGGAAAGATTTGTTATAGAGGGATGTTTTAAGAAAAGAGCAAAGTAAAGGAAAAACAAGTAAAACAGTGTTTAACAGAGCAAATAGATGAAGCAAACTAACCAGGTACTGAAATGTGAGCTGTGATCTGATCAGTGCATGCTAGTCCATACATCCAGGTTGTGTGTGGATCTTTTTCATTTTATTTGCTACTGGATTCAAGAGAAAACAGCTGCCTAATCCATCCATGTATTTGAGGTCTTTCTGCATTTGTTTTTTGAAAAGTTGTTGTTAGTATCCAGCCTTTTCACTCGTTTTGCCATATTTCATACATTATTGTACATATCAGACACCTTCAGACAAGATTTTTTTTGGCCTCAATCTGTAATAAATATTATAGAGTAAGGGATAGATTAAACTCTTTTCGTAGTTTCCATACTGTGCCAAATCCATCCGAGGAAATTTTAGTAAATCTTTTGAGTGATCTAATATACACTATTTTGTGTGACTCCATTTAAGGAGTATGCTCAGATATTGAGAAATATGAGCTCAAAATTATATTTTGCTGCATACTTCCTTTATAATCCAAATAAGTCCCCATGAATGGGAATTATCTCACCAGATTTAAGGCATCTTGTCTTCTGCAGCCATAGAACTTCTCTCTGTACCCAGTTTAGGAAGAGAAGATCCCTTGCAGGACTTTTAATGCACTTCTTAGGAAGGACTGGTTGCCCTTGTAAAGTGTTTGACGTTCTGTTGATGATGGAGGGAGCCCAGATTGCTATTTTAGACAAGGTGCCTAGCTTTAGATGCTTGAAACCCAATGAAATGAACCTCAGTTTTAATCTTCCTCTGCCTCAGCTTCTCCTCTGTAGATCTGAGCCAGCAGCATTATCTTGCTTCAGGAAGCTGCCATGAGGATGTTAATGATTATGAGGTGCTCATATGTTATAGTAGAACTCATAGGAATGTAAAGATTTATGCCATAGAAAGGGAAAACTTCTATCGCTTTCCATTTGAGATTTCCTTGAACTTTTGCACTTCCTTGTAGAAGTATTTGCTACAATCTGAAATAAGAATTCCTGCAGCAAAGCTTTTACAAGTTTATATAAAATCCAGAATGAAGTAGAATGTATTTTATTGTAATCTATTTTTTTAACAAAAGCATATGACTTTAAACTGTGTTACTGCATCTTAAAAATATTTAAAAATCCATCTTAAAGTCATCCCTGTGAAAAAATCCAGTATGAGGGACCACAATGAGGCAGGTTTTGAGACTTTCTAAGTGTTGTCTACTGGTTTGATTCTTGACTGTGGACTTCCAAGGGTGTTTGTATTCTAGGGGGCTGTTTCCAGCAGTAGGTGAATGTGTCCTATCCTTGCAATAAGGATAGGATGCCCTATAATAAAAAGTTCATTCGATTTGAGGGAAGTGCTTCAGAAAACTTTCCTAAGTTTATCCATCCTCTTTAATTTTTGGTAAGAGCCTGCATGGAAGCTGATTCAATCAGATGTCTCACTATGAACCATCATGGCTAGGAAAAACAATGTAAATAGCAGCAGATCTGATGGCACAAGTCTTTCTATGGGCTTGTTCCTGATGACTTTCTCTCCATGCATGTTGGGAATGGATCTGTGGTAGATCTGGGGTGTCTGAATGAGTCTTTCGGTTAGTTCTTCCTCAAAGTGAATAGGATGAGTTGTGTGTAGGGGCTGAATATTGATGTTGCTTAAAGGGTGAGTGTGTGTATGACATGCAAGGTGCTATGTCACTTGACATTATCTCAATCCTTGCACTACTTGTCTAATTGCAAGCTCAGTGACTGATAAGTTTAAGATTAATATGCAGTAGTAGTAGTTCCCTCAGGAACATATATTTAAAACTAGCAATTCAATATCAGAATCCCATAGGCACATATTCATACTAGGCTCTCATTGCAAGGTTTGCAAGTCTTTTTCCCATTAGCAAGAGCCAGGCATTGTTTCCTGAAATGTCAGAATTGCTGCAGCTCAGTAACGAGTGTGACACTAATTAACTAAAGCACAGGGGACAAAAGCACTGCTACTGTAACTGTAGCAAAATCACTGTCAGATATGGATTTGATCCTACTATTGTATGTGATTTGGATACCTGCACAGAGTAATATATGAATCTTTGCTGCAAGTTTCTGGATCCGATTTCTTCTTTTTTGTGCTTATTTTTGTGCTAGGCACTTATTGGCAATGTCATAGGCCTTTAGCTACTTTTCCCATGAAAATAAAAATGTGTGACTTACTTAGCGAAAACATATTTTATTTCATTCTTATTTTGTTAAGAAAAATCTTCACTTTTGTCTTTAAAGTGAGAATGAAATAAATTCTAAAAAACTTTACTACTGCCTTAGCCATGGTTCATGTGAAAAGTAATAGATATCTGCGATACAAACATGATGTAATGAATGAAAAAGAAACTTATTAAAAGGCTGTTTACTGTAATCACTAATCAAAAGGATTAGTTAATCCACTTGCGCAGTGGATTAACTACGACATTTCTTGAAACAAGCATCCCATTTCTTTATAGCTAGCCACAAAATACTTGTTTAAAACACCAGGAGTTGGAGAGGGGGCCCTGATCCACAAGCTTCAGCTCTGCAGCGCTGGAGATTGAGCTGTCCAGATGCAAACTGACTCTCAGAAAGTGCCAACAGATCTGACTGAAAACACATATCACAGCACTCTTTAGGGGGAAATTCATCCAGTTCTTGAAATCTGGAGGCAGAAAGTCTTTTTTCACTCCGTTTTCATTTTGTTTGCAGTAAGATGACACAAGGCTGGCCCAAAAAACCAAAACCAGTGATCCCCAAGGAATTCATGATTGAAAAATTAGTATTTTTTATTTTCAGGTGCTTGAGACTCAACTCTTTGGGTGGGTTGTACAAGGTGGGTGGATGAAGCATAGCGGTAATGGTTATATCTCCATTAGCTGGCTTTCATAGGAAACACTGAATTGGTAAGGGAGTAGCTGGAATTTACTTGACTGTGATGAAAGCCAATGCTTAATGAAGAACTTGAGTGGATGCAGGTCCCAGGAAGCTGTCATCTTCTCCTCAGCAGCCTGCCCAAACCATAAGGTCAGTTTAGAAGCAAGGTTAAATTTAGGGGAACTGGTTATTTCCTCCATAAATCAACAAATCCTAGATATGAGGACAGAGGAAATGCTGCAAATGGAAAATGGAAAACTAAAGAAATCCTAATGATTTAATCCCCTTTTAGACAAATGTAGAAGCTTACAAATATTCATTTGGCTCAGTGGGCAGCTTGACCACATGATGTGCACTTGACTGGGAGTGAGAGAACCATTTCAGACAATTGTCCTGTATGGTAATTCATTGTGTGCATGTTCGTAACCCATGGTTGTATGTGAACACACATCCTCTTGCACAGGATACAAGCAGCTTCTCTGAGGGAAAGCAGGCAAAACCTCCGAGTTTCACACAGTTTTCGGCCTGCTCTCCTCTGCACACCCAGGATGGCACCATCACAGTCAGGTCCAGTGCAGCCACATGGGGTCCCATCAGCAGAGCAGCTGGACATGGGTTCAACCCTAGCTCGTACGTAGGAAGGTTACAGGGCTAAATATTTGGTTCACTCCAAGATTGCTATCATGTTTTCGGGCTGTGCTCTGACTGGTGTAATTACTGGTCGTCACAGCATGCTTATTACAGCATTGCGGGGTGCTGCGAGCACTGCAGGACCGCAACAGACCCATCTGTTTTTACCTACCAAGGGGTCAGTGAGTAACTGATTAGTGCAGGAGAGCTCTATTGCTGTGCAGATAAAACAGCTCAGCACTATCTGTAACGGCAGAAACAGTTACATGAGCCATTAAGAGAAATTTCAGATACATAAAAAGCAGCAGTAGAGTGTGGAGTAAGATTAGTTTGTATTCTTTAGGTCCACAAATCGAAATGATTTGTGTGAAAATTCTTCTGGGCTGGGGTCATGTTGTTATCACTCTCCTGCTACCTTTTAGTTACCTCTGTTAGTGATTCGGTGTTTGGAGGTGCCATTTTGTGTTAGCAACTACACAAAGATGCAGTATTGGGTTACAGGACAAGCCAATGGAAGGCCCAGCAGATGGAGAGAAGGAAAACAAAAAGTGATGAGGCAGCAGCCAGGTGGTGAGTGAGGAGGAGGATGTCAATACGCTGTTCTTTCCCATAGGTTACTTAGGCACATATAGAACATGTAGCTCTGTAGTAGATGTTCTCAGCTGGACCATGCACAGAGCCCAATATCAAGGAGGATGACGTTGTAGTGGCTTGGCGAGGTAAAACCAAAGCCACATATGAAGGGTAGGAACTCAAAAAGTGCAGCAGAAAACAGAGTTCAGCTATTGGGCAGATTTTATCCTTGGAATTTCTTGAGGTGTATCAGGGTAGGAAAGGAGCAGTGAAGGTAACCTCTGATTTGGATGATTGAGGAGAACACCCTCACTCACTCACTCACAGCCTCTTGGATCTCTTAGATCTACCACGAATGGGACATCCTGACACCAGTGACAGCTTTCAGTGCTTTGTTTTATGTTAATTGATTTCACGGATGTTTCCTGTGGAGATTTATTACACAGCTTGATTCTAAGTGGAAGTTCCTTTTCTTTTCTTTTTTTTTTTTTTTTGGTCCCTTTTCACATAGTTTCTGTGGCTGATTCATGGAGCATGGTTTCTGAAGAAAAGTGTGCTTATCTCTCTTTAGCCAAACAACAATCCGTAACACACGGTATTAAGTAGCAAAGGTAAAAAGAGAAAAGTGGGGAGAAGAAGAGGATTACCAAAAAAGAAAAGAAAAAGAAAAAGAAAAGAAAAGAAAAGAAAAGAAAAGAAAAGAAAAGAAAAGAAAAGAAAAGAACAGCAAAGAAGAGAAAAGAAAAGAAAAGGAAAAAAATGTCAGGATCCATTTCCTATATCCAAGCCCTAAAATGAAGAAATAGTCCTCTTTTGTTCAGCCAAGGAAAAGAAAATTCCTGAGAGGAAAAAAGCCAATAATTTCCACCATAAATGA
>JAUBOD010000824.1:3707336-3718123 GCA_032353885.1 Nothura maculosa | reverse complement strand
TAAATGGAAGCAGCTTTGGCTGAGCCAACTCCAGCTCCAGCAGTTGCTACGTCAAAGTCAGCCTCAGTTCAGTACCTTCCACCAACACCAGCTGCTGCTTTTCCTCTGCTTAAGCATTATTTTGTAGTGACTAATAACAAAAAGGAAGGTTTTCCAGGAGGCATGTTATGTACTAGGCTGTGGTATAAACAGACGATCGCCATGCTCATATAAGAAATGAAATCACCTTGGTTTTGTAAATGCACACTATAATATTTTTGAATCTGCCTCAAAGCCATTTTGCTGCAGTTCAGCTATTGTTGGTTTAGAGTCTTAGCTGACACCTAAGTTTATTTAATACTGCTTTGAATATATTCAGTTACTTTTTGAAAGTCTTAAGCTAACAAAGCACTTGTGCTGTAAGTGCTGTAAGCACTTGGGTAATTCCATGGAAACAGGTTAGACAATTCACAAGTTCAGAGCTAATCGCTCTTGAACACCTCTGTGGAGTGATGGCTAAAATCACCTTGAAAGCTTTTATAATTTAATATAAATGGAATCTCCCTTAACCACTGGTGACTTACATCCTTAGAAAATCTCCATTTTCAAGTAACTTTTAAGGGCAAATGATCTTTACTTTATTCACAGCGAGCAGGATAGTATTGCCACCAAAGGTCTTCCATTGTAACTGGTTAGGGAGAATAATTCCTTCCCTGTGAGGAACCAGTGGATATAAATCTGTCTTGGGTTATATGACAGGTAATATAGACTAGATGGTGTCCCTTCAGGCTCTAAAATCTATAAACCTGCTGGATAATTTACAAAAGGAACAATTTATGGAGCGGGAACCTGTGTATTATGTGCGAGAAAGGTAAAGTCCAATCATTCATTCTGCTACAGACCTCGTTTATATACTGTCCGCCACCCCATTTACACATTGCTTGCATATGTATCACAAGAGAGCAAGAATAAATTAGTAGAGGCTCCTGAATGCTGATGCAATATTATTCAAATTGCCTCCAAGCAAAAATCTTCTTCAGATTTCGTGTTGCTCTTTACAAAATTCCTCCTGCAAGAAAAGCAGCTATGTGGAATATTAAAAAATAAAGGGGTAGTGATAATGAAATATTGTGAGTGAACAGGATGGAGACACTGATAAATGGAAGTAATCTGCAACAGTGATAAAAATTTAGGTAATTGCAGCAGCCTACAGCACTGCAGGCTGCAGTCTTTATAGCAAGTCATTTTGTATCTGTTATTGAGGATCCGCTTAGGGCAACATAGCTTGAAAATTTTAAAAATGGTGACAAGAGACATTGCAAAGTATCAATTTCTTCCGTTAGTTTTGCTGGCATCTGATAAAACTGGAGTGCCTGAATATTTAGAGCCAAACAACTATCAGGCACCTGCAGCCCTGCCTGGGGGCAGGGGCTCCAGTGCAAAACGTGGCACCTAGTGAAATGCAGTGAGAAATGAGCTTCCGAGCAGGCACTGCCTAGATTTAGATTTGGACAGCCCCTAATCAGATGGATGGCTCCTAAATTGGATGGATTCAATTTAAAAAAAAAGGGAAGAAAGGACCTTGATACAGCATAAGCAATGCCTTCATCTTTCAGTGGTGGCAGAAAATGATGAGAAAGAGAATAAAGGAGGGTGAAAGTATGAGAAAAAGGAATAGAATGTAAAGATAGCTTGGAACAGTGTATAAAGATGGCTTGATTTTTGCAAAATGCCCCTGTGCCATTATTTTAAAAATGCAGGGAAAACCTTGGTGACTTCAGCTCTTTAAATTCTAGGCTGTTAATTCTTCTTCTGCATGCTGTCTTGCATTGCCTCCGAGCAATCGCTGTATATGCACCTGAGAACATGACACGGTAGCTTTGGGTGGCACCTGAAATATTGAGGAATGTGGCTGTATGTGGAACTAGACAAATACTGGAGGCTTTTGGTTGATGTGGCTACTAAACCACAGCTCAGTGCTCTGTATGCAGCCCCTTATGGCAATCTGGAGAGCTTTGCAGAGTTTTTCTTTTTCTTTTCCTTTTTTGGTAGTGAAATGAATAACTTCCAGTTTGACTTCCTTGGGTTGTGCTCAAAAGATATTGGCACCATTCAAACTGAAAGTGGAAACTAGACACTGTGTTTAACATAGAAATAAAAACATGTGGGGGAACCTGACAAAAGCATTCAAGTGTCTTTCATTAGCTAACCTCATTCACTTGAGGACTCCAAGGTTGAAGTTCTTCCCTCCACATCTCTAATGCTATTACAAATTAAATGATGCATCCTTTGTTTTGCTGCCATATGTGACTGTCACAAGCTCTTGGAGGCTGGTGGGTCTTTGGTGACTTCAAGCCTAGAACCATCTGACAACAGGTTGAAGAGCCTCTCCTGCAAACTGAATGTGAATCACGAGTTCCTGCCAAAGTGTCCTTCCTCCTTGGGGACCTGAGGCTTTGGACAACCTCTGTGAGAGAGGTGGAAGGGAACAGCATGGGGCACAGATGAAGCAAACGTGAGTGAGGATGAAGTATGCTGAGCAGCTTAGTGTAGCCAAGACCCTGATGAGGATGGCTCCCCATTGCTGTGGCTGCTTGTTTGCCGTGTGGACACAACTGCTGCGAACGGGCTGTCTTCGACATGATGTTAGCATTTCTTTGGCTCTAGTGGGGAGTACTAATATAGATTATTAGAGGAAATGAGCATTGAGATGCCTTTGATTTATTTATTATGGGGGGTAATCCTGAAAAGCTGGCAACCTCTTAAAGGACTCCTGAAAAACAAATGTGGAGCTGAGAGCTGGAAGATTTGCTGGTGCCATCCTTGGTTGTACCAGCAGGTGTTGGGAGAGGTTGGAATGTCATGTAAGGTGGATAGGAGGACCCAGGAAGAGCTCCTTTCTTCCCCTCTGTGTGGCTACCCTGTGTTACAGATTACTACAGATTAATACAGCGTCTGCAGGGGGCATTTTAGGTACTGTAGCTCTTTGGGTGGGAAGAACGAGCTGTCTCTGCAGGAGCACGGCCTTCCCCGTGGGCTGGTGTCAGCGGAGGAACAAAGCTGTGTGCTTAAATCATAGCGAGGTGGCTAATGAGTTCTCACCTTGTCAAGAGAGCAGAGCAAGGTTACAGAATGATGTGTCCCAGAAACAGGAGTGGAAAAAAAAAGCTGAGTTTTGAAAATATACAACCTGCTGGGTGAGCTGGTATTCTAAAATGAAGCTGCTGCAGGATTTCCTTTATTTTTCTTTTTTTTTTTCATGGAAGCAAAGTACAGCCTTACAAAAAGCAAGAGATGAGCACTCTGATTCTGAATGCAGTGTTGCAGCTAGAAAATATTTAACACATTATTATGTTATTAGTAGAAGTGTATAGCAATGAGATTTGGGAGGCATTGCCAAAGCTGTACTGTCATGATTATACACTCAGATAGGGGATACATGAAGTGATTTGTGGTTTATTTGGTTGGCAAGCCAAGGCAAAGTAGGATTTGAGTATTTCAAGCTATATCTCATCAAGAAAGTCTGGTTTCATTTTTGCTATGATTATAAATGCTGCGCACGAAGTGACTGGAGCACATGCAATATTTTTAGATTTTGGGAGGTATTTTTATTTGCCACTTGACATTTTGATTGCAAGATTACCCCTACATGCTGTCAAGAATGTGAATGTTAAGGGGATTAGCATCCAAATAATTTCTGGTGGTTAAAAAGTGTAACGTATTACCCAAATAGGAGATGATCCCCCAAAGAGAAAAGAAAACGACTTGTAACCAGTTCAGGAGAAGAAGTTATTGGCTTCAGCTACAAGAGAGTCCCACCCCGGCTATGATGCTGGTTCCTTAAAGTCAAGCTTCCCACATCACCCTCCCTTGCTGCACATGGGTCTGAAGCCGCTTGCGTCTCCCATCCTCTTCTCTCACCCTGTACCCCCAAAGCAGGACCCAGACTCCGTGTCCCCATCTCCCTCCTTGCCCTTTCCTATTCCTGACAGTTGTCCTATTTCCTCAGCCTTGGCTGCTTTTGGTTCCCCTCTGCAGCATCTGAGAACTGGTGCCTCCTGCAAGTGCTGTGCTGGCCGTGGCGCCATGATCTTGGCACCACCTGTGCCAAAGCTTTTACTTGCACTTCGTTTATGCACTCACTCATTTTACCTCCATACATATTCCAAACTTGTTCATTTTCTAGACATCCACATTTAAGTTCAGACACTGCAGCAGAAATCACTGTCTTGCTCATCTAAAGCAAGACAGGATTTTTCCTTGATTATAATATGTCAGATATTTTTAAAACAGTTTTACTAGAAACACCTTCAATTGTCTAAAATTTGCATTAAATGAGAAGTTTTTAGCGGAGAATCATCACCATATGGAAGTGCTTCTCATGGGAGTCTTTAAACTTCTGCATGAAATTCAGTATTACTCAAATATTTCAGTACTGAACTGGAAGCGAGAACAAAACTCACAATCCAACAAATCCCACACAGTCTGGCAGACCGGCTCGCAGGATAGCAGGGCAGTCCTGCACAGCAATCTATAGTTCTCAATATGTAGGCTGCACAAAGCATATGTGAGTGTAACCAAATGGGCACGACACATCAGAATAACAGCAATGCTAAAAAGGTTGTAAGAATTACAGTGGATGAGGGGCTGAATATGAATTCCCAGATTGTTGCTATCATGGAAATTGGCGCTGAGATGTATAAATAGACCTGAGTAGAAAGGGAATTTGGCTCTGTACTTAGCATAAGTAGGGTTGTTACTGTGATACTGCACTCAGTTTATGCATTCACGTTAAAAGAAAAGGAAATCATAGGGTGCAAAAAAGACCCATATGGTGAAAAACAGAAATGGCTTTTTAAATTAATCCTGAATAATGACCTACTATTGATCTGTATTGCTTTACCTGTATAACTTTATTCTGTGCTTTGTTAAGGAGGTCCATGCAGTACAAATTGCAGGAAACCGGGAGCCTAAGCAGGGTATGTGCTGGGGGATACCTGCTCCTTCTCATACTCCTCCAGGCATCTGCTGTGAGCCCTTCATGGAGACAAGATGCTGGGCTAGATGGAACATTACTGTGAACATGTGTGGCTGTTCTCATCTCCCTGACAGTCAGCCTGGGTCCTAGTATTTCCTTTAAACAAGCACGAAGTCCTGGGTTGATTGCAGAGCCAGCTGTGAAAAAATGCGAGCTTGTGATAGACCAGAGAATTAATTCTGGGGTGTCTAGTGCTTCCTTCTGCTCTAATATCTGTTTCTGCTTACAGCGATACAATTTTGAAATTACAAAAAGTATAAATTACAAAACCTAATAGCAAGTGCATGTATAAAATCCTGAGTTTAGCTGCATGGTCAAGAGAGATTTAGCTTCCTAGATGACTGCCTTCCTCCTAAGATAGTGACAATGTCACCAAGCAAATGACACGTCAGATTACATGATTACAGCACCTCCTGCTGTGCAACCAGGTCAGTGCATCCATCAGGGTACTTCTCTCTATGGTTCCCTAAAGAAGGCTGTTCATCTACACTACACATCTCGTCACTTCTGAGATCTCAGTACCTCTTTTTTGTGTATTCATCACAGAATCACAGAATCACAGAATCTATTCATCATCACCTCCAGGAAAGCCTAAGGAGGCCTCTCTGCAGCCCTAAGAAAAGGGCTTCCAAACCCCATTTGGAAGAGGTTGGACTTCACTAACTCCACCTTCAGACAGCCTGCCATACATCCCAGTACAAGGTGCCCAAGCAGCCAGAACCACAGAGCTCTGGATGCAGTTCTCATGTCAACAACCCAAAAGTGAGGTACTCCGTGGCACCTAACAGCAAGTTATTATTGGTGCCCTCTTTTAGATCCAGATATTAGCCTCTTAGTATTTTAGTTCCTTCTATATATATTATGGATGCTTTATTCCCCATAGGTGTACGAGAAAGTCAAAGAGATTAAAATTGTTAAAATATATTGAATTGTAACCATTTGGGTAACATGGTGATAGGGACCTTGCCAAGACCTTGAGAAAGCAGACCCTGCACATCTGTGTAGCACACACAGATGTGAGTCACTCTGGAGAGAACAACCAAGAAAAGAATCACAACCAGGGAGCCAAATGGAGATGGAAAAATAACTCTTGTGATCATGTTGGACTTTTCCTTGGAAAAATTTCCTATTGTTTTCCTGAATCCTGTAAAATCCTAAAGATGAAAGGGTTTGCAGAAGAGCTTGATAATGAAAAATTATAATGTATGACTGGTACCTTAATCACTGTCACCAAAGATTCATGGTCAGACAAACACTGGGGAAATCGTGTGTGTCACTACTATTTCCTTTAATTGTATCAGGTGCACATTAACTGGCACTGTCTAGACACTTGTGTCTTATGAGACACCATTTAAATCAGAATCTCAGAGAAAGAACATAGCTGCTAAAGCACAACTCTTTCTCTCTTGATTCATTTTTGCATTAGTTTTCTGTGTTTCAGAGTACATTATGTTTTCTAACTGTATTTTATTTTACCTGATTTTCTTTAGTGTATAATGCTTTATGGTAGTACCTTATGAATTAGTTATCACTGACTGAAGAGCTGTTCATCAGATGCTGTTGCAACCATTAGTTTTGACAGTACTGTAATAATTTAACAAAGGCAATCATGTATTACATTATGCAATCAATTTTTATGGTTCAGATCATATTTTTACAAGCTTATTTACTCCATACTATTACTATGCATCTTTTATCGTTGTGTGCTTTACCAACAATTACGCTCTTGGATGCAATAATGAAGTTTTAATATTTAAAAGCCAAGAGAGAGGCAAAATGATAAGCATATGATAGAACCTGTCGTGGATATGTCAACTTCTCTGTTTCTCCCCAGGATCCACTAATTTCACAAGTAATGGTATTACACAGTAACTTGTGATACATCTGAGAAATATCTTGGATTTACTAAGTAGTGTTTTTCCAAAGGGTGGCTCAGAAGGCTTTTTTCCCCTAGGTTTTCAAAACTGAATTAGACAAAAGCATGACATAAATCTGTATGATTTTCCAAATGGCTGTAGGCGGAAAATAGTAAATAAGACATCAGAAAGTTTTTTGGAGCCCATTGGCATCTGCCCCAAGTTTGTCTGGGAAGCATACAAGAGCAGATTAACATGTCTGGAAGCTGCTAATTCTTGAAAGTGGATCTGCATTCAGTATAACTTCTAGTTTTTAAACATTCTATTGAAATTCAGAAATCAGGAAAGCTCTTTTCATATTTTGTGTATCTCTGTCATGTTTCTTCTCTTTCAGAGATGCTAGGATGTGATTACCACAGACAGAATGGTTTCCTTTTGTTGATTATGTAGGAGGTGAATAGCAATCAAAGGTGTACTGAACCTTTCAACACAGCAGAGCTAAGTATAAGACATAAATATTCACAACTCCCTGAACGTTTCTATTTGATCCTTATGTTGCATGCACATTTGCAGGAGAGGAAGTTTGTATTTTGCAGTATTTCACATTCGGTTGGAAAAATAATGTTAGAGTTTTGTGCTTAGCTTGCAGATGCAAAAAGCCTTGGTCTGGTTTCCGTATATGCTGCCATTCACTGGAGTCAAACAAATTAGACATTTGCCATTTATTTCAAAAGGAAAAAAAAATTTAAAAAAGGAATCTCTTTGGTAAATACATGGGCACCAAATTTGAGCTTGAATAATAGACAAAAATCTAACATTTCTGACACACCAAGCTGCATGCCTGCTTATGGGTAAAGCAGGCTACTAAATCATCTGTTATCTCTAAGGAGTATGTTTTCTATGCATTTAGCGTAATTTAAACAGATGAGGAGAGATTTGGAGAGAGAAATTTCTTACTACAATTTTCTAGTAAAATTTCTACTTTACTTTCTATGAAGTTTGGATTTATGGGAAAGAGAATGAATTCAATAAGCACAAAAGATGCTTTTTATTGGTAATATCCACACTTGGAATATGTTTAAGCCTTTCAGTGTTCCTATTCTGACTTATTTACTTCAAGCATTGAAAACTAGGCCTGAAGGCTCACTCAAGAGGTTAAGAAGGAACTCTATCTCATGAAGAAATTTGCAGTGCCAAAATCCAATTTCCTTCTGAAATGAAACCCAAAATTTACAGAATACACTCACCAAGACCAGATATGTAATGGCAAGAGGGCTCCTTTAGGTGTCACTGATTTGGGCACAAACAGGGTCGGAACTTGGTCTTCAAGTGGCAGCCACGTGGCCTTGTGGTTATGCTGGACTGTGGGCTGAGTCTACAGGCCATTTCAGCTTTAACACCTGCAGTGAAAAAACAGCATTAGGATTTTGGAGGTCAGATGAGGTCTTTCTGGCTTTTATTACAACATTCACCCTTACTTGGGCCTCTCGCAGGATTCCTAGAAATAAATACATTTCTGCAAAGGCCCTCGGTCTTGCCAAACTGGAGTTTTCTCCATCACCTTTTGATTCTGTTCCACAAATAGCTTGGATAACCCCCTTGTAAAATCTTCCAGCAAGTAACTTCATATATTCTCCCTTGGCTTAAAAGAGGGGGTAAGAGAAGCTGTGGAGTTAGCTTTGGAAGACTACAGGTTGGATGTCTTCCTTCATGTATGGAAGTGCTCCAGGCATATAGCGGCAAAGCTATCACACTGTTTGCATTCAGATCCCTCTCTAAAATCCTCCCTGCCTCCACATTTGCAAATATTGCAGCGATGGTCGTACAGCAGGTGGGCTGTGCCTGCTCCCAGGCCTGGCTCATGTCTCTCTCTTCTTTCCTTGATTTCTTTGTCAGCCAAACTCACCTGCTGTGCCTCCTATGCACATCACAGGGATGGGGTTGTCTTCTTTAATAGAGTTGTACTGTTTTTAACAGACTAGCCCTAGGACGTTGGTATGTTAATGCTGAATTCCACACGAATAATTAAATGTATTCAGCAGCCTCAGCCTGGTCACGCTGCTAAGTCTACTTGGTTGAAATGAAGAGGGGAAAGCTTTACATGGGTAAGGTAGAATGTCATACCTGATTTACACTATAAACTACATTTTTATCTGGAAAAAAGTGTTTTCTGATGTAGGACTGAAGTCTAGACAAATGTAGCCTCAAATGTTTCACATAATCCCCATCTTTATCAATGACAGCCCTTGACAGAGTTCCCACATTTAGGATGAGAAGGAGTTTTTCTCCTGGACCATCTAGCAAGGAACATCAAGATCATTTGTGGGTTATGGTCTTTTATAGTGTCACCGCTGTTCTTGTTTAACATATATTTTGTCCAACAGATTCCCTGATCCTGCAGAAATCTAACAACAATTATGTCCCTTAATAACAACAACAATAAGAATTCTTTCTTCTTTTTTGTCATCTTCTTCTTCCTCTCCTTCCTCTTCTTTATGTGTGCATGCAATTTCATTCTGGAGGCTTTTACTCTTTTATGTGAAGGATTTTAAGTTTGTCAGATCATGTAAGATACTTTCCTTTTTTGGTTTGATGACTATTAGGTATACCGCAATGGGTGCTATTTATTCTTTACTCTTACGATCCTACAAGTCTCCTTCCAAGAAACAAGCAAAAAAAAAAAAAAAAAAAATAAAAAAAAAAGAAATAAAAGAAAAAAAAGCATTTCACCTGATCTCTTGCACCTTGCAAAATGACAGATAAATTATATATTAGCACACTGGGAAATGATATTGTGACAGCACTAAGTGCTTTGGAATGAGAGCAAGGACAAATGATTGAGACTGGGAGACTGAAGAAAAAGGAATAAATAGAGGATATTTGCAGGAAATAAGGAATAAGAAGGAATAAATGAGTCATTCTGGAACGGCATTTCTGTGATTTGTATAATATTCTGAAAAAAAAGTCATTATCTTCTTTTCTATTTTGAATTCTTCCAGTGGAAATGTTGCTACAATGCACAGTTTTGAAAAATGACTTACTTCCTCCAGGCTGTATTGCTGAGAGCCTGTGAGAAAGGGTGATGGATTAGAAGGTTTTCTGGCCTCCCACAATCCACAGGAGCTGTGGATGAAAGCTCCATGAGTAGCATCATCTGGACAACAAACCTCAGAACACTGGCTCCTCTATGGTGATATCCATAATCATCTACATATAAATGCAGCAGAGAGACAAATACAAACTGGACATGTGTGAATAAGACAGGGAAAAGTTGAGACCAGACTTTTTGCTCCTGCCCTTCTCAATGTAACATGGACAAGCATCAGCAACCTGCGGAGCAGGAGGGAACCTCAAGTTCCTTCTTATTGGAGTGCCCTTCTTTCAGGGTTGGGATGTGGGAACAGGTCTGAGACCTGTTCGCTGTGGTTCAGCTACAGCTGATCCAGAGATAAAAATGCTGCTGTGTGTAACTTGTAAATAAGAATTCATACATATTGCCAAGCCAATTTATTGGTGGTATTTCCTTGTTCCTGTTGTTAAAACTGCAGATACTGCAATGGCTAAAGGGACTGAGAGAGAAGCATAGGAATGAACTGCAGACATTAAAGTAGACATTTGAAGGGCTTTCTTTTATCTGCATGTCATAAAAGGCCTTTCATTTCTATACAAGCACTGATGAACTCAGAATTTATTTTGTGAAGAAATGACCTGCAATTTTCCCAGTCAGTGGCTGATTCTGCATCCCACAGGTACAAAGAAATTTTTGACAAAAAATATTACCTGAAAGAGGTAATGGTTATGGCCATGTCTTTTATCTGACCAGTTACTTGCAATATCTTTTTCTTGACAGATTCTTGTACACTTGAGACATAATTTCATGCCATTCATCAAGACAAGAAACTAAGCATCAGCAT
>JAUBOD010000824.1:3448467-3468270 GCA_032353885.1 Nothura maculosa | reverse complement strand
GGATGTTGGGTCTAGGAGATGTTGGGTTCAGCACTACATGTCTGTGGGCTGCAACCACCTTGCACATTGGGAAAGGGCAGCCCAGTTTAAATAATCCTTGGTCCAAAAGGATGTGCCTTGACCTCAGAAGGTGACACTCACTCTCCTACTCTGCCTGTTAGGACTGATGTTTCCAAGCCTAGTGACAGGGATTGGATGAAGAGGCTCTGGTCTCCATCTGCTCCTGCTCTTCATTCACACTGCTGCTCCTCACTGCAGGGCCAGGCTGCAAGCAGAATATCATCCAAAAACCTGGGCAGCTTCTCAAGCAGCTGGGACAACAACTGCTCCTCCTGTCCAGGAGCTCTGCAGTAGAAAACAGGAGTCCAAGAGAAAGGAGAGGCTGGATATTTTAAGGCAATTTAGCCAAAAAAGAATAATAAAGGTCCATTAGGGCAATAAAGAATGTGGATGGCATCTGGAAGTTATTATTTTCTCTTACATCTTCTTCCAGGTGCGCTGATTGCCTTGTTTCAGTTTGCAGACATGCTGCTCTGAGCCTTACCTTTGGGAAGGACAGACCAAGGAGAGGTACCTTCCCTGGAAAAGCCATGAATGGTGGGATCTGTGCCTGTGCCCAGGCCTTTGAGGCTTCACTGGTGCTGACCATGCCCAGCTGTCTTCCAGCTGCAGAACTGTGCTTTTGTCACAGGGCATTAGGTACAAGAACACTAGAATGAGTTCTATGAGTTTTAGGGGCCCTAAACTCAGTTCTAGGGGTGTATTCAAGGACAGGACAACATCCCTGCTTGAGTGAAACTCCTCTGAGACTCCCTGATGGAACTCAGCTCTGCAGAGCGAGTGTCTTAACTTCAAATCCTGCCAGCGGTTCAGAAAAGAAGAAATAATATTTTTACAACAACCTAGAAAAAGGCTGACTGAGTAAAACCAGACCCAGTATTTCCCAACTTACATCTCTGTCTGACTCTGTGCCTGCAAGGTCTCTTGCTGTAAGCCCAGGACAGAGCTGGGATCAAGGTGGGGGACGCTGTATGTTCTGCCACCACCATGGTGGCCCTGTGCCAGGGTCCTAGGTGGGCTGGCAGCTGATGGGACTGGTGCCCCTTCCTGAGCCAGGACAGGCAGGACACGGGAACATGGAAAGCTCAGCCCTGCCCATCTCCCAGCATGGTTTTAGTGAGCTCCTTTCCCCCTTCATCCCCACAAAAGCCATCTCTTTTTTTAAGTTGGAGATGGTTGTATGCAAATTATGTGCAAATATGCAAATTATTTCATTATGTAGCTGGCATGAAATGCCACATACAGAGTGGATAAAAGCTTGGCAGCTACGGAAAGGTTTGATGCCGCTAGGGAAAGCAAAAAGGGGTTGAAAAGGGTATGTAAGCGTATGCTTCCCCATCCTCTCCTTGTCTCCTCCTGACCGAGGGAGGGAAAACTACCTGGCTGGAATGAGAAAGTGTCACATCTCTGCCCAGCTTTTTGTAGCTTCCCACATGATATTTGGCTCATGCAGCTGAATATCAGTGTTTTACTGGAATTTATCAGTATACCAAGCCCCAATCTGCCTTGACACAGGCCATATTTGCAGTGTGCATGTGTCTGCTGGGGTCCTCTATTAAGCAGTGAGCAACACGCAGAGGGCAGGACCTCAAGCTTCTGCCTTCTCTACCCTTCAAGGCAAAAAGAAGGCACAAAATCAAAACTGACAAAAAAGGAAGGCTTTTTGCATAATTCACTGCCCAATAAAGCTGTGGATCTATCTCATTTCCTGAGGGTGAAAGAGAGGTCAGGAAGGGCTCGCACTGTCTGGGATGTTTATGTGTAAAACACCTGGAGTTACAGCAGACTGTGTGAAAGTTTTGAAGGAATATAATTCATTTTTTCTAGAGCTCGTATTTTTTCCCCTCTAGCTATTCTCATATTTACTGCTCTTCAGCACCTAATAGTGAGAAGGAGAAGGGAGGCTGAATCTCCCAGCACGGGTCTCAATTTGCTCTCCGTGTATTAATGCTACAGCTGTTGGGAACTTCCTTGACCCAAGAGGCTGCTTATTCCCAAATCTTAACCCTGGCTTGCCTTTGTTGACAATGTCCAGTGTGACATTCGCGTGATCATCAATTAGATCATTTAATAAACCATCTCATTCCTGGCTGTTTTAAGGAAGGCATTTTCCTTTGCTTTATTTATTGCATTGCTTTGTATTCCTTTAAACTCAAACAATACAAATCACTGTAGTGCTGTTATTGTTGCCTCTAGAATGTTTACTCCTAGCTCTCTTTAGGACCTAAAAGGCTGAAAACTGCATCGTAATTGCCCAATTAGTCCTAATGCCGCGTAGTGTTGACTGTTTAGTTACCATATATTGTGTACAGAACTAATTGTGGTGAAAGTAAATGAATGTGAAGGAAACAAACAAGCTACTAGAAAATAATTACTTGGAGTGTTTCTTTTTAGTACCTGTACAGCAGATTTCATTATAGTCAACAGCTTCTAAAGCTGCTTGAAATAGCGGTATTTGTCATTTTCATAGAAACTTGATAATGACATTAATTTATCTTAATGGTCTGTTCTATTGTTATAAATAGTAAAATTAGCTTAAATTGTCTTGCTTTTGCTGGTTTTGGATGGCTCCAAAGGGCCCCACAACAGCAGATGAGTAGATAATTTGGTGTGCTTGACAGATTTCCAATAATTTGTTATGTGGAACATGAGGTAATGCTAGTACCATTAATGTTCATTTTCCTCTAAATTCATTACTGCCCTTTTCCCTTTTATCTTTTTTAATGCCTGGGCCATTTTTCTATATTTCAAGTGGAGCTACAAAGCCTATTCATATTCAGCTATAGTAGCTATTAACATTCTGCACATAGAGAACATCATGTAGAAAAACAACTCTTTATGAAATGATGAGGCTGGTGGCTATTTATGCTGGAAAGTAGGTAAAATGGGTTGTTTGCTGGTATTAGGGATTGGCTATAATTAAGTCAAATGTAATTTTAAAGAAATTTAAATGTTTTCATTTTTATAGCAAAGGTAAAACACAATTCAGGGAAATTCTAAGAAGGTGTAAATGCATTAATAAAAACTATTTTCCCCATTTTCCGACTCTCCTGTTTAAGCTTCACAGAGGATTTTATTCAAGGCCATTTATTTGCACAATATTTTCCACCCAGTTTAAACCTAATTAGTCTTGGGAAAGTATTAAAATTAACAGTAATTTTATGTGGGTTTGCTGATATGATAATGATCTGAACAAACAGGAGAGCCTTTTATGCGTGAAGAATTATTTGGGCTTCTTCTCCTCTCCTTTCTTGTCAGTTTTGCATCTCACCCACATTTGCATTCTCCTTCCCTCCAGGTACAGTGCAGGGGAAGGGAAGGAAGGAGAGGGGGTTTTGGCTTTGGTGCTGTCTGTATCTCGCAGACTCATAAGCAGGACATAAGGAAACGTGAGCAGCGCAGTTGCAGCGGGCTGCACCCTGCCACAACCATGTCCTTGCTGTCCTCGGCCTTGGCCGCCACCTCTCACAGCCCTGCAGAAGGGCTTGCTTGCTTTCCCACACCCCCTCCACCCACGATCCGCTGCATCCTTCCTTCCTTTGGAGGCTTTTCCTTGCAGGGATGTGGCAGCAAGGACAGCTGACAGCTACCTTCTGCTGCAATAATGTCCTTCATCAGCGGTGAATCGCGGCAGATGGACATAAATGTTTTCAGCAAAATGTATAATTTTGATGAAACTTCAAAATCATACCTAAATGACGGTAGTAGTTTTGAAAAGTGCCATAACAATCTTGTTTTTCAAGGAAAAGCTTCATGGAGAATGTTCCTTATTTTTGTATTATTTCTACACCATATTTCAAACTTTTTTTCAAGCTTTCTTCAGTTTAGGTATACTCAGAGGTACTCAGCAGGTACCTCTGAGAGTCCATGAACTAATGTTAATAGCCAAAACTTTGAAATATTTAAAACTTGTTTTTAAAACCAGCCGCTACTAATCACTGGTGAAAACATCTCAGCTTTCAATCTACCTCCCAGTGCTGCTGCTTGGTCATGACAGCTCGAAAGAAGCTATTGATAGCTCAAGAGCAGGATCCTTCTCACAGGGTTCAGCCACGCAGGGCTGCTCCTTGTCAAGCCCCTTGCCAGGCGAGGGCACAAACCCGAGGTGGGGCAGCCCTTCCCAGAGAGACACCTAATGGAAGCAGAGAGACCACCTTCCTCTTCACCCTGCTGGTTACAGAGAGGAGGACAGGCTTCACTTCCACATGGGTGAGGTGAACCAAGATGGGCCCTTACCACAGCCTGCGTTTCAGCGGTGTGATAGACACAGGAGAGCTCTGTCTTTCCCCAGAGTGTCTAGCACACTGAGCAGAGTCACTGTCCCACATGATGTGACCCACAAAGCGGGTCTCCTGGTGAGGCCCATTGGCCACAGGAGGGAGGATCCTCTGCTTGGCCCATCAGCCATGGGAGGGAGGATCGTCTGCTTGACCCTCTTAAGCAGGACCTGTTTTCTGAAATTACCTCTCTTTTCCTTTTGGTGTCTACTTAATGCAAATTAACCAAAGCTTAACACAATGGTAAGCCATCTTCACCTGCAAAATACCTATTTCTTTTATCTATCAAAAACAGCTTTTTAATTGCTTTTATTCTGGTGCCTTTCCTTCTGGAAGAAAACCACCGGTGGCATTCAGAAAACTCAGGCACAAGGTGCTGAATAAACCATTGTGATCCACGATTTTGGTCATTAGCATGGAGCAATTCCTTCCCTGTGGAAAGAGGCTGTTCCCAGAGCTGTGTTGGGAGAGTTTTTTTTCGGAGAGGCTGCAGATGGAAGGTGCTGCTGAGGGTTGCCCTCACCTGCGCATGCGTGTGGGGTGCCAGCAGGCAGCAGATGGCACAGGCCTGTCACACAACACCCAACTCCCAGCCCCGAGTTGCACAGTCCTTTCTGGCTCGTTCTTTTTGTGTGGCACAACCAGGAAGTTCCCGACCTTCTCCTAGGAGGACACCAGACCCAGATGTATATGGACAACATGGAGTGGTGACAACATGGAGTGGTGCTAGCAACTTGTGTCTAAGTGACACAGTTGAGAGGACTCCGAGTCCTGCTTAGATCTCAGCCCTCAGTGTTTCTGTCCTGATTTTTGTACAGCCTTTGGCCAAATGAGCTGTTTTACTCAAACACAAAGTGATTCAACCAAGCTAGTTTATTGAATCAGAAACCAAGAAGTTGAGTTTCGTCATTGACAACTGCCAGATCTTTAAATATACATCTTTTATAGACTTTATAGCTGACTTATTTGGAAAATCCTGCAAAGTGCCATGTTAGGATTCATCTTACCCACTCTACTCCAGATGCTATCGTGTAAAAGTCTTAGATTATCATTCTTGGGTTTCTTTAAATATATGGAAAAAATATATTACATCTATGGTCAACTGATTTAGTTATTTACATTAGGATGAGGTGAACAGGACCTAAAAGTACCATTCACTAGTTACATTAACTTGAGAGCCCAACTCCCTTGTATAGCCATTACCTACCAGCACGATTGGTATATGTGACTGGGCGTATTGTTTCTGTCCTTATTACTCAGAATCGAACTGTCCAAGGGAGGGCCGCCTGTGTCTAGCACAGGCAAATGAGGAAAGATAAGTTAATATTTTCCATCTTAGCTTAGCTAAGGGGATACATGGGAATTTATTAAGGGAATGGTGGAAAGCTCAGACTTCACAAGCAAACAAGCCTCTTATCTCCCTCCTCTTTCTCTTCTCCCTTCTACTAATGTCTTTTTATGTGTTTAATTCTCCATCGTGAAGTTTCTGGTTATCTCAAGGATGGAATGGCTACAGTTATAATTGTGTCTTTACTTCAAGATATGGAAGTGTGATGTAATTATGGTTCTTGACAGACTTCCAAAGCTTAGGCTTCTTCCAAAGTTTGGGCTTAAGCCTAACTGTAGTTTTCTCAAAGGTTCCTTTTGCCCTTCTTGTTTTGCTCATATGAGTTTTACAGCTTTTTAAAGATTTGCTTGTCCTATTTCTAAACTTTGAGAATGTAGATATGCACTGTTAAAGTTCAGAAAATGTTTTCTGTCTGTCACTGCTCCTGTGCTTAGAAATATATCGACTTGTCTGAACATTTCGAATTAAAATATCTGATACTCAAAGCTTCCAAAGACTCACTAAGTGACAGTTAAGCACACCTGGATGAAGCTGGAAATGGAACATTATATCTGTTGTTTGAAAGCATCTGTCACAACATGCCAGGCTTACTCTTTGCTTCCTGGTTATCTTTTATCTGTTTGACATTGAAAAATTGTACAAAATGAAGACGAAATTTGCATCGCAAAGACATATTTTTGTTCTCAGCCTTCCTTCCTTGTCATAAAGCTCGTTTTTCATGAAAGCATCACTAGCATTACAATAAATAAAATCCACTTGTGGATGATGCATGAGCATTCCTTATTCTTCTTTGAGAATGGAGGAGTGATACAGTCCATGGTTCATAAACTATTTACCATAAAACAATGAGTATGTCCATTTGAGTTTTCATTTACAGAATAATAACCAAAGAATGAGTCCCAAGACATGTATCTTATTCAATTCTGTTGACTTTACCTCGAGCCCATTAGCCTAAACTGTGGTCTGTGCTTGGGAAGACAGCGCCTGTCTGCAGCGGATAATGGCTCACGAGAGACAAATGGCATCAGGCAGCAGGATAATGACTGGGTCATCCATGAAAGCAGCTGCAAGCAAAGGACAGTCAGCATTTCCATTAAAACCTCCTGTTTCAGGGTTTTAACGTGCATATATAGAAGATTGATTTGATTTGAGTGTTTGCATAGAGGAGTTTGCTTGAGGAGCAAGTTCCCATTTTGCTTTTTTTGTTTTTCCAGAACAATTTAAATTCTCTAGCTATAATAAAGAGCATTAGCTGAAGAGTTGTGGTTTCTTTTGCTTATAAGACACATTCTGAGACATGTTCAAGCTACTATAGAAATCTCTCATCAATAAACCATGTATTGTGTAGTTGTGGATACTGTGAGAAAAGAGTATGCACAAAGACTGACAGAGTTGATTAATCAATGAAGCAAATGGTTGATTTGTTAATAAAATTAACAATTTCCAACAATAAATTGAGGAATTTCTAAAAGCAGACAAGTGCAATAGACGTCAGTAGGTGTGGGGATGTTTTCCTCTCTCTCATGGAAGATGGAGGTGCAGAGACAGACATCGGCCTTCAGAAGTTTGTGTAGCAGCTCCAGTTTGCATCTAAATTGATTCCACTCCTCATTTAGAGCAAGCAAACAGACAAACCTTTTCCTCTACCTTTCCTGCTCGTCAATAACAAGACAAAAAATAAAATGAAATGAATGTAGACAGATGTATAACTCACAGGAGCCTTCAAAGCCTGTCTGAGCTGGGTTTGAATTACCTGTCCTGGTTGTAGCTAGCAGCAGCTTTTCCTTATCTTTGGGTGACACGCAAAAAGGGCCTTTTCCTTCGTCTCCTGGTTGCTGCCATGGCTTTAGGTTCTACCACCACTGCAGTCATTTGTCTGGGAGACTTTACTCGGGGCAGGAGGACTAAACAGAAGTTCAGGGACTGCTCAGAAGGGCTCACAGTGCTCAGAGCGATGGCATTTGGCCATTTATTGCAGTTCTCTAGTAGCTCTTCTGAGTACCCAGAGATGCTTCAAGTTTGCATGATTGCTACAGCATTTGATAGATGAAATGTTGGAGAAGTGTGTGAAGAAATAGTACCTGGAACTCATCTGTCAATGTCAAGGTTCAGGCTGAGCTGGTAGAAATTACCCCAAATGTGCTCCTCTTAACAGCTTTCGGGGAAATTCTTGCATGGTTTGACATTCTGGGAAAAGGTGCAGCATGCCTTGAAGGTGTGAAGACAAATTAACAAAGAGGAAAGTAAAGAAAAATGTGTATGTTTTTCCATCAAGATAAGAATGATTTACAGCTCTCCTGGAAAACAGATTCTTGCCCTGAGAAGCTCAGCATTTGAAAGGAGAACAAATGAGTGAAAATCTTATCAAAACTTGGGCCACCCAAAAGGCTCCTACCTTTTTCGTAATTCTTAAAATGTATTACCTATAATATATCTAGAATTATATAGGTAATGAAATATATTTATTATCTATAATTATTCTTAATTTACATATCTTGTATTTTTGATGGTTTATTCACCAGTGATTCTGACCACATAAAATACTACCTACAAGCTAAGAAACAGGATGCTGCCAAAACTAGTTATCATGCAAGCATTGGTGTTGCAAGTGTTACTGATTCCAGGCGAGCAGTTATGCGGTGTTTTGTTAGAAATCAATGACAACCAACATCAGAGAGGGCACCTGAGACAGCTACTGAAAATCAGCTTCACATAGATGGCCAGTGATAGAGGCAACATTTTTCTTTAAGGGTGTGAGAAGAGATCCCAGGAGACATGACTGAGAAGTATTTTCTATGCTTAATGAATCCGTAAATTTCTGGCAGAAGTCTTCAAAGAGAAAAAGGAGAGCAAGTTCTTTATTCAGAACCTGCTTGGGAAACACAGGTTCTGTAGACTCTAGTTCAGGTTGCTCTAGACAGCTGACATTCACTCTGAAAATAAAACTATTTTGATGTCAGGGAAGGTACTAAAATTTGCATAGATGATGTTGCCTTCAGGGGAAAGACAGTAGGAAAAAAAAAAAAAGAGAAAAACAAAGGTAAAACAACTGGAGATCAACCAAAATACAAACAAAAAAAAACAATGAAAATCCTCATGGCAGGACATAGCATATCTATGCACAAAAATACGTCTTGGAGGCTCAGGAGGGTTCCAGGGCCAAAGGCCTTGGCTTCATGGAGCCGATTGACCTCTATGGGTAGAGAGTGGCCTGGGCTGTTGGGTGCAGACTGCAGATTTGCTCCCCTGCAGCTGGCAGGCCGTGTCCCCACTGCTCTCCCAGTGCCACCATGCTAAGTGAGGGCTCTGCTTAGCGAGGCAGGAAGGGGATGCAGACACTGCTGCTGGCGGCAATGTGTCTGCTAGGATCCCTGGGTCTGGTCTAGCAGCCCAGACCAGCAACCTTTCTCATGGAGAAAGGGGCTGTTCCCAGCTTACATTTCTGTTCAGTCAGACAGGGAAAGCTCTGGTCATGTGAGGAGAGGCAGATGCCACAAAAAACACCCAATATGTGACAGCCTGGCACTTCCTACTGTTCTAAAAAATATCACATGTCTCTATAATGGCAAAGAACAGCAAGGAAGTCACAGACATAGCTTCATATTGCTGGAAAGTCATTACCCAAATGTGCAGCAAAGCGGGAAGGCAAGGCAGGCTTGAAATAGCAAGAGAGGAGGAGATGCTCTTTGGTCTGGGAAGCTCTCAGAGAAGCAGTTACCTTTGTACATGACATGTATGGCGTAATGAGGGACAATGACATGGATTTAGTAACCACTGGCAAAATAAAGATATGCTAGAAGAGACCGTATGCACCTTAGAAATAACCTGGTCATTAAAAAAGCTGGAGTGGTTATTAGATTAGCCAAGGTATAGAAAATTTTTTATAAACGTTGCTGAGGTTTGCATGTGGATGGAGGAGGGAGCAATGTTTTTACAGACGTGATTTATTTGTTGCTAGTTGCTGTGAGGTACAGGAGCTCATGCTGTGTAATGTGAGTTAAATGAAATTTAAGTGATCAGTTATGTGTGGCCTTCTCAGTGCTGGGAGCATCCTGAGCAGCTCACTTCCGAGAACACAAGAGAAATTGCTACTATCAGTCTGTGTATATCTGTGTACATCAAGGAAATTAAAATACAACAAGTTGTGCAATATTAGCTATTTTGTTCCTTCATTGCAAGAACTTGCAATAATATGTATTTCAAGTTTTGTGCAGTTCAAGGCAGGCTTTCCCTCTCTTCTTCATCATTAAACCTCCATCTTATTTTTTGCTTTTCTAAGTTCTCTGCAGGTCACTTCCTGCACAGGAGCCGGAGGGGAAGAGCACATGGAAACCGATACTGATCCACAGGCACGTCTTTGAGCTGCATGGAGCCATTACGCCACAAAGATGCAAACAAAATGGTTTTGCATTGTGAGAATTATTTTCCTATTTGAAACAGAATCTGTCTTGAATAGCTTTAAAACCCGTATTGTAGAGAAGCACCCAGTTTGTTCCATTAACCACTCGCAGAGTCAACTGGAGAACCACTGTTATTAATTTCAACGGAAAGCTAAAATGCAGTTCATTTTCTGTAATTGCGGGCCCATCACCTAAAGACCCAGCAAAAGCTTTTAATCTGCGGCCTTTTTAGAAGGGTATGATCAGAATTACATCGCATATTTTCATAAGGTGCATAATTACAAGGGCTTCAGTCACGACGACAGAACAAGGGCTGGACTTCCCGCATGGCCACAAAATGGCTTCCTCGCGGGACATGGCAGCACTGAGGGCCTGGGCTAGGCCCTGTGCAGGGCCGGCCTGGCGCTGCTACCACAGACATGACTCCATCACCGTGGCATCCTCCCTTGCTGCCATGGCCTTCTCAGCTGCCACCCCACCTGTCCCCACATGCCTCTCTTCCATGGCTGTAGATGTCTCCTCTGCCTCCACATCCCTCTCCCCTGTCACCACAGCCCTCTCCCATGGCTGCCATCAGCCTGACGGTCTCCAAGCTTCCTTTTTGGATTTCTATAAGCTCCCCTTTGGCTGCATGGGCTGTATTGACTTTAATTCCTGGGCAAACTCCAAGGTTTCTCAGAGGAACCTGAACGCCTCCCTCGCATCTCAGAGTGGCTTTTCTGCCATGACAGGGAACAGGAGGTCAAAGGCTGCCCTGGAGCCAGACCTTTATTCATTTGAAAAGAAGCATTAATCAAATCCATTTTCCACTGAGTAGAAGCACAAAGGAGAGCTCTGCGGTCCATCTCATCATCTCACCATCTCCAGGAAGTCTGCAGCAACTCAGCATAGCATGACTGGGATGCAGTACATCCCGCACTCATCTCACTGTTCAGATATGATACAGGGAGAGCCGGAGGGTGGGAATGGCACCTGCAGCCTGGGCAGGTGCATGTGGAAGAAGAAAGCCCTTTAAAGGGCCATAACGGAGCTGCCAGGCCACCACTGCAAATGGAACTGGGGCTGAGGTAGAGATGCAAAGATGCAGATGTGGCAAGATGAGGCAGATGTGCAAAAAGGTCAGGAAAAAAGTTATGGAAGGTCCATCCAGAAAAATCTGAAATCATGGAATCATAGAATGCTTAAGGTTGGAAGGGACCTCAGAGGTCATCTAGTCCAACCTCCAAAAGATAATAAATGCCTTTAGGTTGAGGAGGACACTGTGAGGTGCACTGGGTTCCTGAATCCAGGAATGCAGTCTGGGAAGGATCTCCTGGGAGCTGCAGGCAAGATGCCAGATGGTTTTCAAGCACAGTCCTTTGTACTGAACCCTTAAATCTGAATTAGAGGTCTCCTGAGGAAACTCAACTCAGTGGAAATATGCAGATCCCGGAAGACCAACTCACTTAAATCACACATTTAACATGGATTAACAATCTCTTCGGTGCTCCTTTCTTTACACTCATGGCTCTGGTCTTTTCCTTGGACTAGAAAGTCCTGATGGATGCTAAGCCTGTGGCTGCAGTGGTGAATGGTGCTTCTTTCCAGCAGTGTTGCAGGAGTAAGGAATGGAAACAGTGCAGCAGGGCAAAACAAGGCTACCATTCTGGGTGCTGAAGGACACAACTCTTATGCTCTAATTGGTTTCAAAAGGAGCTAAGGGTGCTTAGTACCTTGGTACACGAGGGCTCAACAGACAAAGGTGGATAATTGGGGCAGAAGTAGCTGTCTGGGAAGCAATTTAATTAAAAAAAAAAAAAAGAAATAAAAAGGTCAAGCCTTTCCTCTGCTGTCTTGCATTTAATCTTCACATGTACAGAGGAATTCAGTCTCTTTTTTTTTTCAAGTTGGCACGTTTCCCCAAACATGATAACATTTTTAACATTAGTGGATGACATTTCATAATATGTTTAAGGATCTGTAATATTTTATGCTTGTAGCTTTTTGTGATTGTTGTTCCAATATGGCATTGATGCCAGTATTAAAGTTTAATATGATTATAAAGCTCAATTGTATAACCAAGGGTTATACTCTTTATCTGTCCTAATCTGATTAAAATGCTTCTCTTCAGCAGCTTTCCACAATCGCTTTATATCAAAACCTGGGAGCAAAGCCACCAGCAGTTTGGTTTGCCCCAGATCAAAAGAAATACCAAGCGGGTTCCTTATTTGTGTATTTCATTACTTGGCATATATAGATTGGTCCAAACTGAAAACCCAAGTCTATTTGGCTATAGTGCAGCTATTCTCCGAAAAAGTTCGTGGAATCCGTCTCTGAGAGGAGCCTGGTGACCAGTGCTTGCCACCAGGTTGCTAGAGTGTTTTGATGCATCCCTGCATCAAAAGGCAGAGCAAAAGCATCTGGGATCTTGCTGTCTCGTGCTGAGGTTGCTAGGCAATGAAGTAACTACAAGTAGCTAATGTCACCACTGCATCTAAAACCCATCATAGCATTAAATTCATCATTGTAATTAAATTCTTTCACTGCTTATGATACCATCTCCCTGATGTGAAGTATCTAGTCTAGCCTAGTGGTAACTAGTTAATGGAGCAGAACACATCCAGCTCTAATTTCTGTGGCCATTTGGTGCTCATATCCACATAATTTATTATGAATCTGAAGGCATAGTACATAAAATGTACTGCAGTCACAGAATGAGATTAGTCCACATACAGGAAAAAGCATGAAGAGGTCTGCTTACTAAAACTAATATCCTGTAGACAAACCATTCCTCTAATGACTTCCAACACTGGTGTGGCAGAAGAGCTGCGCAGAGCCAAAATACCTGATAGAGGGATGCTTTTACACCACGTTTTTGAGGTAGACCAGAATTGAGATGAATCCCCCATGCAGCAGAGTTTCTTCTGTGTGCGACATTTCATGCATCTGCAGTTAGGCAAATCTAAGCTCACAGTGTAAACAGATATTTAAGCTTCTAATTTGTTTACATGAAATCTTGTGTCTGCATTTTAAGAGGCAGCAGCAGTTTCTTCACCTCTCTGAAGATCCAAGGCTCAGTTATCTGTGAAGCCATGGCTGCTGCCTCGAGGGCAGGCCTGGGTGCACACCAGGGAATATCTGCCATTGCAGCAGACCTCAGGCAGCCTTCCCAGATGCACATCTGCCCCCACCTCTCTGGGGTGGCAGAACAGGCTCTCTCCTTGCACCTCTTGCCCAATTCTTGGTCTTCCTCTGATGGGGGTGGCTGGCTCTCATACTTGGACAAAATCCACTTTGACCTTTGCTCAGGAGGTGGTTCTGCATGGTCATACCTGCAATGCAGAATCCTCCAGCCAGCTTTTACTAGTGCCTTTAAAAACAAATGCAACCCACAAAACCCAAACACATTCTTTCCTTCCCTAAAACATGTTTTTGGCACAATAACCTCTATGGCTGCTGTCCAGCATGTTGTGCCAGCTTTGATAAGACCCTCAGACCTCTTTGATTTATGAGTTAAGTTTTCTGAGTCAGTTTAGGGAAATGAGCTTATCAGTCCCACCTAACACAATGCCACATGCTCATGTGTGCTGTATCTGTATTGTGCTGCTACTATCTGGGGACCTATGCACCTGATATGACAACAAAGAGAAAGACTGCATCAGCATTTGATTAAGTTTTCCTGCCCACACAAACTTTTCTGGAAGTGCCACAGAAGCATAAAGTTAAAAGCCTTCCGCAGACTGGGAAGCAGAGTGAAAAATGTCAGGGTAATCTAAGAACTGCTCTTTTACTAGCTGGACATTTATCACATCAGTGTAGATGAGGTCATTGCAGAACATAGTGTGTCACAAAACAGTCTTTACCTTTGTGCCAGTATTGTTTTTTTTTGGTAAGGAAGCCCAGCTGACCTTGATGACATCATCTGCTTGGGCTGTGCAGTGTCTGTGTCACCAGGCACTGCAAGGTGACAGTCATTTGGCCCTATCTCTATGCTTGCTTTCCCTGCTGCTCTGCCTGGCTTATCAGTTCTTTTACCTCATCAGCATCTTGTGCATTAGCTCCCTAGCAAATCTTCATGATCATTTAAAATTGCCTCAGAAATACATGGTTGAGCTTCTTAGCTAAAAGGAGCATGCATCGCTTCCAATATCATGTGTGATAATCTGGGAACCAGTTTTGTATTTTCACTTCATCTGCCCTCAAAAGATTAGCTGACCTGCAATAAGAATCTTAAATGCTATCGTGGCATGGAACTTTCCTCCCCTCAGTTGCTCCTTATTCAAAACTGGAAGATTAGAGCAACCAATGAAATATTAAGTGTTCAGATTTTGCTTCACTGGAACGCTGCAAGGCAGAATAAACAGTTCAATATTCCTTACTGAGGATCCATGTGGCTGTTTGGGGGTGCTCCTCCTCCCCTGAGGATAAAGCACACAGATAATTAGGTCCACACCACCTCTCCTCACAGACCTGTGCACATTCAGCGGCAGCAATGAAGTCATTAACTCACCTGTGAATCAAAATGCCCACAGTTTGGCTCTTATGTTACCAGAAGCACAAGATGTACTGGTGAATACTGGTGTCTTGTGCGGTTTTGCATGCAAGCAGGAATTGTTTTAATGGGGCTGGCCTAATCCTAAACCAATAACTGCTGTTAACTACCCTACCCAATAACTACCCGGTCAACACAAGGTGTATGAGTTCACTGCAGATTCATTAAGAAACTGGAGATGGGAGCTGACTATCAGGAGGCTCCAACTTCAGGTCTGTGTTAGTAAAAGCAAGGTGGTCTCCTTGCATTGAATCTATACTGTGAAACATCCTCAAGTGGATCCTTTCCAGCTGGCAATGAGGGGAGAAGAGCAACCAGTCACTGTGGTAAAGTACCACAGAGCACAACTTGGTATTTCTCCCTAATGGAAATGCCAGCTGAACAGCTGATGTGTTACCCTGGCCTCTTGGATTCTTTTGGTATATTCATTAACTGTTATTTGTTTGTGATAAATTACAGGAGAAAAAGAAGAGCCAAACTTTAAACTGAGTCTACATCACTTACGTTGACCTTTCGTAAAGACACAATACTTGAAGTTAGTACAATGAGTGGAATGAACTTTTATTTTCATTCATCCTTCATTAATATCACACAACTAGATAGCAATATCTGAAAAAGATCTTGAAATAATTTAAAACAGAAGGCACAGAAAAACAAACCAAACTATGTGGCTACAAGACAACAGGGGAAAATGGTTCAGAAAAGAAATTCATTCAAAACTAAGTTTTATCGCTGGACATGATGACCAAAACCTGCAGCACGATGAAACAAAACAGTTTAAACACAACACAGTTTAAGCTAACTCATGCTTTCGTTTCATATAATTATATATATAAAAGAACAATTCTAAAAAAAAATGTTTTGTAGGGTTTTGAGTGAAATGTTACTTGCAAAATAAAAAATGTTAAGTTCAATACATATATCAAAATCTTCCCTAAAGACTAAACTAGGAGTTTACAAAAAAAAAAAAAAAAAGGCAATAAATGCTAGGAACACATTTAAACAATTTTAGATGGAAGGAAACATGTTCTCAAATCAGCGTATCAAATAATTTTGGTGTTTGCTTCAAAAACAAAGATTCTCAATACAGTAATATACTGTACAGGACATTCTTCTGTATTTTAATCTTATTAAATTGAACTGATATTACACATTACAGAGAAAAATAAATCCACTTCGTATGAGATTTTTACACTTTTTTTTGCAAAAGATTAACTTTATTTCTTTTTAAAACAAAGCTACTGGAATTCATGACATGCGATAATATGCCCCCTTATTATGGCTGCTAAGTTGGAAAATCAAGTTCATGCTTCACAATTGAAATACATCGTGATTCTTAAATACATTCTCTTGTAAGTAATAATACAATATAGAGGTCGCTCATAGCATCAGTTCAGGCTGTGAACCTGGTTGATAAATGAAGCTCTTTTTCAAATATGCCCAGCACTGACAACATAGAGGCTTTGCTCCCGGTGGGCAAATTAGTTTGTGTGCCCCCTATCCCCACCCCACGTCCCCTTTTTGTTTTTTAACAGATGGGTGATTAGCCTGAAAACAGCATGGAAAGGCAAAGTCTAAAAGTTACAGGTTTTCTTTTAAAAATACTAAGTACAATCAAAGATAAATAGTATCATTCTTACTGACAGTTTAATAGCAGGTACTCTCTAAAGGAAAAAAAAATCCTGAAATGCAAGAGAGAGTTTCAGAATTTTATATCAAGGCATCTGCACATTTGTCAGGAGGTGACAGGGTAAGAATGAACTTTGCAGCTTACTCTGCAGTTGCACGGGAATGAAAGGAGCCTTCCTCCCAGCCTGCCCACCTGTAAACCACAACACAGGCTTTCTTAACAGCTTCCTTCTGTCTTTTCTTGGAAATATTTCTCTCATTTCCAAAGTAGAAGCCAAAGTATTGTTTCTACAGATGAATAAAGACAGCTGACAACTAGAATAGAAATTGTAAAAATGACTGTAGTAAAAACGTTCATCAAAATTGTCTGACATAGCAAAACATTCATTTGTAAAGTCAAGTCTAACACTGCAAGCCATTCACTCAAGGCCGACCTTGGGCATGTGTGTTCTTGCCAGCACTGCAACGGTCATTGCTTCCAAATTTCTTCTCATCATAGGATACAAACTCTGTAATATATTAAAGTTTCCTAGCAAAGAGTCCAATTATTGCACGTTATAAAAATTCCACTAATATCAGGCTTTCGTCCTACTTTTCTGTGAATGCTGATGCCCTGCAAGAAAAATCCCGGGGACCAAATGATTTCTTATGGGTAACACGGGTTCACTGACGAGTCTGAAATATGACTCAAAAATGGGCAAAATGAAAAATATGAATCAGAAATGGGCAAAATGCAAAGGCCTACCTTTGGACACTGATTTGGAGTCATAGCAGCATACAGATGTGTCACTACGTTACTGACACACATCGTCTTCTCAGTGAAGAGTGGGCACGTGGTTATTATATTTATACATTACACACAATATTATACACAATTCTGGGCTGCCAAAGTATCCCTAAGTTCTTCTCCTGACTCTACAAGAATATAACCTGACTGAGAAAGCAGAAGGACAGCCACAAAGGAATGGGAGTTTTTGTAGGTGGGAGCCTGTGTGTATTTGCACTTGTGTCAGCAATGAACATAGCAAATTATGGCTATTTCAGGATGGAAAGATACATATGGCGAGGCTGAGAGGCCCTTAAGTAAAAAAGGAAAACATAGAAAAAAGGTGAATGCAGCAGTTTTGGCCCTGCTTATAACCAGCTGTATATCAATAGAAGAAAAAAATAAAGGATATTTTTTGCCAGCTATCTAGAAAAGAAGCTGCTTGAACCAAAGCGAGTTCACAGATCTAGATGAGGCTTCCAGGCCAGCAAATCACTGTTAAAGTTACTTTGTTCCTCTGCTCCTTCAGCATGGGCACGAGTGCAGAATGGCTCATTCCCACTGTTGAGAGTCCGTTTACAGCAACAATCATATCACCACACCTGAAAAAAAAACACAAGAAAAGCAAATGATGACTACTGGTCTGCAATTCACTATCATGCACCAACCACAATCGCTGGGGCACTGGGGTTCTATCAGGTTTGAGTGGGGCTAAAGAAAAATAAAAGACCCTCAATTTTTCGTCTGTTTCCTACTGAAACTGTGAAATTCTCGGATCACTGTATTTCAATCCTAATATAAAAATGGTTCTGCATTAAGAGCTGGCTTGTAGGAAAATAGGAGAAGAGAGAGCTGGCAAGATCTAATGCAGTAAAAATGAGATAATGAGACAGCACGTGCAAGGCAGAAGCATTTATGTGAATTCTAACACACTGACACCCAACATGTCTGCACTGCAGTGAGTGCAAGAACGGGTTCCCAGCCATATTTCAATAGAGGATATTGCTTTCAAGAGCTTAGGATTTCATCAAATGTAAGAATTGGGCTGGAAATCTCCCACAGTCGATAGTTCAACAGAGAAGCTTCAGTGTTTCCATGCTTTGAAATAGGGATTAGGATATTGGGAGGCTGCTGTTTCCTGGCCTTGAGAACATTTGGGATTAATCACCAAGGGGTTAATGTGAAGTTTTTATCATCTCCGGAGGGATTAAAGCAGGGCAGGTACATTCTTTCTGCATGGAGTCATGTTTCATCTCAGGCATCTCCTTGCTGTGACTTGACTGGGCGTTTGGCATCACCCAGAGCACTGAAATGAGAATCTGGAGGTTGAACGAGGCTTTCCCTGAACGGGATCCTCTCGGCTACTGTGGGAATGCTAAAATGGAGGGCAGAAATATGTTCTCATGAGGTCTCAATGTCCCCACCAGGGCAGAGCAGAAGAAGAGGAGAGCATGACCAGCACTCCAGCTTTTACAGTGCTGAGGAACTGCAGGGAGGGGGAAAATAGGTGTCTTCATGCAGAAAAACTAGTCTTTCTAAGTCTAAGGGTCTTCTGGTAGATATTTCCCCAAATAAATCTATAGCTAAGCTGTATTGCAGCTCTTACCGTAGGAGCAGTAACCCTGTTTCACTCACATACACTTAAGAGCTAGAATTCTGATATGTGGATTCCTCTAAGACCTGGAGCCTCAGGATACAGTCAAATTAAGAACATTGAGTACATAAATACACCCTATTACTAGGAATGGGATACACAGATGTAAATCAGGCTCAGCAAAGAGAGCAGCAAAGAATGCATGTGTCTAAAGCAACCTTGGTGGTTTAGATTCAGGGAGCAAAACACAAGGAACTTGCCCTTGCAGGTGAAGGAAATCCATTTGAAAGTCTGTCTTCTTAATGGGATACAGTAAATTTGAACAGAGGGAATCACATCACAGAGGTGTAGTTCTGCAGTGTGTTACTATGGGCCAAGTCTGACCACAGCCACTCTTTCCCTCTTCTTAAGGATACTTAAATTTCAATTTGTGTTAAGACTTGCAGTTATTAATACCCCAAACTGAAGTTATTTGCTTTAGGTTGAACTAAAATCTTTCATTTAATCCAAACGATTTCATACTTGGCCAAAAATGTTTTTTTTTTTCTTCAGCCAAACCATTTTTTAATTTATTTATTTAGTCACTGAACTGAAAAATCCATTACTGGCAAAGCTTAAGACATAAGCACAGCTTTTTCTTAAATTACTTTTCAAGTAAATCTACATGCCAAAATCATAGCATAAAACTTCAATTCATATAATGTTCCCAAACTCAGGGCACATTCTTTACTCTCATCTTTGCAATAAGCACTTTATGACCAACAGAATCTCCAAGAGGAATTGCAAGTCTTAATTCTGAAGTGATCCTAAACAAGCCTCAAATGTGTAGATTCAGACTCTACCTGGAGGCTGCATCCCAATGAAACAGGCAAGTAGAATCACTGAGTGTGGAAAGGGCCTCAGGAGACTGCAGGGCCTGCAGTGCAACCTCCTGCTCATGGCAAAACCAGCCACGAGATCTGAGCAGGTTGCTCAGGGCTCGATCCTGCTGGGTCTTAAAAATATCCTAAGATGGAGACTGCACAACCTCCTTGGGCAGCCTGTGCTAACCTGGGTGGCAGTGACTTGACGGGCAGAAAGTTTCACCTCATGCTCAGTGTGAACCTCTCATGTGACCTGTGGCTGTTGTCCCTCATCCCCTGGCACGTGCTGCTGCACAGAGCCTGCTCTGTCACCTCAATATCCTCCCCATCAGGAC
>JAUBOD010000824.1:3423853-3434165 GCA_032353885.1 Nothura maculosa | reverse complement strand
GGAGTCTCCTTCTCTGGAGATCTTCCCAACCCGCCTGGCTGCCACCCTGTGCCCCGTGCTCTGGGTGTCCCTGCTGGTGCAGGGGGTTGGACTGGGTGATCCCTAGAGGTCCCTTCCAACTTTCAACATTCTGTGACTCTGTGATCTACACATATATATCTCTCAGTTTTTTGAACAGGCACACATGTTAACCAGAGTTCGCATGAAGTTCCACAGAAGAGCCCTGTTCATACACATTCTAGGAGAGTCCTGAAGCACCTTCCCTTGACTAACATCAGTCCGGAGAAGGAAACAGGACATTTGGGGAAGTTGGTCATTTTAGGAAGGAAAAAGAAATTAAATTTTTTTACCTACACTGTGATTTCAGTTTTGCAGTACTGAAAAAAAAAGTGCTTGCCTAGGAGTTTGTATTAAAAGAATATGGAAATTAACTCTACCCATAATCTCATGCTTAATCAATAGATTTTTCATTCTCCTATCTGCATAAGTTACTTTCTGACTTAAAACAGGCAAAATTTTTTGTTCTCCCTTAAGTAACATGGCCCCATCACCATCCTGCAATTTGTCCTGTAAACTCAATTTTATGAGATTTCATTATTCCTGGCACAATAGTTTTTTGCTTATGCTTAAAGCCCTAGAATAGCACACTGCAAAAAGGGATGTGACATTGCAGATCCACAGAAAATCTTCAATTATCCAGCGCATTTACATTAACATACAGATAACCGGGCACAGATACCAATCTTACATCTGCTGCTGTGATGCAATTCTGCCAGCTCCTGATACTGCAAGTCTTGTAGTACTTGAAGCCTGTCTTGGAGCTCCTGCTTTTGGAGCTGCTGGCCACATAAAAGACATTAGTATTGTAGGAGTTTCAGAAAGAAAGGAAGTGTGTTAAAAGGGTTCCCTTTTTGGAGAGCTTGACAGATTGGTGTTACCAAAGTAGAAATGATTTATTTTGGCAGTAGGATATAAAATCTGTTAAGAGTGTAAGAGGCAGCAGAAGTCAACTGTGTCCTCATTTGCTGGAGTATTTTAAGAAAAATTACAATGATGCTTTGGTTGTCTGTAAAAGGATCTAATACGTGGTCAAACTGTTTTGACATCAAGGATGTACATATTTTTTTTTCCAAAGATTTTTGCCCCTTTGTGGTCCCAGCTATGTTAAACATGTATAGATCTCCCTATATACATATTTAAAGGAATGGCATAAGGAAACCTGACTATGCTGTGAAATATGCATAAGTAGATAAGCCATAAATGGTTCACACTATAATGATGTTGTTAAGAAATCACTTCTCAGAGCTTTCTCCCTAATGGCATGTTTTAAAACTGCTAGTCAAGTCATTCAACAAAGCCAAGAACATGTAGGCACAGAAAAGAGAAAGTCCTTGAAAGGTTTTCCTTTATGAAAAGATTTCTTAGACTTTGATACAGGAACACAACTACAGTTCTTGTTCCTGCTCAAGTAATATTTATTACAAAAAGTGGCTTAGATGGATCGATCAGAATCAAACTGAAAAAGCAAAAAAAAAAAGAATTGAAAATCAGTCTCAATTTTATCTGACAACAGAAAGACAGCGGTTATAGGTGCAGCTCCACAGGACTGTTTCTGGTTGATACTTACCCAATGCAAACCTGAAGACCAGAACCCCAAAAAGTCAGGAAAAGGGAGGCAATCCCTTGCCCCCGGTGCAATTTCTAGCATGTCATAATTTTAAGAAAGTAGCCTCCTTCTCCCACAAATTCTTAGCGATGAGGACTTGAAAAGATAAGTCTTGTTAGAAAACCCTGCACTGCTGGCTTTGTACCCAAGCAGGTCACAGTGCCCGTGGGTTGCAAAGCAGCTGGTGTAGATGACAAAGCAGAGCTGACAAGTTTGGGCCTTTTTTATATCAAAATAGGACCAAATAAACCCCATATTTGAAAGTGGCCTGTTTCTGTCAGAGCCGTCCCAACCACCGTCAGGTCGCTCCCTCATCCCACCTTTCGCAGAGCACTTTCCTCCTCTACTAGTTGGCAGCTGATTAAAGTCCTCGCACAAAATATAAATAGAGAAGAGACTTGTTTTCACCACAGATTTAATTATCATTTCAAAGGCTGGTATCAAGAAACGTAAACAATATCCTGAGCTCTTTTATGTAACGCTCAACAAAACACAACTATGGAAAAGAAAATCCTGGTGACAAAAACCTGTTTTCCCCAAATTAATCAGTCATTGTAGCAGACTTGGACTTCAGACTGATAGAAAGGAAGGGCCTTGCTGGGAAAGTGTCTGTCTGATGGAGATCCTGCTTCACGGGACACCAATCCCTCAGCCTTTAAACATGACACATCAACTGCTAAGCATCAAACCCAGGGCTGGCATTTAAGGACATTTCTAGGAAAACCTTGAATTTCCACTTACTACACAAAGATTTTTTTTTTAATAGCAGGAATGTATTATTCATATGCAAAAAAAAAAAAACCCACACAAAAGCCACATGGCTTGTAATAGTTAACAAATGCTAATAAACATCTCTTTTAATATTGCTTCTGCCAAATATTTAGGATAAAGATCGTTTCGGACAGTGTCCCAGAATCCTGCAACAAGGTGTGTTTACTGATGGACACCCGAGGATCCAACCCATCATGCTTAGATTCTCTTGCCAGGATACAGGAATCCTCCTCATGCAAGAAACTACGAAATGGGATGTATTTTACAGGGATGGCATTTCATAGCTACCTACACACCAGAATTCCTTACACACGAGTCAGAAGAAGGAAAAGCTTCTAATTTTTTCTTTTTTTTAATTTATAAGCAATTATTTACCTGCTTTTCAAAATCTAGTTGTCAAAAATGGAAACACTGAAACAACTAAAGCAGGGAAAAAAAAGATACCACTTAGGCAGAAAACCTGAAGGAAAAGGAGCTTCTACTTGCATTTAGTGACTCACTCCTTCCTTCAGCATCAGGACTGACTTTCCACAGTGCTGGGTGCAGATAAGTGCAGCTTTTACCTTGAGCTTCCCTTCCTCCTTACCAGATGCAGAAAAGTTTCTGAAAAGTGTTTATTTATTTGGGGGCGAGGGAGCTTGTGCAATCCAACTGCTGGCTTTCTGGCTCCAACCTGGCTCTCGGAAGGCTGGCAGCAATCTCTCCCTGCAGATAAAAAGAGCTTTCATGCAAAATTAAGATGTAGCTTTCAGTGTACTCCAAGGAATAACAGTAGGGGCTTGGAAAACACATTTACTCACTGCCTACTGAAAAGAAAGATTTCACTGCAACTTATGCCACGGGCGTCTGTGCAGCCTACAGGTTCGACAGAAGCAAATACAAAATAGACTCAAAATAGTTGCACTAAATTGTTCTCCAACTATAAACTGAATTTGAAAAAGAAGAGATGCATCTGAAATGCCTTTGCTATTGCTCGTGAAACTTTGCCAGCAAAGTGACCTTCAACAGCCACTCTGGCAAGTTTTAGAGCCGCAAGTCTGAGCAAAACGTGTTGCTGCTTTGAAAAGCTAAGAGCTTGTTAAATCTTTTCTGGAAGGAAAAGAAAAAGAGGAATTGGGAAATAAAAAAAATTATTTTTCACTTTCAGCTAAATTTCAAGGTGCCTACGAGAAGCCAAAGTGGCTTTGGAGGAGGAAAAACCCACAGAAAGAGCCTTTATTTTTCCAGCAATGGAAAGAATTTACAGGGCATGGGGAAATTCAGAATGTGTTGCCTATCTGCTACATAGGCAGCAAAGACAATAGCTCAAAAGATGGCTGAATCCTATTGGGATTATTTGATTGTCTTCACTTTTCTTGGTGTAAAGTAGTGTGGGGAGAGGGCTTGTGGCCAACATGAGAACAGGCAAAAAAAAACCCAAACAAAACAAAAATGCACATCCAACAATGGCAAAAAATCCTAAACACACACAAAAAGACAACCAAAACCCACACGCTTCTTCATTTTTGAGTCACAGCACTTTGCATGTATGCAATTAAGTTTTCTTGCTGATCTAAAACAGTATTTTAAGCATGCTGACTGCTAGAGAGCAAACAGCTCAGTAATTTCTTCAATTTCAGGAAATATAGTCCTTGTAAGGTTGAAATTCAACCTTTGCCTCAATGTTGTCAACATTAAAACATTTTGTTTGGAAAAATATGCCCCTCCCCAGTGGTACTTTCCTTAAATTACTGTAGTAGAATGTGGATGGTAAAAAAGGAAGCCTGCCTTATTTGCAGCACAATCAGACATGACCTAACCCTCTTAGTAAGAAGCTGCACAAGGCCAGGACTTTTTGTGCTGTCCATTTGGTTGTATTTCAAGAATTCAATGAAAAGTCAAACCCCATAAAAGTCTGGGGGTTGGAGGGTGTTTGTTTAATAAATCTCCTTCAATATTTAGCAGCAGGATTGTCCACTATTAAGTACCAATGATTCTTGTATACAGATGGTCAAGAAAAACAGCACAACTCAACATTACACAAGCATTTTTCCCCTCTTTAGGTCAGATTATGTGTATTACGTTCAGCTTTTGGAAGTGACAGTTCCCAAGTGAATCTGATGACACTGAGAGATGGGATAAAATACCAGGGGTGTTTTCATGAAGCACTGAGGGGCAGGTGGAGTACAAAATGTGATGACACCGTAAGCAAATCTGTGTCTCAGGCCTCAATTCCTGCTGGAGCAGCTCTCGGCAGCCTCACCTGGAGTGGCCTCATGGATATTGGGCCATTTCTCCCAGCTTTTATGCTCCAATGGAGCCGATTTCAACAACACTTGAAACTCTGTGAATACCCTTTAATAATGAAACTTAAAATCAATTCCATTTCTAGTAAATGAGAGCTAGTGCATGCGTTTACTATATGTGGCTTATATTAAGCTATTCTGAAAATTATACTATACTGAATTTTATTAAATGTTGGAAGGAAATAGAATTTTATGGTAGTAGAATTTTATGGGACTCACTAATTCATTGGAAGTCAAATTCAGACTACACGGTTACTGTCAACTTTTATGTCAGCAATGGTAATTTACAGGTGTTCAGATGTTTGCAAATAACCTTAACTGAGATCTGTAAATAACTGTGCACCCAAAATGCTTCTTGGCATCCCACGACAGCAGGAGGAATTCGAGATGAACAAAGGCTGCAAGTAAAAGCTTCTTATTTCTTTCTTTCTTTTTTCATCCTGACAGGAATAGCTACTGACTCAGCTCACTCAGGTTTTATAATACACATTGTGCATTAAGCAAATGAATATTTCATATATACCTAAAGTGAGTACACACAGTGCTCCACGCACAAGTAGATTACATGGCCCTCATGTAAACAGCCCTAATATCACTCAGAGATCAAGGAAAATGGACAGGAAAGGTGAGGGAAACAACACTCAAACCAGCAGATGAAGCAAAGGCATAGTAGGGACATCGCTGGCATTATGCCTTTTATTAAAATTAAATCAGTTTAATGTTGGGATTACAAATCCAAAAGGAAATGCTGGGGACTTGCAGCAAGCGCAGGGTGTGCTGGAAACACTCGTATGAGCAAAGCTCTCCAGGGGAACGTGGTTGTGCTCCCTTTCTCCAAGCAGCACTTGTCCCAATGCACATCCACACCAGGCACAACCCCACGGAGATTCCCCTGCAACATCATTTACCCAAAGAAGGTCTCCAGAGGAGCAAAGACCGAGACCAGGAAGCAAAGACTGAGACTAGGAATGAAGACCTCAGCTGCAGGCATCTCCTGACACAACCTTTTTGCCCTCGTGGTCCCCAGGATCACTCAATCCTCGTATCCCAACAAAGGGGCTCCCGATGGTGTCACTGACTCACACGGCCTGAGAGTGACCGCGGGGAAGGCTCAAGGTGACCCATGGCCTGGGCCTTTGGTGCAAGGGCTGGTCACAGCAGCCCCGGGGCTGGACGGCAGGACCCTGGGGAACGATGAAGCTGCCTCTGAACCACGAGAGCTGCCTGCAGAGACGGGGGCACCTGGAGATGCTGGTGGCAGCGGGACACTGCAGTGCCCATAAGCACTAACCGTGTCCCTTGCGAATCTGAGCGGGAAAGGAGACCTCCTCAGTGTCCTGGGAGCTCTGCCTCCAAAATGAGCACAGCTTTGCACAGCTGAACACCACCCACCACCGAGATAAAGGTGAAAGAGAGATGAGGAAATCATGGTGAGTTGTACAGGAAAAGTATTTTCCGCTATCAGATGTAACTCATTTGAGCTGGAGCCTTTGAAGTAAGATGAATTTTCCTTGAATATAAAATTTCCTCCTCTACACAATTCTTTATTATACTCATCTTATAATGTCTTACATCTCCAGAAAGCTGAAAAATGTGTTAGTGACTTGGCTGCCCTAGATGTGCATGTTTTTCAGCTCCGACTCACGCACTCCATCACATTTTAGCTTTGACATGAAAGAATGGGTCCATGTTCTTGCTCATGATCCATAATAAATCCACTAATAATATTAATAAAACTCCACTGAGAATATCCTCTAAACAACCAAAAAAAAAAAGAAAAGCAGTCAAATACACCCCTCAAATCAAAGCTTTTTCTGACAAAAATGACACTGCTCTCTATGGAAGAATGAAACATCTTCACACAGCAGTACTGCACACACCACGGGAACAGCCCTGTGCTACAAACCCAAACTGCACCAGTCTGGTGCAAACTACCCACTTGCTGTAGCTACATTTACACCGTCCAGTCCCCTGAACTGATCACGTTCTGAATTCTCCCAGTTTTAAAGGGGTTTGGAAGTGTTCTATAAGCAAGCAAAAATATCCCAGAAAGGAACAAGAGCAGGCTCACGTCACCTGCGTTCAACACCTGCTCAGCAAACACATTTTTTCGAATAAAAGTAGGTCTTGCAGGAGTCTCAGGAGGTACCCACTCCATCTGCTTATCCCAAAGCAGAGCGAGTTTTGCAGTAACCATTTCTGACAGGGGTTGGTTGAACCTGTTCTGAAACACGGGCGCAAGTGAGGAGGGTGCAGCCACGTCCCCTGCACCCAAATTTGCTTTGCCAACATCTGACCATTTTGAAGCTTTTATATTAAAACCTGAATGAAATCTCCTTTGCTACTACACACTCTTTCCTTCCTCTTTGCAGACATGGTTTGCATGTTTGAAGACCTATTTCTCTCCTTCCTCAGCCTTTTCCCCCCTCTTTGCCCTAAACAAGCCTATTTTCTTTAACCTCTTCTCCTAAATCATATTTGCTTGACATTTAATCAATCATAGAATCATAGAATGTGTAAGGTTGGAAGGGACCTTAGAGGTCATCTAGTCCAACCCCCCTGCACACGCAGGGTCACCCAGAGCACATGGCTCAGGGCTGCATCCAGGCGGGTTTTAAAGATCTCCAAAGAAGGAGACTCCACAACCTCTCTGAATCCTGCTGTTCTCTATGACTCTCTCCAAGGGTTCCCAATCTTCTCGATCACGATGTCCAGATCTGAAAGCAGTATTCCAACTGAGCTGTTCCACATCTGCACTCTCCTACAATATTTTCCTATTTTCTCCCCTAAAACCACAACTCAGACTGCTACAGAAAGCAGCACACAAGAGAGAGGCATCACGAGGGTCTCACCTGTTTTTGAGATGTGCTGCCAGGTCACATCGCTGCATCACCTCCTGACACACCGCAGAAAAGGGGCATAAAACAAACAACTTGTCGAGCAGTTTATGAACGAGAATGCTGGATTTTTTGCAGAGTTTAAAATGGAGTCTTTTCCGATCCAGCGGGCAGAAATCCTTCTCCTGCAGAAAGTTCCTTAGGCACTTGTAGCAGAAAGTGTGTCCACAGGGAGTGTCCAATGGCTGCAACAAGGGCTGAAGGCAGATGTGGCAAACCAGGTCGTCGTCCACCTCGTTCTGGTAGTTGTACAAGTGGTTCTCCCTTGTCCAGTGCTGCTGGCCACACTCAAAGCACAGAGGGTTCAAGGAAGCATTTTGCTCCACCAGAGCCATGTCATCATTTGTAGTCCCCATTGCACCAGCTAAGAGTGTTGAAGAAGCCTCTTCCTCATAGGAGAGATTTGCTCCTGTAAATCGCAGGGAAGAAGCAACTGTTCTTTAATCATGTGTCATTTTCTGCAACAAACAACAGAATAATAGTAATAAAAATTAGTTTAACCCAAAGCAGGAAATTTATCAAGAAAAAAACAATTTGTTTTGTTTTCTGGTTTTTTTTTCAGAAGAAAGCAATGGAAAGGTTTGCAAGTACAATTTCATTTTACCAGAGAGAAGTTTTACTGCTCCGCTCCATAGTTTTTGCCTGCAAGATGACCGTGTTATTAGGAGCAAGAGCATCACATTCTGCTATCTCAGGAGAAGCAAACAACTTGTGTCTACACAAAACCACTCCATTGTGGAATAATGATTATATGAGCAAGTGATTAATTGTGTCCTTTAATACACAATTATGATTTTACTCAGCAATCTGTTCCACTTTTCTTGTTGGATTCTGACTATTAATATAAAATACTGCACATTTAGGTCTAAATACCATTAAAAAATCCCTAACAAATATGATTGCTTGCCCTGTTCTTCCCTCCTAATTACTGCTGTAAGCTGCAACCTACATTTGAGTTTTCTCTGTGGGGAACTGGTTCTCCTAATGTGACACATTTGATTTAGTACAGAGGCCAGAAATAAAAGTATGGAATAAAGCAAACATGCGAAGGACTGCCTCTAAACCACCACCCTGTTTAACTTTATACCTAACACAATTAAAAGTGCAGCATGTTTAATGTGTTGGCCAGCACGTCTGTCACAGGAATGCATGTTTCTCACTATGGGCTTCATTTTAAGCTTCAAGAGTCAAAGTTTGCCTGTCCTAAAATAGTTCCAAGATCAAGAAACCGTGCAGGCATCAGCCTATCATTTCAAGCACTTTGTCCTTATATCTGTCCTTCTCTTTTCAAGCACTTTGTCCTTATCCTTCCTGACTTTATCTGTCCTTCTCTCCTTTACAAAAATCACACTGCTTGAAGCTCACGACAGAATGACTCAGAAAACAAAATAACTTATCCTACACAAAGAGATCTGTTATTCTATTTATTTTGGTAAATGTACTCAGAAAAAGAGGGTAAAAAAATAAGTCATGTTTATTTTGTGCCCAAATTATTTAATTTACTTAATAATATTATTTCTTTAAATTTGCAGCAGTCACAAGGTTCACTTCTTATATTCTAACAGAGCAATAGCAAGCGTATAGAAAGTGAGACCTGCTTGGCTTTGTATTGACCCATCAATTTTGTTTTATCTGCTGAAATACTGTCATAAACACCCTCTAAAATTTGTGTGGAACACATGGACTGCACAATGTCTTACATTCCAAGAGAATCACTGTTTTGGGTTTTACCCATTAACCTCGCACAGCCAAGCACAAGACTTAGAGCACATTTCACAAGGATTATTATATCCTTTGACGCAAAAAGGATTAAATAGTAATTTGTAATCCAGGATTCTGTCCTGCTGTGGAAATTGATGCTCTTCATTGCCCTGTCTTGTAGTAGATAACGTGTACCTTCTGGAAAGGATTTGAGGAGGGAATAGCGTATCAATTCTGTTAGTGGAGTCTAAGAAAGCAAAATGAGACCCCAAAAGAGATTACTTAAGAACAGTCTTATACATATTATGTAAGGATTCCAAGATTGGAAAGCAGATAAGGAGACTACACAGGCCCTCATGTGCACAAGCAGCAATTCCCCCGCTACACGTTCATGCTCCTAGATTAATGCAGAAGGAATGAGACTGGTCTAACGGCTGAGCTTTATGTAACGCAAAACAAACCACAGGATAAACGTTCTGGAAAAACGCTGCAGTGACCTGCGACTTCACTCAATCGCTTGGCCACTTCTGGCTCTAGAGAAACCAGCATTAGGTGTTAGAGTATGTGGTGTGCATTGTATTTTACCTAGGTGTGCCTGGAAGATTAACAGACTTCAGCAGCAGACCAAGGTATGCAGAATGAAATAAGGAGGCCATTTTAAGAGAGTTCTGTCCAAATGCCAGTCCACTTCCTCCAATTAGCCAAGAGTGGGACTCTTCCCCTTCTCCGAGTAACCAAGATGACAAGAAACACTGGAAAAGGCTGCCCAGGGAGGCTGTGGAGTCTCCTTCTCTGGAGATCTTTCCAACCCGCCTGGCTGCCACCCTGTGCCCCGTGCTCTGGGTGTCCCTGCTGCAGCAGGGGTTGGACTGGATGATCCCTAGAGGTCCCTTCCAACCTCAACCAGTCTGTGAGTCTGTGACACACAAGCCGTTACTGGCGGTGCTGGTGACACACTACGTGAGCAGACAGACCTGTTCCTACGAGTGCCA
>JAUBOD010000824.1:3410841-3422632 GCA_032353885.1 Nothura maculosa | reverse complement strand
ACCCGCCTGGCTGCCACCCTGTGCCCCGTGCTCTGGGTGTCCCTGCTGGAGCAGGGGGTTGGACTGGGTGATCTCTACAGGTTTCTTCCAAACTCAACCATTCTATGATACTGCTTCTTCTCTGCTGGTGGAGCCTCTTCTAGAAGACTGAGTCCTGCTTGGCTGATCCTCTCAGCTTCAGGGAACTGCTGGTTCCCTTCTTGTCTCCCAAAATAGTTCAAACATTTTATCACTGCTCACTGCAAGAAACAGTCAATTACAATGTGGAGATTCAAAGGAAAAAAAAATCACTTTAGCACTGCTTCCTTGACCCCTGTGTTGTATTTAAAGCAAACTTATCAAGAACAAAAGAATTAGTTGCTAGGATTTGTATAGGTTACACAGCACGGTTGTTTAATTATTAATTCCAAGACTTTTTCAGACTGCTGCAATGCAAAATACCTACTGATTTACACAGCCTAGAAACCCAATATTTATCGCCAGTGACAACTGGGATTGCAAGCAGCATTTAAATTTAACTAATTTATAGGCACCATATCCTTGAAACAGTACCAGAGTGCTGCGATTTATAATATGGTATTTTATCCCTCCTTATGTATGCCTTATATTATTACTTGCTGTATCTAGTATGACTGCAGATCAGCATCTCCACAGGACACATCAGCTCAGGAAAGCCACAAACAAGGGAGAACAGTCTGAAGAATAAAAAATAAAGATAGAACAGTTTTTCAACTCAATGTAATTCCCTACCCAGGACCTCATTATAAAAACAGAGCAGCGCAGGTGGTGCCCTGCTTTCAGTTTTAAATCGCAATCCACTTGGGAACTGGGCATGACTGGACAGTCAACTGTGCATTTATTTACAGCATGTATGAAAGCAATTTTCATTTGGAAAAGGTGGCCTTATTCATAGGCCTTCTGTAGTTCTGATTTATTGATTCAACTAATAGGTTTCATGATTTTTATTATTTCCCTCTGAATAGCTACTATAGAAGACACAACCAAGCAAATCTATATCTAAACCCTTGTTAACTCATTGCAGATAGAAGTTAATAAAAATATGCATTTTGAGATTTCTAAAAGAAATTTCTAAATCTCTTTTAGAAGATTAGAGAGATTTAGAAAATAAGAGATTTAGAAACTTTAGAGATTTAGAAAAGAGATTTTTAAATCTCTTTATTAAATATGAGGTAGATTCCTTTAAACAACTGTTAAAACTTCTACAACAAATCTGACTATCTCAGAAGTAAACAACTAAAGAATCAACAATCTTCTTAAAACTACCTTTAGTACAGAGACAAAATTGGCCAGAGACAAAATTGGCTTACGACTCTACGCATTTTCCTCAACCAAAAGCAAAGAGGAGAACTCCCTTTAATGAATGGCACCACTGCTCCTTTGCTGTTCTCCAGCAGGCCTCAAAAACAGATGGGATGCAGATCTCACTTCTGTGGCTAGCAATTATTTATGCCACAATGGACATTTTCTCAGTGGGTGAGATGTTATCTACCCAATGAATCAATGTCCAATTTAAACAGAATTAAGGTGCAAAAATACCTGCTTTTATTTCCTCTCAGTTCAAGCCCACTACATGATGGCTGGTTCATCTCATCTCAGATGGCTCTAAGTTTTGTGGCCTGTCAATAGCATAAGGATGTGTCAGCACTTATCTTTCAGCAGTGGTGAAGGGAAGGGAGGAGTAGGGAAAGAAGTCATAATATCCATATAAAAAGTTGTAACATCTATAAAAGTACTATGAAGACTTCTCATAGCCCAGTATACAGTGATTTCTTCATCAGTTAGTCAGACATGGACTTGCAGGATGATGCATAACTGCACTTTTAAATCTATCAATAACTCCAAATCATAGTACAGTCATCATCCTGGATGATGTTAACTTAAATGGTACAGGACTTCTGAGGTCTGCTCTGTCTTCCCCTACACCCGCATTTCCATGATATCCAAGTACCAAAGCTAGGTAAGACAAACCTTACGGTCTTCGTATCCCTCTGCCCCATCCAAATGCTCGAGTTGATAATGACAAAGTTGATAATCTTTTAGCAGCCAGATGGAGTGGATTAGCACAAGGTATATAAAACAACACCAAGATGTGGTTACAGGCATTGCTTAAATCTACATTGTAAGCAAACTAAAATTCAGTCCTTAGTCCCCAATCCAGCACCCTCCCTCACAGGAACTGCAGTAGTACTGGCTGTTTCATAACTGTTTTCAGAAGCAGATGATAGTTTGAGTGGACTACTAAAAGGCAGCAAAAACTTTCCATAACAAAAAACATACTGAGAATAAATAGCTGACATATAGCACTAGAGGGAAAGAGCATTACTCACATTTTCCAATAAGCATGACCTAGCTCATTAGATACAATCACTGTTTTAAAATTAAAACTGTGTAGCAAACAAGTGAAGCAGACCTAGCAACTGGTATTGACTTTATAATATGCATGTTAATTATTCAGATATCTAAGGGCTTTTCTGTCTTCGAATGCAAAAAAAAATCCAGTTCTGCCTCTAGTAAAAGTTGATATAAGAAAATAATCCTGTTAGCACCTTTCTTTTGAAAGCACAAACAAAACTAAGTGCTATGATGTCAAAAGATGACATCTGGTAGCTCAAAGACAGAAAAAGAAAACAGAGCTGGGAAGAGTACATCAATTACACTGACAGTCTTCTGTTAATGTAACAGCAATGCTCTCACTGAATCCTGATAATCCAGTACGTCTGGTTTTGTGCTGACAGTCAACTTTGTTTTCTATATTTTTCAAATCATTCAACAGAATGACAGATATTTTTGCATTCAAGTTGAGAAAAACGTGGCAGAACACCAGAGTCGTTCAGAACTGCACCACACTTGTTCAGAACTGCACCACAATTCAGCACTGCGGGGCTTACGTATAAAGCCATTTCTTCCCCTCGGTGCTTGTCTTTCTGTTTACCAAAGCGATGCCCACCCAGCCAAGGTTCGCGGGGTGCCACATGTTGACAGGACACCAGCCTTGCAAAGGCAACGGGCTGCAGGCAGCGCTTGTGCTTCCACACCTCGGCATTTCGGGCTTAAGGGTTTTAATGTGACATTTTGCTGAAGGAAGGCGTCTTTGTAGGTTGAGCAATGAAACCCTGCTTCATTCTGGTGAATAGGGACTGTTTGGGGAAATTAATAACCAGTGTAACTTGGGCTCCATGTTTGTGCCGGGCGACGTTTCCACGGTAACGGGGCTCCCGGCTCTAATTACAGTCCCCACTTCAGGCGCGGGTGTCTCTCTTAAGGACACATTTCTTTATGAAAAACACTAAGAGATAAGGAAAAAATCGGGAGGAGGAATCATTACGTTGCACCCTCTGACCATAGGTACCTGTGAAGACTCAGGGGTCTCAAGCAATGAGGCACCAGTGAGTGAAGAGAGGCAAGGAGGGAGGAACCATGAAGAGACTCGGCAAGGCCGAGACCATCCCCTCAGGACAGGCCGCAGGTGACTCTTGTCCCCCCAAATGGCACTACTGGTGAAACAGGGACGTCCAACACCAAAGGACCACAGGAAGAAGCAGCAAAAAATGACTCTGATAAACAAGCAGTCAGTAGGTTTTGCTCAAAGCAAATGCCAAGATCATCAAGCGGCTATTTTCTAGAGCACAAAATGGAATGGCTTCTATTTTGGGACCAGGAGATTAAAATAGCTTTAGTTTAGTCAAATCAGTCTTGAATGAGACAGCTAAGATAAGTATTGTAACCACGCAGAAGTCTCTGCAATGGATTATCAATTCATTATAACAAATACGAAGCTACATCAGATAAATCATCCCAGAATAGAAGGGACAGAGACAAGACTATAAATGTTTAATGAAGCTACATCTACATATCAAAAAAACTAAACAGATTAAATTTGGGGGATTTATACTGAAAAGAGGAACACTGAAAATGAAAAAAAAAAGACATACAAATTGAGTTATACAGATCAATAACCTACATTCTGATATAAACCAGGTCACTTTCCTCACCTGCAGGAAACACAGGCTGAAATATAGGTTTAAAACTCGCAGGAAGAGAAAGGTACCAGACTGAGACCCCTTCCTCCATGGTTAGGCAATAGCTGGTGAGATTTTCAGTGATACTGGCAGCAATCACAGCAATTTTTATCCCCATCCATCCCTATTCTCCTGGCTCAATGGCTGCCATGACGATCTGCAGAATGCTCCCGTTCGCGGCCAGTACGTTCATTTTTCTGATAGCTGATATTGGGTAGCTTTTTTTGAGGCAAAAGTGTGCCTTATTTCTGGGTGCTGATGGAGCCTGGTGCCAGAAGGAGTCCAAGTTGTCCTGTCGTCCCTCGATAGGTACAACAGCAAAACCAAATCTTTCGATGCTTAAGAAGCTGGTGGCACCTCTGGAGATGCTTCCAGGGTCACATCACAAGCAGGCGGGAGTTGGCAATTTTTACACCCAAGTGTTTAAACATTCTCTGCTTCAAGCTCCTAAACCCTTCTGGGGATTTTGCAGAGGTAAATAATAAGTACATTTAAATAAATTAAAAGTAAAAGCAACCCCACTTACCTGCAGGAGCACTGGCAGAGCTAAAAAACAAACTTCCTTCTTCACACAAAGAGAATAACCAAAACATTTTGTTACCATATTCATAATAGGGCGGCTTTTCTGCCCAGTTGGGCTGCAAAAAGTATCCCGAGAACCAAAAATTTAAGTGCAAGGAGATGGTTAGCGAGTATCACAATCCCAGCAACAAGCCCCAGGAAAAAGGCAGGAAAGAATAAAACATTTGCTCCTCCAACATGGTGATTTTCTGCAGCGCAATCTGTCCAACAGCTCTCGACATATGCACCGCCCTTTCGCTTTGGAGAGCTGAAGGCAGCGGAAAGCTGTCGATCAAGATGCTAAACCTCCAGGAAAGCCCACCCCCCATCCACTTGGCCCGGAAACGAGGAATTTCAGGGATGAGCAGAAAACACTTAACTAGATTAAATAGAGCTGGTTCCTGTATGGGCGCAGACACTGATTCGATTACTACAGCTTTGAAGGAGTCTGAAGCCAGTCAAAGAACCAGAGGAGGAAGATGGGAGCTACGCTCCCTTCGTAGCCTCTCTGCTCACCTGGACAGTCAGCTCCGGCAGGTGCAAAAGGAGAAAAGCCAAGGAGGTGACGGATCTGGGATGTTCTCAAGATGGCTTCATGACAAAGAAAAGCTGCGTTGAAGGGAGGAACGAAGGAGTTCCAGGAGCTTTCAGAGAAAAATACCAACCTCCTCTCTTTCTACAGACATTGTCCATCTTGTGCAATGTTAGGTCTGTTTTACCCCATCAGTCAACTAAAGCAATAATGGAGAATTATTCTGAAACATAAACTGCACCGTTATCAAGTACTGCCTCAAAATTTCAAAGATCTATAGGAGAGAGCCAAGACTTCCTGCCCATCTGCAGTGCTTCTGGCCTGCAGAAGGATCCTCTGAGACAGAAAGCACAGAGGGCTTCACAAATGTCTCTGTTAAGCGATAAGACGTATATCTGCTTTGCATAAAAGCAAATATGTTGAGTTAAAGAGTGCCATGCAGTCTTAAAGAGCCCACAGAAACACTTAACACAACCTATGCTTAGAAGAAGACATCTCAAAAAATGAGAGAAAGGATGGTCTAGACAGAAGTTTTGAGGCCTCAGCCTCAAACCTCAACCTGCCCAAATGTCTGCTGCCAGTTCAGGAGCATCGCTTGAAAAAATTCAAGTCAATCACCTAAAACCGGTCTACCCAGACTAGATACTGCTTCTTTACTCCCTAGCAAAAGAAAACAAATATCAGGATGGAGGAAGCTCTTCAAAAAAAAAGAAAAGAAGAAAACCCCCTTTCTAATTCAGCAGTCAAAATAGCATGCAACTCAAGCTATCTACATGCAGGCAAAATTAGCCATGAGAAATTACCAGCTCCTCAGCACCCACAGTGCAGGCAGTGAGGTACCCAGCAGATCCCCTCTTGCCCAGTGTGCAGCACAGACCGACTACCAGCTCGTGGGCTCTGCTCACCCCAGCCACTCTTAACTTGGATATAAACTCTTTAGGGTACAGACTATCACCCTCTGTTTAACTAAAGACAGTTCACTTCAATGCCCTACCTACCTTAGTTTGCATTTATCCAAATAAACCTGATGATTATTTATGTTATTTTCAATACTAGCTGTCTGACCTGCTATGGAGTCTGTATTACAGGCAGAGTGCAAATTATCCTCATGCTCTCGTACATCATTCATAACACTTCCATATTATCTTATACAACATTTAACAGAAAAATTAAAACTTCACAGCAAGATCTCCTGCTGAAAGTCTCTGTCTGTACAAGAGGCATTCCTCTTATATGCACATACATAGATATTGAAAATAAAAGGCTTTGAGCATAATCAGAATTTACATAACAGGAACAACATGCTACATTATAAGTTGTAGTCTTAAATATTTAAATATTATCTGAAATTAAAAAATGTAAACAAACAGCTCTTTATATACATAATACACTAGTACTTGATGCGGGGTTTTACAAATACACTTCAGACATAACTCTTGGAGAAGGAAGTGGACATGTAGTTGATTATGTAAAGTCAGGTCTGGTTACACAAACAGATCTGATGGAGACAGAATATAGACAAAAAGATGACTGCCTTTGTTTGAGTTAAAAGCTAGGCATTGTATTCCCTACTTCAGTATAACTCCATCTACAACAAGTAGAGAACGGACAACATCTGTTGAAGGAAAAACAACAACATTTTTCCCAAACCAACTCTCTACTTCCAATGCTTTTTACTTCAATTACATTCCAAATTATCTTGGTTGACTGTATTTTAAATAAATAAATGTTATGCTCCTGATGTGCAAGGTTTGGCTGCTCTGTGTGTCCCTTGAATCCTGAAAAAAAGTGTGACTAAAATAGTTTATTTTCAGTAGGAAAACTGCTAAAACAGTCCTGTAAAGTTGTTATGAGGACATGAGCACAGGTAAATAGTATTAAAACAGTAACCCAAAAGAACTGATAACTATTGTAGAGTTTCTCTAGCTCCGGTGAGTGCCAGGGCTAAAAAATAAAAATATAAATAAATAAATACTGAAAAACACAAGCACAGAAATGATGTATACATGCTGGGGGAAGGAGAGATGAAGAGTTGTTTAAAAAGCAACACAATTGTAAGCAAAGAAATCAACTAGAATAAAAGTGCCTGGTGAAAGCAGGAGAGGGCTGAGTGCTTAGTCAAGGGTACTTATCCTGCAGGAGAACAAGAGCAAGAGACCAGAGAGGTTGGTGAGGCAGGGAGTCCTAACAGCTTGTCCTGTCCTAGCAGCTCCTGAGCTGCAACCGTAGAGCAGCAGAGAAAACCTGAGTTGTTATTAAAACAAAACAACCCCTAGAATTAAGGAAGATAAAAATAAGCTCATATCCTTAGAAATGTAATCATTAATTTGCAGAACATCCAGAAGACACTTACTTTAATAGGAAATTCTGGTTCACCGCACTTTGGGAAGAGCAGGAAAGGAGGATGAGCTAGAAAACCCCAACAGGTAAGACGTGCAGCAGCCTAACTTCAGGCACTGGTTTTCTGTGTCCGTGGTCCAAATGGCTCCAGCAAGAGAGGCAGACAGAAGTACCTCGACTGGGAAGGAGCCAAGTGTCTCCTCCTCCTTATTCCTGCTCAGTCTCTCCTTAGCATGTTCAAACTTCACTTCTGAGAGTCTACAGGGGATGGCTGAGTTTTCCCTTCCTCATCCGTACTAGGTATTCCGTGCTTAAGAATTAGCCCTGAGAAGCCCAGTCTTTCTTTGAAGGAGGTGATTTCATTAGCATTGCTTTTGGGAAAGCTCTCCAAGAGGCGAGACAATTCAGCCTTGGGAAGACCTCTCTCCTTTGCATTCCCTAACCACGACGCTCATTTTCCAAGCCAAGCATTTCTCAACAAGCGAGGCTAAGTTCACAGAAATAACATTCAAACTTGTATTTCCATACTTATTTTTTTATTCTCCAGTCATGCTAAAACATTTTCACATGTTTTAAGGCAGATACTTAGACAAAACATTTTTAAAGTTTATCAACCTCTTTTGAATTGTTAAATTTCCCAAGAGCCAGAAGCCATAACAAACAACTGCACTAGGAGCTGTACAAAAGTACCCAAAAGATAACCGTGTCTCTGAGATAAAGACTAACATCTGAATGGAGGATACCTAACTCTTTTTTAATAAAAAAAAGCACATTTTAGTACTGTGCATCAAGCCAATGAGACCATAGGAAAGCTCTAGAACATCTACTGTTGTGAACAGTGATCTACACTTCTGCAGGAAAACCCACCAGTAGCGGCTGCTATTAATGCTGAGTTAACTTGACACAACAGCATCCGTGTGTAATGGAAGAGCTGGAAACACCGTATGTCCCAGCCTCCATAGGCAACCGGGAATTATGCAAGTCAAGGAGTTTTTCACTCAGAAAGAAGATCCTACTTTAAACGTAGTAAAGTCAACTATTATCAACACTGTCCCATGCTATCAATCATATAGGATGAGAAGAGAGATTCAGCAAATAACATCCCCAGCATCTACCCTGCCTCCATATACTGAACGGATGCTGCTATGAAGAAAACATAGCAAAAAGACAAGTACCAAACAGGACATCCCATTTTTCAGATGAAAAAAGTAAAACTCCTCAAAATTACTCTACAAAATCACTAGAGATAGCACACTTTGACTAAAAGGAGCATTTTGCATACATTTTCCTTTATGAACCTCAGAACTGAAAATACCTGAGGAACATTTGCTGCTTGTCCATACACAGCAGTTTAACCAAGTGGGTGACTCTGAAGTGCAACTTCCAAACTGCCACTTTGCTTTAGTTTCAGCCAATCCCTAGTATTAAAGATAAACAGTAATAACACTATTGTTATTACATATTATTAAATAGTAATAACACTTGTATTTATTATGTTTATGAAGAATCTTGTACTTTTCATGAAATAAAACAAGATACATCACTGCAGCTTTCCCCTTTCGGTTGATTATTTTTATCATATTGCGTTTGGAGGATGGCACGACTGCTGGAACTCCAGCTAGCCGGATACCCATGTTCTTCATTGCCCTCCCAACTCCATCTAGCAGTCTCAAGGAAGCCAAGGAGATCATGAATATTCTGCCTGTCCCGGGGATTTTTACTTCGTTTCCAGCTGGGGAGGATCAAAGCATGCAACAAACTAGCTATAAAACCGAGATCCAAATGATCACCATAAAAGATTCAAATCACAATCCTCACCAAAATCCCAAATCCTCAAGTTAAAAATCCTCCGAAAGAGCCAACCTTGACAATTCAGTTGCTTCCTAATTTCTATTTTCCCTCATTTCCCTCTACATATCCTGGAAAAACAGTGAGATAGAAATTACTCTTCCAGGAGGAATTTCCACTTGAAAACATTAAGCAGTTTCTTCAAAATAAAGTACACAAAGTTGCTCTTATTTCTAATTTTCTACCCCTAAAAGTCCCAAAAGCAAATAGAATCACTAAGAAGAACAAAAGCACAAATTATCTTCAATTTCTTCCTTTTTTTTTAAAGTGTATCATGATTTTTGTTTTAAGGAAGCCTTAAATCCAGAGGAATCCCATTTCCCAAAGTCTGCAGGCACTGGACCGAGCACTGGGAGATGAGATGCTCTCTGTAAGGCATCTCTGATGCTGCAGGGAAGTTTAAGACAGCACAAAGCCCTGTGGACAACGGCACAACTGTTACTACACATGTATCCTAGGAGACCAAAGAGCTCCCACATTTAAGAGCTTATTTCCCAGGCACGTTCTGAACACAAGTCTCATGAATTTATATTAAAAAAAAACACAAGGAGAAGAGAGGAAGTTGTTTCAATTTCAGCCAAAATTTATACTGACCTTTACTTACTGATCGCTAGGAACATTTCACTTCTTTCTCATCATCTGGCTGAGATGATATTGGAAAGCTCTTGTAGTTCATGAAATGTGGTTTTTAACTTAAATTTTAAAAATGAGCAGAGCCAAAATGTTTATATCTTTAGAATATCTTTAGAAAGAAACCACACTCACGCACGCAAATCACTAAGATGAGCTTCTGCCTTCATACACAGAAATTTATAGGCTCCTGACCACAACATTTTGCAAAACATCCCCCTGATAAATACAGCATCTTGGAAAATGATAGAATTCAGGAAATACCTTCAGGGAGAACCACAGAATTCAGGAAATACCTTCAGAAAGACAAGTGCAAAAACAAAGGCATAAAACATTTGAGAGAGACTCACTTTCCACTTTGGCTCAGAATAGGCTGCACACTGGAAAACAGCTCCATTGAAAATATTTTCTTTGCTTCCTGTTTGCAATTCTTGTCACAGGCTCTAACCTGCAATTAAATACTCCTGAGTCCAGTCTCGAAAAAGCAGCTTCTCCAGAAATGCAGGCAGACCCCTGGAAACAGCCAGGTAGGATGGCTCGGCAGGCAGCACGGAGCAGCTATTACCAAATCTACATCACAGAACACGACAGCCCCTTCCCTTCACCTCCTTTTCTTAGCCACATATTTCTTACCATCTCATTGCAGGAGGGGAGGGAGCAGGACCAAATACCTGCACGGTGTAAAGGAAAAGCAGGATATATTGTCATGCCTGTGGAGGAGGAGATCACATGATGACGGAGAACTTCAAGGAATAAGGTTGTGAGCACGCTGCTTCACACAAATTAAATCACCACCGGGTAATTAAAACAGCACCAGCCCCCTCTATCACCACGGGAGCATCTCTCAGGATCTGATTTACTTAAAAGCAGGAAATTAGTCTGATCACCCGCCCTGACACAACTCCAAGCCAAGCCTCAACGGCTACAGCTCAGCAAACACAGGGCAGGAGGGGAGATCCACGGGCGTTCTCCCACACCAAGTCCTTCCAAACACTAAACCCAACATTAAAACTAACTGCGAGCTAAAACGCTGCCAAGAGTCTCTCAGGAATGTGCAGTGCTGCGGTGTCTGGCACGCTCCGCTTTCCAGGTGCATTCAGGGAGCGGGTATCACACGGAGCAGGGACAGTCCTGGTGACACCAGGCGCACGCGGCGGCTCTGCAGCGCGTGCGGGGTGACTCCGAGCCCTCGTCTCACTGTGGGCAGCCACCAAGAGCATCGGGTGGAGCCTACGAGCAGCAGAGTGATTTCACAGAAAAGAGAGGGATTAAATAACTTGTAAATAACTTTTTATTTTCCTTACTCTCTATTCAAGAGAATTCTGGTATTTAAAACACTGTAAAAAACGTTAAAACTGTCCTCAAAGTTCTGCATATTTAAAAAAAAATCCTTTATTTCTATGTGATTTTGGAATTTCTCAGTATCATTTCAATATTAGAGGAAAATTCACTATATAAAATCAGTTTTACACCTTATTCTTCAATCAATAAAAAAGGCTTTCTTGCAAAGCACTTCTCTTTTTATCTTTTGTAATACTAAATACACTATTACCAGAGTACAAACTGGAAACCACTGTGTTCCACAGCTTCCAAAATGTCCAGTGTTTTGGACTCCAGTAACACCATTTTCAATCTGAATATTTCAGTATTATTTGTATCACTCATATCTACTCCTAACACGCAGAGCCTACTAAACAGGATAATTGCCATATCCCTCAAAGATCTCTCTTCTCCCATCACTTGTTTGGTTTCAAGAGGGAAGAAAAATAAAATAAAATAAATAAAATAAAATAAAATAAAATAAAATAAAATAAAATAAAATAAAATAAAATAAAATAAA
>JAUBOD010000824.1:3285970-3310433 GCA_032353885.1 Nothura maculosa | reverse complement strand
ATCAGGAGGATGTTGCCAGCAGGTCAAGGGAAGGGATCCTGCCCCTCTCCTCAGCTCTGGTGAGGCCGCACCTGGAGAATTGGGGGCAGTTCTGGGCTCCCCAGGACAGGAGGGATGTGGGGCTTCTAGAGAGGGTCCAGAGGAGAGCAGGAACAATGAATGCAAGGGAATAGAGCATCTCATATGCGGAGAGACTGAACGAGCTGGGCCTGTTTAGCTTGGAGAAGAGAAGGTTGAGAGGAGATCTGATCTATATGTATAAATACCTGAGGAGTGAATGTAGGGAGGAAGAGGTCAAACTCTTCTCGGTGTCCAATCACAGGACAAAGTGTAATGCATATAAGTTGAAATATAGACAATTCCATCTTGATGCGAGGAAGAACTTTTTCTGGCACTGTGAGAGTGCCAGAGCCCTGGAAGAGGCTGCCCAGGGAGGCTGTGGAGTCTCCTTCTCTGGAGGTCTTCCCAACCCGCCTGGCTGCCACCCTGTGCCCCGTGCTCTGGGTGTCCCTGCTGGAGCAGAGGTTGGACTAGATGATCTCTAGAGGTCCCTTCCAACCTTAATCATTCTTTGGTTCTGTGATTGATATGGAGGATAGGACTTAAGTGACAGGAGAATCAGGAAAGTCCATGCCCAGATGGGTGCAGTTTCAAGTGCCAAAGCCATGCAGCACCTTGGTGAGCTTCTGCCACATGAAGAAAGAAGCAGCACACATAGAGAGCACTCTGGTAGATACACCAAGATAAGAGGCTAGGGAGCAGTGACCACTCCTCTGTTCTTCCTCTGGAAAGGTGGGTCCAGGGCTTTACTTCAAGCATCTCCATTGAGTCTCTGGCCTGCTTCTCTTTGCACAGCTGTGAGAAATAATTCTCGGCTTTATCAGAAAAACAACAAAGATAAACCAAGCAAATCCCATGGTAGAAAATGAGGGTGGGGGATGCTATCCTGTTACTCCAGGTGTTTATAGGGTCACAGCTAAATGTCCCATGCTCTTAAGACAATGGCATTCATTTTAAAATTACATGAATTTCATCTCTTTTAGACTTTTTTTTTCTGTTGACTCTTACTAGAGCATAAGCAGACTGGTTGTAGATATGTTTTGGCTAGGTGAATCCCGACTTGTTTGTCTTGATACTTTCTGTCCCAGGAACCTCTGGGAATGGCAAAAGCAGAAAGATGGATGGGCTGTTAGATATACAGGCTGACAGATAAGTACCCCAACATCATATCTACCTGTCCTGCTGTTTATTTTCAGAATATTTAAGTACACAGACACATACACACCAGTAATACCATTACCTGTTATATTAATACACACATTTCTATAGGTGAAATATTTTCTTATTTTTCACCATCTCTTATGGAATAACTGAATTGATTGTTAGGTCTAGTCACGGTGTAATGCAGCTTGTAGCACTCGGATAGGGATACCATTTGGTGAGCATTATCTTAAGGACCATAGAAGTGGGTTTTTCCTCTCATTTATTCTCTCCCTCCCATGCACACAATTTCCATGGGTCCCTCTCTGGACTGCAAGCTCCTGCAGACCCCTGTGGAGCAGAGGTGCCTGTCACCTCCATCAGTGGTGCAGGTCACCACAGGAGACAAGATGTGGGTAACAGTCTGGATAACAGTGATTACTGTCAGCTGCATATAGAGGTTGCTCCAAGTGCTCTGGCATTGAAAATTTCTGTTTTTCAATGGCAGAAAGGATTCTGCTTATTTCTGTGGATGGAATGTGTTTACTTCTTTATTTAGGGAAAGCATGTATTTTTTTCAAGTTAAGTTTTCAAGTTTGCTGGAAAAATGAGAATCCCAAAGGCTTCATGGTTGAAGACCTAGGAGTTTGACAATATTATTTGGAGGAAAAGGAAAAAAATCTAAATCTAAATCACAAATATCTTCTCATTTTGTTTCCAGGGCTAATGCTTGATTTGATCATCTCACCTATCATACTCATGATAGGCTTATCATGAGTAAAAAAATTGTGCACTATAGCTTGTTTTTGAATTTTGGAGTGTATTCTTGTAAAGTTTTAATGTCTCCTATGTAATATTTAGTACCTAGAGAGGTCCTGGCACCTAAAATGATGTAAGCCAAGACCTTCACATTACTAAAGATGGCTCTTTTGTAAAAAGTTGAATATTTGTCTTGTTGAAATGGGTCTTTTTACTGCCTTTAACTAAAAACTTGCTGAGGGCACATCATTTGCTTGTCTGTCAGTATCTGACAATAAACATTGATAATAAACCAAAAATTATTTTTACTCTTAACAGCTCTTTTGACTAATAATAACTATTAGAGTTATAATTGAATAGAGAAGCCTTTGGTATGATTTCCTGCACAAGTCTCCAAATTCCTAAACTAAAATGATGGTCACAGCCTTTGACAGCCAGACAGGTAAGACAGAAATTGTTAATGGAGTACAAAGACATAACAATTATGTTTGTTTTCTGCTAGGAATATTCATAATTTTCTTTCACAGATCAAAGAACTCCTTGAGGTCCATGTCTATCTCTCTTCTCCCCCTTCCAATATCACATTACCTACCCAAAAGCCTGAATTTCTGTTTGTGCAGAAAAGGTGTTACCCAATATCCAAGGGTCAGCAATTGCAGTTCATGGGCTTTGCACATGGGAAGTCACTTACATGGCATTTGAGGCTTTGTAGTCTGCATGACTTCCTAGCTCAGATGGCAATGTGTATATTGAAAATGTCTAGGAAGGAGAGGACAAAGAATGACCTCACAGGTCAGGGTGAAGTTCTCTCCTCCTTTCTCCAGGAGTGGCCAGGGGATGCCTAGACAAGAGCAGATCAGCAGGATAACCATCTAGTCAGGATGCTTTCCGCAGCCACGGGACTTCCTCCACCACCTTGAGATGCTTGAGCCTGTCTGTGTTGAAGGGCACCCACACTTAGGTGACATAAATGGCACCCTAAATTGCTCTATCTCTTAAAACATCTGGTTAGCAGGTTCAAGACTGACTGTGGACATGGCTCCACGTGCTCCTCACGCAGCAGGGTTTTTAAGTCAGTAATCTGCTCTATCAGGAGAGCCTTTTAGCTGCCAGTCTTGCTTCGGAACAGGCTGCCTGCCATGTGTTGGGCACTGTTTTTATACAAGCAACACCTTCCAAGTAAATCTGTCACTTTTGCTTTCCATTCAGCATGGAAACAAAAAATCTCCAGCCATTCTCTGAGATTTTTATCTCCCTATTGACACTGAATTCTTCACAGACTATTTTCCTATAACACCTCCAGAATGACCTTCCCATCACCTTCTAGTAGGCGAGATTTAGTCACACGTTTTGTCACCAGTCATGACAGCTTCAACACACATAAGTTTGCTGAGCTTGTCCCAACAGCCTGGACTGAGCTTCCTCTGACCTCGCTCCCTGACCACCACTATCACTAGATACCTCTTTTAAATGTTTAACTGGATTCACACATCCAGCTACCAGGGATGGATGTTGCTGTTCTGCTCTTACTAAGCACCTTGTAAAGCTTATCTGTAATCACAGAATCTCTCCTTCATTTATAATTTGAAAAACATATTTACACCTGGAAAAAAATGCTTCACGGGCTCCAAGAAGATTAGAAGAGAATAGAATAGAGCAGAGCAGAATATAGAATACAACAGAATAAACATCATTATGGTTGGAAAAGTCCTTCAAGAGTCCAACTATAAAGATGTTTGCATGTTTTTCAAGCCTCACAACAAGTACTTTGTGATCATCTCCAGCTACTCTTTCTCTGCCTGTAAATGCAAGGTTCAGCTTGCTGTCACGGCCACTGAATAATTTAGGACAGTAGAGTATCAGCATGGACATGGGCATCAAAGTAGTTCCCAGTATCACTGCTGATATGGAGAGCCAGGAGCAGCCTTTCTAGAGCACTTTCCGTCTGCTATATGCAGGGAGAGAATCAATCCATCTTTTATGGATATGGCTCTGTGAAACAGGGTCTTGTTCTTGGATAAATCTGCAGGTCTGTCTTCCTGTCTATGATGATAGAAAGCTGATAACTGATTCACTGAGTTAGCAGAAAGACTTTACTACAAATTCAACACTTCCAAGAAGGTTGCAGTTCTTCCCAGTTTTTCCTTCCACCACACAGTGAGGGAAACCTCTACTGAAAATGCAGTCAAAAGAAAACAGAGGGGACACTTCAAGGGGTTTTGCACACATTTTCAGGAGGATCCTGGACAAACACTCCCTGTGTGAACAGACCAGCTCTTTGCGTCTCTCTCCTTGGGCAGCACTGATGATGGAGGCTGAATACAGGTATGAAAGAGAGAACCTGTGAGCAGAAGGTTGGTGCAGCGCAACAGGGACTCAGGTCGTGCTGTGCATGAGCAAGAGCAGGAGGGCCCTCTGCCTGCTGCCCACTGCAGGATTGGAGGAAGTTTCTGTTGGCGACACATAAAGACTCCTATCAACGGGGTAGTCCTCAGGGCAGCATTGCAGCACTGCTCCCATCCACCATCTCCAGACAGGAGATGTAGGCACTGGTGTGTCCGTGCTATGAGATGAATGGTGGCTGGTGGCTCCTCAGCTACTCTAACAGGCTGTTGTCTGGGAGTAGGAGGGTGTAGGAGGAGGCACAGGGCATTTCATCCATGATTTCTGGTGGACAGCACTCCCAGCGGCAGTTTGCTCTGGCATAGCAGACACACTATAGGGTTTGTGTATGTTGTCCAGCTGTGTGCAGATGCTTGGCTGCCAAACAGTTCAGTCAAGCAACTGCATCCTGCAGGGACACCCCAGAATATGGGAAGAGCTTCCCATGCACTGAGAGAGAGAAAAGTGGTTGGGAAGCTGCTCTCACGTGGGAGCTGGCTGCCCCAGGCTGCTTTGGATCAATAGCTAACTGGTACAATATTGGCTGTGAGCAGTGAAGATAGGGCTGTTTGCCAGGCAGTGAATATAGTGGTTTATTTAGGGGCAGTGACCTAAAGGACAGCCTGGAGCAACATCTGTCTTCCACCGAGCAGGCTGTAGATGTCTCCTGTACCACCCAAATGCCTGCTGAAAAGCAAATTTCTGCAAAGGAAAAGCAGAAAGGATTTTGCCTGGTTCCCATGAGATGACACCGAGCATCTGGAGTGGTTTAGGCTCCAGACATGGTCTCTAGAGCCTGTGGGGTGGAGAATAGGCAAGCAAAGGGTGAGAGGGAGGCTCAAAGCACCCACATGTGCCTCCCTCAAAAGCATGGAGTGGGAAGCAGGAGCAGTGACAGGGAATATGCACCATATACGTCATGCTCGTATCAGGCTATTACTTGTACCGGGATAAGAGCAGTGTTTAGAAACGGATTAAGAGCTTTGGGCACAGCTTCCTGTCTCCTCTTCATCTCACAAGCATTAATGCACCCAAGTACTGTACAATCATGTCTGTTTATTAGCAGACAATAAAAAGTTACAACAAGACACATAGGCAGGATTCAGCTCACATAACTGTCTAAGCCCTATGTAGCTCATCCCTGTATAGCAGGTGAGGACTTAGGTCCTGAACACAAGGTGCTCCTCTGTCTTGTGCCCATGTCTAGCCATGCTTAACAGAGAGCTTTTCCCCTTAGTTTGAGCTAAATCCCGGAGAAGGACACGGAAGATGTTTGGAGGGTGGCTCACCTCAAGAAATGAGAGCTGCCTTCAGCGTTTCTTCCATTGCTTCTGACCTGGCTCCTCAAAGGGCACTGGAGCCCAGCAGCTCCTGGACCCCACATCTTGCAGCTCCAGGGGCAAATGAGATCCTTGGTGCCATTTTAGTGTCTTTTTTTAGGGCTAATGTTCATCTTTGGAGAAGTGTTATATCCGTGTAGGCTATGAAAACACAATAATATGAAATCTGAATTTAAACCAATTTATGCACAGACCATGATGACATTTTAATGGGGAAAAACACACAGCCTTTTCAAGCTTGAAGGGTCTAAGTAGTATGGTTTCATATAAATGGCTGATATTTTATTTGTTTATTGGGCAATCTACTTCTTTATATTGTTTGTCAGGCTATATAATTTTAGGTGAAAGCTTTTTAGCATGGTGCTCCTGCCAGAAGAACTTCCTTTATATGCAGGCGTCTGCTCCAAAGTACATAGAAAATAGACCACTAATTGCCTTCTTTCCCCATCTTGCACTGTTAACCAGACCCTGGCTACTCAATAAATTAGATGATCCTATTAACAGCACCGTTGCACAAATGAGTTGAGCTCTAAAGTAGTTGATTTCATTTGAGGTTCATGAGAGGATCATTGAGTTAGTTTAAGAGATTGATTTAGGCAACTACTATCTATAGTAATCATTTATTCCAATGGTGGTTTCCTAACAACAGCCGGGGACAGAGGTGGGATGTAATCCTTCCACAGGACACCAAGGTCTGGGGAGACCTGGATCCTTCCACTGGGGCATTACCCTGAGCAGAACACGTGCCAGAGCAACGTGGTCCTGATTCCTGTGGGCTTAATGATCATGCCTGGGACTAGGTGATGATCCATTGGAGCTGCTGAAGGGCAATTTGAAGCTTAAAACCCAGCAAAGTGTCCCACAGCTGATTTGTGCTCCCTTCACTGGCAGTGCTGATACCATCCATGATCCATGTCCAGCACGAAAGACAAGGGTTTTTACAAATGTGAATTAACTGAAAGCAACCTGAGTGGAATTTCTTCTTTCTATATTACTCCATCTTGCCCATCTCATCCCTCAAAGCAAATGCCTCCCACAAGCAACCCTTCATATCCCATGTGCTGTGTTCTCCAAGGTGCCCGTGGGGTTCCCACCTACTTGCCAAGCCTCCAGACACAAGGAATCACTCCAGTGATGGGGCTTGTGGCTAAACATCCAATACTTTTATGTTCCTTCAGGAAAGATTCTTCCCACAAGACTCATCCTGAAAGCACAGGGCCAATTAGTCTCCTAAATTAACACCAAAGGTTTTCCAATTCTTTTTTTTTTTAAGCTTCCTGTTATTGCTAGAGCCTGGACCAAATACTGAGTTAATGATTACAGGATGGAGTTTTTGCTGATTATTTTGAGGAAACAGCCTTTTTCAGCCTTCTGGACACCTCACAAAGGACATTCAATCAATGTCTTTTGTTCTTGTCCATGGATGCATTAAATCAAGTGGTATTTAGCTACATAAACACATTTTAAGGTCTGAAAATGTGCTTTCCAGTGTTTAGGTAAAGGCCAATATAAGTCATCTCTGACTTCAAGATAATTAAAATCTAGTAGAGCTTTCAGATAAGTGTGCATATTTACATCCATAATGTATGTACAGTGCATCATAACTCTATAAAAACAAGTTTTTTCATAGTGTGTTAGTTAATTGTAGCTTCAAACTTGATGTTTTAAGCTTGGGCTGGTGTACTCTGCAATCTGATATCTGCGGTAATATAAATCTAAATGTTCAAATACAAAAGGAAATCCCCAAACGCAAAAAAAGAAATACATAAATAAGGAATTGGAAAATGGTAGGTGGGAATACAATTCAAAAAGATTATGATGAAGAATGGAAAAGTGAAAGTGAAAGCGAAACAGGGAAAAGGAATGGAAGATAAATGGAAAAACACAAGGCTTGGTGGATCCTTAGCATAACTAAATTGCATTTGAGTCATTATATTGTAAGTAAATGAGCAAACAGATATGTGCTCCACTGTGCCATAGACATTTAGGTTGGTTTACTTATACTAAAAGAATAATGATCATTTTAGCTGAGTAAATGAGAAATCCATATTTTTTATTTACTCTGCTTACTTTCATATTTGTGAATTATCTATAGGAAAATTCCCGCCCCTTTTCCATTGGATGTAAAGCATGGGAAAACCTAAAATGTTTTTGGAGGGGGCATATGACTCTTAATGTCATCTCTTAATGTATCAAATATATAAAATTCAACTGTATTGATAACTGATTGGATGCATATGGGAGAGGTGCAGTTCTCTTCCCCCAATGGATGATAACAAACATTGAATATGTTTCAATATATTGTGCAGACAAACTAATGTTAGCAGGAAAGCTAAATTAAAAACTTCAATTTATTCCCTTATAGAAACACTCTGTGAAATGTTATTTCACTTCCTGTCCTCCTCCTGTTCCTTCTCAGGACTCTTTAAAGAAATTATCCTTCAGGTGTTTGAATCTGGGACTTATTCACCACATGTTTCAGTTTACATTCTGCTTTACTCCTTGCTCAAAGGACAACTGGATGGTTTTCCTGGCAATTTCTTCTTTAGTCCTCTGCAGGATCTGGGTGTTGTGTGATACCTCAAGCGCTGAGGTAATATTGATTTACTGGTGGGAGAAGGAAGTTCGAATACTCTGATTTTTAAATGCTTTAAGTCATTGTATCGATTTAAGTGGCACATAAACACATAAATCTCTAGCAAAATCCAGGTGAGATTAAGTGGGATTAAGTTACAAGGTATCACTAATGCCTAGTTTAAACATTGAGAAGCCCTGCTGGAATTGCCAGTTTAGACACAGTCCACATGGACAGCACTGGAGAAGGTCATGGCACCCCTAGAGTTCAGGTCTGCAGAGTTCCTGTGGTTCTGGATGTTCAAAACTAGACTCCCAAAAATCTCACTACCTGCTTGTACAGATTCAGACTCTTTTAGTAAAAGTTTTCCAAAATGTTCAGTGAGAGGCGGAGGTTCAGAATGGAAAATTTCAGTTCAAATGGCTGAAGTCTGGCAAAGTTGTAATTGACAAACATCAGGGGAGGGCTCTGGTGAGAACTGCCAGGTGAGGCAACAGGAGGCCAAACGTCACCTGCACAACCTGGACACTCCAGCTGAGTCCTGCTACACTTGGAAAACTGGCTCTGCAGCAGAGTCTCTGCTCGGAAGATCTGGGAAAACATGAAAGCAGGGAGAAGATAGGAGGAGGAAGATATTCTGGGTTATATTCCTGACCTAAATATCTCTATATAAACATACACATACATGCACATATTCCTGAATGAGCAGAGAAGGAAGATGGTAGACAAGAAAATTGTGTGGAGCAGACAATGTAAAACTGTTTCCATTTCAATGGGAGGATTCACAGTATTTTAAAGTAATTCATTAGATATTCTTATAATGCAATTAAATGGTACTTCCCTCCTAATAGTCAATATTCTCAGCAGAAAATGAAAATATACATAACTGAGAAAAGTGAAAAATGAAGAGATGCAAAAAAGCAAATATAAAAGTGGCACCACACAGGTATTTTCCTCTCCTACTCTCTGAGTTTCCCAAGGCAGCTCTCCCATACATTTCCTGGACAAGTTCTTATTCCCAAAGGCTGGTGTAATCTTCATGCAGTTCAAGACCTGGCCCATACCTACCATGTGAACAAGATAACGAGTGCCAGGAAGAGCAACCTGCAGTAACAACGTGTGAATTCAGAGCCTTTCAGAGACCAAAAGAGCTCCTTGCAAAAAAGAAAAAAAAAAAAAGCTGATGAACCAGTGTTGCTTTAAGGCAGCTGGAATAGTTCGCGCTCTTGTTTTTATCATTAGTGCTAAGAGGGAAAGACAGCTTTGTTTTCACATGGTTATTGATTATTAACCAGCTTCGTGAAAGGTTACCTTTCTTCCAGATACAGCGGAGTGGGGGTTTTAAAAATCAATCCCTGGGAAAGCTCTGGTTCTCAGTCAGGTTTTCCTTCTCCCACTGCTGGACTTTGCCATTAATAGTCTCCCTGCTGTCTGAACAGGACTGGGAAAGGAAAAGAGATCATTTTGAACCTGTTCCAAACAACATTTCTTCCATATTTCTTTTCTGTTAAAACGTGAGCAGGGAAACGCAAAAGTAAAAGGAGTTGAGCACTGAAAAATCATCAAATTATTACTCAGATTTAGAAAATCAAACCCAGATTCCATTGAGGAGGTATGACTGGCTCTACTTCTTGCTACTTTGTACTCTAGTTTGATAGTGAAAAAGGTGGAAGGTATGATAAAAATCACATAAGTTGTAATGGGAAAGGCAACTAATTGAGTAAAGGATCACAAATTATTGGCACAGAAAGGCAAACATAATGGGTCTGTCTTCTTTCCTAGAGAATTAGAAGTGCTGTGTCCAGCGGTTTTACATCTCAGCAATTTGCAGTAATGCCGATCAAACACTACTGGGGAAGAAGTGGACAAAAATTTCAATATCTTCAGAAAGCAGCAACTCGCATTAAGCTCCTAAATTAACAATTTTAAGCAGAATCTTTAAAAATGATATCAGATTTGAAGAGAGGAAAATTATACATGTGATATATTATGTCATATTATTCTATGAATATATAATATCTTACATTTTAAAATCACGAGGATATTAGTTAGGAAGTTGATCTGTCCAAACTACTGAATATTCAACAATGCTGTTTTATTAATACTACTGACTTGTAAAGTTTCAGGTTTCACATAATAGGGAAAAACACAGTTAAAGCGAGCAGACAACTTTTCTGCAAGACAAGCTCTGAACTAAAGCAATCAAACTTTAATATGACCTTTTTTAAAAAATAAAAGGATATATTAGGACTATCTGACTGCACTAGAACTATAATAACTATATATAATAATAATATAATAATAGTAACTATTGGACCACAGTAAGACTACAGGACAGTCTCCTTAGAGGACAGCAACAGATGAATACTGAACCATTTGTTATTGATAAAAGAATATGTCAATCCCTGCTCTTGCTTTAGAGATAATTAAATCATGTCTATAGTACTTAGTACTGCTGCTATCACCATCATCCCTCAATTACTAATACACACATACTTAGAGTTACATTTTTTGTTCAGTTTCTTGGAATCAGAAACCCACTGTAAGTATCTCCCTTCCTACCAGCTTTGGTGAGAGCATTAATTATTCCCAAAACATCACCTCAAAATGGGTAAATATTAACAGCCAACACAGGAACCAACCTTTTTTTCTTTTTTCTCTCTTGGTATGTGCTGGATCTGTGCTGATGGCTGCAGGATCCAGGCTTGTGAGTCACATAGCACTAAGCTGGGAGCATGGGCTTCCCACCCCCGTGTTGTGCTGGCCACGCTGAATGCTGCAGCCCCAGAAACCTCCGAGATATGGGCAAATCCCAGGTCCTACAGAAACATCTCACCATGGAGGGAAACCTGGACCTTCAGCTGACCCACAGTGTGCGTTCACCCAAGTATTTTAGTCAGAGGGAAAATGTGCCCATCCCTTTGCTAATTTGTCAACAAATATTATATTTGTTCTGGACTTACATGCAATGTGTCCCTTGTTTTGAATATGTTTACATGATTTCAATGGTCAGACACTAAACGCTGTTGCACCTTTATAGGTTGAAATAAAGACACCATCAGTATAGTTACCTCTTCTTCATCCAGTTACCTATAGCGTGAGGATGGGCGCTCCAAGCTGCTCAACTTGGGCTGTTGGGAAAGGGAAGGTCCCAGCTGGGAGATGCAACATGTGCGTAGAGGCTCCCAGTGCAAGAGCTGCAAGTGCTCAGGAGATGCTGGTCCTGAGGAACCCACAGGAGCCCCAAAGGCAGCTCTGACCTTCCTGTCTCTTGCTCTGTGCCTCAAATGTCTTCTAGGACAAGAATCAAGGCTAAGCAAGACAAACTTCATGGGCTCATCCTACCTGGATGCTCCAGGGGTTTTGGGCAGCCCCATGTCAATCCAGCTGCCCCTCTGCACCCCGCTGCACCCCTGGCTTGGGATCCTCAATGCCGGGATACACAGGGGGGCCCTTTTCCTGCGCTGCAGCCGGCGGCCTTGTTGTCAGCACGGCCGAGCGCGCCCTTATCGCCTGCTCATGCAGGCAGAACGGAGGAGAATTAGCTCTAAATTATACGAAATTCATTTGCTTTGGAGGGGGAGCTGTTTGCTCTATTTAGAAAGGTGCGTTATGGAGAGAGGGCCGCATTAAGACAGCGGGTAATGGTCCTCCCTGGAGATGGATCAATTTGCTCTGGTCTTTATGGCCGCGCGTTTGTTTGTCCGCACCGGTTCCCCGTGGAAATCCCGGGGCTGTAAATGCTGCGGAGAGCGGTGCGGAGCTCGGCTCCCCCCGGGGGGGCCCTTTCCCACACAGGGAAGAGCTGCTTTTCCCGCTCCGGATCAGCCAGCGGCTGGGATTGGGCATGGGGCTGAGGTGGGAACGATGCTCAAGAGGTCGGTACCTGGATTAAATGGAGGAGCTGCCATCAAGGGACACTCGTGTGTGCAGGACACCTCGAGGGGAACACAGAGAGGCTGCCGAGCAAGGACTGGGGGTCCCCTAAGGGACCTCTCCCCTTCATATCCCCATCAGGCTGGGATCCCGACCCCCAGGATGCCAGGGGATACAGGAGGAGGGGGAGCCCGAGGCGCAGTGATGTCGATCGGTAATTCCCGCTAATAAAATACTTTTTCACTATCCGCACTATAATTGGTTTACAGCCTTTTTTGTTTATTTATCCATAAGAGCTGCTGTTAAATGGCTTGGGAAAGCAATTGCTTAATGGCTCAATATTGAATCAAAGACGCGCTGTGCTTTCTCAGCGACGGGGCGGCCGAGCGCGTTCCTAGCGGAAACTCCGTTTAGACGTAATGGACGGGGCGGTTTTATGACCCCTCGGAAGTCGCCACGGGAGTGGGATGCCCCCATGGCTCGAGGTGGCTCCTGTGGTTCCCGGGCAGCTCGGGGACCCCCCATTCCCTCCGGGGAGCATCAGCCCCAGGTGGCCCTCGGGGTCCCGCTGCGTGGAGCAGCGCGGACCGGAGCCGCGCGGGAGGCGGCTCCGTGGCAGGGAGGCAGGGAAATAAATGATCTTTGTCCCTTTCGGGAGCTCTCCGCCTCCTCATAGCCTCGTCTCCAAGTCAACCGAGAGCGGCTCCGAGCACATTATCTCCGAGGGTCAACGCGTTGCAGCCTCAGCCGCGGGGAAGGCTCCCAAATTTCTCCCTTGGGCAAACAGTTCTCCGGGCCTCGCCCGCCCCGTCCATAGCGCCCTGCTCCTCGCGGCCGCATCCGCGCGGGCAGCTCCCGAGCCGGGAGGGGAGTCTCCTCCCGAGGGGGCGGCTGCGGAGCCCTGCGGGTGCCACCACCTCGGGCACCGTGTCCCCTGCGCCCCCACTGCGGCCTGAGGGGGGTCTCTCCTCCCCCTGGGTACCCCCGGGCCCTGCCCCACTCGACATCGGCGCCGTCGGGCAGGGGGGAAAGGACAGGGCTGTGCCCTCCCCACGGGGTAAACGAGCTTGTGGGGCCGGGGGCCACTCCGGGCGGCTTCTTATGGGTCCCGCCCCGCCCCGAGGGCCGCGGGAGGCCTCACGTGGGGCCCGCGGCGCCTATGGGGCGGCGCGGGCCGGGCGGCGGGGCCCGGCGGGCGGCGAGCTGTCAAAGAGGCGCCGGCAGCGGAGCTGCCCCATGTGTCCGCAGCGCCGGAGCAGCCATGGACGCCGAGGAGCAGTTTTACGGCTCGGCGCCGCTCTACAAGGAGCCGTGCGCCTTCCAGCGCGCCCCGGCGCCCGACTTCAGCGCCAGCCCCCCCGCCTGCCTCTACATGGGCCGCCAGCAGCAGCCCCCCTACGGCGGCGCCTTAGGGGCGCTCGAGCAGGGCAGCCCGCCGGATATTTCGCCCTACGAGGTGCCCCCCATCGCAGAGGACGCCGGCGTGGCGCACCTGCATCACCACCACCACCATCACCACCATCACCACCCGCATCTTCCTCCTCCGCACCAGGACGCGCTGCCCTTCGCTGACGGCGCGGACGCCGCGGCCATGGAGGAGCCCCGCGCGCAGGTGCCTTTCGCCTGGATGAAATCCACTAAATCTCACGCCTGGAGGGCGCAGTGGACAGGTAAGACCGACTCCCACTCCCGCCTTCTCCTCCTGCCCGTTCCCCGGAGCCCACGGAGCTCCCACGGAGCCCATGGAGCTCCCACGGAGCCGGGGCCGGGGCTGCCCCCCGATAAAGCCCCAAGAGGATGAGCAGCGGAAAGCGCCCCGTCCCCTCGGGGCAAAGCGGGCGCTCCCCAAGGCCCGAGCAAAGATTAACGAAGTGGCTTCATTAATTACCCCATCGCCGCCAAGAAAGGGCCCCGGTGCGCGGGGAAGCGCCGGGCAGGGCGGAACCGGCCGCGCCGCCCGCCCCGCTGCCCCCTGCGCTGCCCGCGCCGTTTTGCCCGATTTGCGCCTTTCCCAGCCCAAACCGCGGGCAGGGCAAACAATGCACAAGCGCAACGGGGCTGCCAGCGAGGGGAAGAAACTCTATCTAGGCAGCAAGTTCCGCTGCGAAACAGTATTTCTGTCTCTCCTTGCACAATGTTATCGTGTCCTGCTTCTCTGTCACGCCTCTACGGCAAATATTATATTAATGGCTTTGTTCAAATAGACAGTTTAAAAAAAAAAAAAGGACCGGAGAAATGAAATCGCTGTGGAATAGTCCGGGAATTGCATGGGGCAGAGCTGGGGGGAGGAAGGACGGGCTGGTCCCCACGGTGGCGTCTTCGCAGGGCTCCGGGACAGGGATTATGTGGAGAGGATGAGATCGGGTGGAGTTTTGGTCAGATTGAAAGAAATTAGAGGGAAAAATGCAATTCAATTGTGAAATTCTCCCTTCTTTTTCGCACTCCGTCTCCTGTACACGAGGAATGGCAGAAACAAGGGCAAAACGAAAGTTTTCCTACGAAAGTTAGGACCTCTCCTCCGCTGTTCCCAGCTCATCCCAAAGGTGCAGGCAGAGGCTGGGCCGCTCCATTAAATAGGGGACACAAAAGCTCATGCCCGGGGTTTCTCTGCACGAATACGGCGCGTGCACTTATGGGGCAGGTGACATTGCTCTGCACCAGGCGCGCATGTTACGCCGGGAGTCGAACGGCAGTATTTACAAGAGCATATATATATATATATAAAATATTTATAAAATATATATATAAAATATATGCCAAGGATACGGGGCTTCTTTTTATCCCTAAAGAGCCACGAGGATTGAGGCATTCGAGATCTCGGTGGGCTGTTGTGTTGGACGCCACCGGGCAGAGTCCTTGCAAGATCAAGGCGCCCAGGTCGGAGTGACTATTTACTTTTACTGCAGCAGAAAAAAAAATTATAAAATTAAATATACAAATATATATGTATAAAATGTAACAAAATTAATTATATATGCGAGCGTGTGCACATATATATAGCATTCTAAATATATATGTACATATATATATATACACGCGTACTCCTATGGCGCAGGCACATTGCGTGTGGAGCGCGGCCGGCCCTGGCGCTTTGGCTGTTGTCGCCATATTCCAGGGATCACACTGCGGCCCAAGCTGCGCCCAGCCGGGATCCCGGAGGGACAGTCCATCCCAGCGCCAGCCTCCAGCTCCTGTCGCGGCCTCGGCGCCTGCTGTCGTGACTGTGGCGCGGTCGCGCGCGCCGACATCCACGCGGCGGGCTCGCCCGTGGCGATCCCGCTCCTGGTGTTTCCGGGATCAAGGAAACCAAAGGTCTCGGCCGGGCTGGCGACAGGGCCGGGCGCCCCGCGCGTGTCCCGAGCGCGGGCGCCCCGTCGGTGCCGGCGGCCGGGGGACCCCGGCGGCTTCGAGGGGCCGTCGCGGCCCTCGAGGCTCCCTCCCGCGCGGGCTCCGCGCTCGCCCTTGCGCCGCTCTGCGCGCCCTGCGCTGCCACCGCTGCCGCGCGGGACAGGCCCGGCCTGGTCCTGTGAGCGGCTTCCTGCTCCGTTAGTGTCGCTGCGAGACCATGCACCAAAACATCTTTTTTTTCATTCTTTTTTTCTTTGTTGGTAGACTGTTTCTTTCTTTTTTGAAATTTATTTTATTTATATATTTATTTTTATTTTTTATATTTTTCACGTTTACGCCAAGCAAACAACTGTCCAAGCCCCGCATCTTCTCCTCTCCCCTAGAAGGACATTTCGCTTTCAGCGACCAAAACCTTGAGTTAAAAAGCAGCGAGGACGGTCCCATGATCAGGACCCAAGGCATTAGGGGCTAAGAAGGACCCGGGGAGGGGAAACCAGGCCCAGGGGAACCCAGGGCCACCCAGACTCAGCTCTGGGAGCCGTCAGGGCCACGCGGCTCTCGCCCCGCGCTGGTGCCCACGCGGGTGCGCGGGCAGCGCGGCCGCCACCTGACTCTGGCTCTCCGCAGGTGGCTCCTACGCGGTGGAGCAGGAGGAGAACAAGCGCACGCGGACGGCGTACACGCGGGCGCAGCTGCTGGAGCTGGAGAAGGAATTCCTCTTCAACAAGTACATCTCCCGGCCGCGGCGGGTGGAGCTCGCTGTCATGTTGAACTTGACCGAGAGACACATCAAGATCTGGTTCCAGAACCGGCGGATGAAGTGGAAGAAGGAAGAGGACAAGAAGCGGGGAGCCGCCAGCGGCGCCGACCCCGAGCAGGACTGCGCGGTGTCCTCCGCGGAGCTGCCGCCCAAGGAGGACCCGAGCGCGTGTCCCGCGGGGACCCTGCCCGGCATCGCCCCTCGACGGCAGCAGGACTCGCGCTGAGCCGCGGGCCCGCTGAGCCTGGACTAGGGGGACTCGAACGGCCTTGGGCAGGGGCCGAGGTTGGCGGCGGCTCCGGCCCCCTCGGCCGCTGCTGCTCCTCGCCCGCTCCCCCCGCGCAAACTCCGCGCTTCGCCCCGCGAAATCCACTGCTGCGGAGAGAGGTGTCGGGTGCGGAGAGGAGAGACTCGCCCGGCTCTGGGGAGCGGCGCGGAGCCGAGACCCCGTTACCTCTGGAGCAGCTTCCCGCGGGGAGGCGGATTTGGAGCGGCCCCCCGATGTGGAAAGGGGCGGCCAAGCCGCGGAGCCGCCGGACAGCGCGGCCGGAGCGCGGGGCGCTGCGCACACGCGGAGCGGACCGAGAGACCCGGGGCTGCCCAAACTGAGCCCGGCCGCCCCGCTCCCTGCAGCGCCCCCGGGGCATCGGCCTGGCTGAGCACCCCCGGCAAGACGGAGCTTTTACCCATCGCTCTGGAAATCACAACCTATTTCTTTTCTTTTCTTTCCTTTCTTTCCTTTCTTTCATTTCTTTCTCTTCTTTCTTTTATTTATTTCTTTCTTTTCTCTCTTTTCTTTCTTTTCTTTCTTTTTCTTCTATTCTTTCTTTTCTTTCTTTTCCTTCTTTTCTTTCTTTTCTTTCTTTTATTCTTTTTAAAATTTCTTTTATTTCCTTTATTTTTTAAAAAATTATTTTATTTCATTTTCCTCTTTTTTTTTCGTTTTCTTTCGCCTTCGCGATTGGGAGGTTAAAAAAGCCCCAGCTTTTGGAGGGCAGCGGAAAAGATGCGCAGCGTCTCCAAATATCCAGACCCTTTCCCGGGGCTCCGCGGCCGCCCGCGCTGCGCGGAGGGGCCCGCGGGGCTGCGCGCCCGGAGGGACAGCGGGATCGGCAGGATGGGGACAGGCTCCGCGGGACGGGACTCGCTCCCTGTGACACTTTCTGCTCGCGGCTCTTTCGGGGGAAAATGTCCCGGTTGTTGGACTCTCTGGCCGCTGCCCTGGGATTTTTCATCCCGTATTTTTTTGGTCCGGTTTGGGATAACGCGGAGCACAGCCCGTTTGGAGGGGATTTGTGCGAAACCTCCCCGGACGCCTGGGCCCCTCCGGCAGTCATGAGGAAAATCCTTCCATGGTGGCGACGTTCCGGCGCAGGGGAAAGGAGCTGTAATCACAGCGACGGCCTGAAACGGCTTCGGAAATTCCAATAAGCAGGAATAAAATAAAATAAAACAAAAAAGACAAAATTGGAAACAAAACAGAGGTGCCGAGGGAGGCGCTGCGCACGGGAGGCAGCTCCCACGGCTCCTTTTCACCAAATTGGGACGTTTTGGGCCAGTTTTCCTATCACTCAAGCCTGCGTGTCCTTGCTCATCCAAATGCAGTCAATGGGCGACACATTTTCTAATGATTAACGAGCCAAATTCAAATAAAGCTGCGCTGTTTGTGAAACGAAACACCACTTTTTAAAAGTAGCTTTTCTCCATTTTTATTGGGCTAAGGAAATACGGCTTTTTAAGCCTCGGTGCATTTATTCTTAGCATCAGGTCTGTTATTCGGAAGACTGAGGGGAACGATTTCCACATACGAGTTACAGTAAATTGCAACTGGAAGCCACGGACAAAACAAAAAGGAAAAATAAAAAAGGAAATCTGGTCGCAAAAAAAGATACATTTATTACGCAAAATTTCCAAATTTACCAAAATTTCTCATTCAGATTCGTAGAGAGAATGCCCTGAGCACATACAAGATTTTGCATTTTGCCCATTTTTCTGTAATATAATGCATTTAGTTTCAATTTCTACCCTGCATAATTGCACAAATTTTCAGAATTTTAATGATTTTCCTTTCAACCACGAGGCTGAAGTAATTTTATGAACGAAGATAGAATCAGACCCACGGTTTACTATTAATGAATACAGTATTTTTCTTTAAAGAATTAATAGTTATTTATGGGGTGAGCTTGTTTACTAATTTATTATCTTCTGCATCCACCTTGTATCTGGGTGGAGAGAGGTGCATCCCCAAGAATTGTACATTCTCCTTTTAATTATTTTTAAGAAAAAGAGAGCAAAATGCAGGGGCACCATCCCACCAGGTGAGTGCAGAGCAGGTCTGCACCATGGACAGTCCAACACAGGGCTCCAGAGAAGACCACGAAGCAGCAGGTCTCCTTGCAGCTCCATAGGCAACATCTCCCCTGCAGCTGCTCAGGGAGCTCCCTCCAGAACTGCAGCAAACTCTTTTCTCTCTGTTTCACACAAATATTGACTGTTATTTCACCGAGCACCTTAAGACAGGGGATCTTTAACATCCTCCTCTTGCCCTGAGCAGGACTAAGCAACTGGTGAGAATGGCACATAGTTGACAAACCCAGGGCTGCTGTGTCACACATCAGCAAGATCCTACCCCAAAGTAGTTGTTTGTGTCTTGTCTTCTGAGAAGCAACATCCAGGAGCCCCTGTTGAGTTGAGTAGAAGATGAGGGAGTAGAAGGAGGTCACACATTGCCCATGCTACCCCCTGCTTTACCTTCTATGTGTCCAAGGAGTCTGCAGCGACAGCCGTATAAAAATTAGCATTTGGAGACTGTGTTTGCCTCTTCCACTACGGAAATATATTTTTGTTCCTGGAAATGCACTCCATAAAGGAATATTTACACAAATATATCAATTCTAAAAGCACTGATTTAATCAAAGGTGAGAAAATCTTTCCAGGCTGACACTGGAGTTTGCTGCCTCCCACGCTGCAGCTCCTGCCTCTGCTATGAACATGGCTGAGATGTTCCAGACTGACGGAATAAACGTTTCTCAGAAAAGTCTCCACGTTCCAAACCTAGACGTGATGCCAGCCCTGTGACCACCACCAAGGCAGGGGCTGTAGGGCTGGACAGAGCACCTGACAAAGTGGTCTGATTAAAGGGCAGAGTTGGCTGCATGTAAGGTCTAAACTAACTGCTTGCCTTGGAGCAGAGAGAAATGGTGCTGGGCTCCAGTAATTCCTGACTGCAGGAACTGCGTGGTGGTTCTTCTGAGACGTTTTCACATAAACACAGACATGTGTACACACACATATGATTTCCAAAGAACTGCGACTTAAAATAGTCATTCTTTTTCTGCTTCCTTCTACCCTGGATGGAGATTGACCAGGTCTTCAAGCCTATTTTTACAGTAGGCAGTTGCATCCCTGTTTTAGGATCTAGAAAGGAGAAGGAAGCATGCAAAACTTTGCATTTCCCATGTTAGAAGTACAGAACATCACCTTTATTTATTTACAGCTGCTTCATCGCTCACTTCAGACTCTATAAGGTATCTCTATACATTACTCTATACAATATCTTCCTATGCACCTCATCAGGACCCATGCAACTCAGCAGTACTTGTGAACGTGAGCACTGGGAGCAAAGGGAGAACTGCCCAGGGCTGAGGCTTCTCCCAGTCTTCACTTTTCCCCATCTCCATTCCCCCATCACTTGTCCTAATAGACAGTTCTTGTGCTTCCCATAGGATCTGGGTCACAACATAAACAGAGACAAATAAAACATTTTTTAAAAAGAGTTTAGTCCTTTTCTCTCCTCAACATGCCTCAGTGATGAATCAGCTCTGGCCAGCCTCATTCATAGAGTAGGCAACTCAAACATGTGGTTCCTCTACAATTAGACCTCACATGTTTGCTTGTTTAGTACCAATGCTTGTTCCAGGAACCATTTCCTTCCAGTAAATTTGCTGTAACTGTGTTCCAGTCAATTAAGGTGCCATTAAGCAGGAACCTACATCCAAGGAACCCTAAGCACCAGCTCCATTCAGCAGGAGCCATAAGGCCTAGGAAGCAGATGCCTTGGCAAACAAGCACGTCCTTCACAGCTTGCCCCCAAATACACTAGGAGGGAAGAAAGTTGAGAGGTTATGGTGAGACACAATGTGTCTGAAAGAGAAATAAGCGGATTTGGAACATTTTATTTTGAAAGTGATGGTCAAGGGTGGCTTGCTGGGCTCCGTGTTGGGATGGAGCTGGAGCAGATAAGAGCAGCTGGGGCTGCCAGCAGCCACGTGTCCTCCCTCTCCATTGAGACTCTTTGACAAAGCAGGTGGCTTGTGGCACCTGCAGCAGGAGTGTGTGCTCCGCTAGCAGCTGTGCCTACACCAAACACCACAAGACCCGGAAAAAACCCAGCTCCTCGAGCTGGGAAGGAGGAACCGGTACCGTTGTGCCTAGACATGCTGGTCAACTCGTTGCACTCGTCGCTTTTGCACGGTAACAACCTGGATCACAATTTCTCCCTTACCTTGACAGGGAAAAACAGCGCAACACTGACTGATTCCTCATCTAGAGACTAGGAATAGACTCTTTGGGGGATACTCCAGCCAAGGAAGAGGAAAGCATTCACTTAGACATATCTTAGTAGAGAGGGCTCAGAATTTAAGAGTAAAATACACCTAGTAGGAATGCAAAGTGCTCTGAGTAGTGTCAGTATGATGTCCTGTGCTTCCTCTCAAAGGGCTAAACTTGCTTATATTAGATTGGAGATGCGTTTTCTTTAAGAATGATTGTGCCATGATGTTATTTTGTCTGAGGAGAGGCATGTACCATTATAAATTCACCTGTGCTTGTCTTGGACATTCCCACTAAACCTCAAAGCATCAAGGAAGGTAGAAATTGATAACCTCATTGCTGTGAGAAAAACACAGACCCAGGAAAAGTGGCTCCTTTCAGAGACAACACAGGTCATCCAGGGACAATATCAGGAGATCAAGCTCTCTCAAGGTCAAGGTTGAACTAGGGGTGTACTGTGAGGAGTCTATGTTTGAATATCATTTCCCTGGGCTCAAATCCTTCTCCTAGGGAAAGCAGAGGGATACCTGTTTGGAGCTATAGCTGGTGCAGTACCCTAGGGTGCCAGAGCTGCATTTAAAATGTAATTTATCCTAGAAAATAGAGAACACATATTTACCTATAGGGAATGAAAGCCAAGAAGTTACTTGGCATCCTGGCTTTTAACCACACTTTTGCATAACTCTTCCTCTAATCAAAAAAAAAAAAAATAAAGTGTCTTTTATTCCTTGCAGAGCTTTCAGCAACTGGGAGCTGATTTGCCATCTGGAATGTCCTCTCTGCTTCCCTGATTTTCTAGTCCTCTGTTGGTGAGTCAGTATTTGGCTAAGGGTGAAACTGTGTGAGGTGACATTGCTCAAGATAAGCTGGAAGAATAACAAGTTCTGCTATTTTAGTTCACACTGTGAATTGGATTTTTACCCCAAGAATTAACATTGGTTAATAAAAAATAAAAATAAAACGTGCTCGAAAGAAAAAATAAAACCATGAAAACCTGCTCGAAGCTGCACTCTCTGATGAATATAATCATCTCATGTCATGAATGTCGTTATATTTCTAACATAGACATCAGTAAGGCAGGTCAGTTTGAACAGAAAGAGGTACATCTGGAAGTAAATGTGCAAGATAGCATTTCAGCCTCTGCATGATGGGGGCAAAGCCAGAGAAAAGGACCACAGTGTGTAGAGCCAGTTGATCTTTATCTAGAACATGAAAGAGGGAATGAGAGGTTTCTTCAGAAACAGCCTGAAGGAGAAGAGAGAGAACCAACACTGAAACCCCTGAGGTTTCCTCTCCATCCTTTAACTCAAAGCAAAATTACCCTAGATAAGCATTTGTGCATCCTCTTCTTTGAGATCTACAACCTGAAGATTTCCCAACATCTCTCAGTTCCCATGCATCACTATTCTTAAAATGAGTACATTTTTTTTCAACATCCAACATGCCTTACCTATTGCAGTTAACATTTATGATTCCTTGTCTTATGGACATGGAGATTTTCCCCTTCTCTTTGTAACAGCCTTTTGAGAAGCCAAAGGATAAAATTTTGAAATGAAAAGCAAGTTGCTAAGCTCTGGCACCAGAAAGGTTATTAGGGACACTGGCATGAGTGGTTTCCATGAATCCCCAAATTCAGTAGCTAAAAAGTTTGGGCTTACAAGGCAAGTAGAGAAGAGGACAGCAAACAGCAACAGAAAGCAACACCCTCATGAGTTGATAGGCAGAAGGAAGAGGATGTCCGGCAGCTGAAAGCAGGAGGGGTCAGCAGAAAGGTTAGAGGAGGCTGAGGCAGTTTGATTTGCTATGGGGAGAAAGCAGAATGAGGCACTGCAGCAAAGGCTGGAAGAAAAAAAGGTAACTGATGCGGTGCCAAGACCTCAACAGCTACAGGATTATGATGCCAGTGAGCTCACTAGCTGGGAATGTGGCTCTGTGTTTCTAGGGAACGAGGCACGATATAGAAACCAGGTGCTTTGTGTGTTTTATTTGGCTGCTAATTGCAGCTTGCACCTTTCCTAGTGAAGCTTAATTTGCCCTTGTGATGTAAGTGAGTTTGCTTTCCCATCTCCGTGTTCTTCCTCAGTCCATAAATTAAAGGAAAATGCTGGAATTCCAGCAGAGATTTCCATGTCTTGTGGTTTCTGTGAGCAAGTGTTTGTCCACTGTTGGGCCATGCATGCTGCGTGGTTTGTTCCAGTCATATGGATCAGGTACTTATGGCCTTAAATACAGCTATTTTTGGTAAAATATTTCATAGAGTTGTCTCACTACTCCTGGGAAGCATCATTCCAATTGGTTTGGATGTAGGCACTGGAAATTGTCAGGAAAACTGCAGAGATGTGAGAGATCAACATCCACTTGGAGTGGCAGATTTATGTTCTGCTTCAGCAAAGTCTTATTTTCTCCTATGCCTGTTTTTATTCCATCATCTTAACTCATCCCTGAGAAATGAGGTAAACTGCACATCTGTGCTACTCACAGATGATCTGCAAAACACTTCACTCCTAGCTGAGTACCAGTGAGAGGACTCGTGCTGAGAGAAAGTGATAACTGGCAAATCTTAAGTGAGCATGTGTCCCATTCCCTCTTCATTCCCTCTACAGAGGTGGCCACTAGACATGCCAGGGCTTCATGCTTCACTAAATGCAAATCTGAAAAAAAAAACAAAACAAACAAACAAAACAAAAAAAAAAAAGAGGAGGGAGTGACTTTTATTGCTTGAAGTCAGTAATAAGAAACAAGCAGTTTCTAGAATACTATAGATTATTTTAGCTATCCTCCCAGAAAGCTTCTGGTCCAACTAGCTTTCTACAGAAGAGAGAGGTGAGAGATTTTGGTAACCTCACAGCTCTTTCAGCAGCAAGTGAAACCAAGGCAGGGCAATCTTCATCACTGGACTTCTCTTCATTGAAGCAGCCCATGCACAGGGATCCCAAGGGAGAAAAAAGCTGCATTTACATCACTTGGGAAGGAATCTTGTGCTCATATGTATCAGAAGAAACCAAAACTGCCTAGACCAGCCAGATCCTTGCAGGTCTTGTTTTCTGAGCATCTGCTTTTCCAGTCACAGATGAAGAAATTGAACTTATTTGACCATAAAGCAAACTGAGAGAAAATAGATTTTTTCTTTTTTTTTAAAGGCAAACATGGACATGGATGCAAAGAAGGAAGGGAAGAGCTGTTCTGTGCTCTCTTTGGGAGGGCTAGGACATATGAAATGGGGCTGGACATGTGTGAAGGATCTTGGCTCCTTCTAAAAGTGAGAGGAGAGCAGCAGAATGAGGAGTGCCATCACAAATCGCCCGGGGCAGTTCCAAGAGTCTCCCCGCTAAATGGCTGTCAGAGGGGGCTAGACATGACCACCACTCATTTCACAGGGGATGTACCAGCATGATGCTCTTCACAACAGCTCTCCTGCCTTGTTCTGTTTCCTTGCCTTGCTTTAATTTCCCTCTGACCCAGCAGATCTTGGCTTTTGGATGCATTTATTTGGATGCATCTGATTCTCTAGTGGCTACTTCCCTTTCCTTCCCATCCATTCCTTCATGTAGATGTTGGGATCCTGGGGTGCATTAAGAAGAGCGCCTCCAGCAGGTCGAGGGAGGTGATCGTCCCCCTCTACTCAGCCCTGGTGAGGCCACATCTGGAGTACTGTGTCCAGTTCTGGGCTCC
>JAUBOD010000824.1:3275635-3285858 GCA_032353885.1 Nothura maculosa | reverse complement strand
GGGGTTGGACTAGATGACCTCTGAGGTCCCTTCCAACCCTAAGCATTCTATGATTCTATGATTCTATGATTCTATGTTCCTTACACAGTCCTGATATGCATGATATTATTCACCAAATGCAGAAAGACATCTTGAAAGAAACAGGACTGAGGAAAAACGGAAAGAGGAAAGAGTTTCAGGTGGGCAAAGGCTCTTCCAAGTGAGGGCATAAGAGAGACATAAAGCCAAGAGCCAGTGAAGGAGATCTAGGTCTTGGTCCAAAGCTCATTGCAGCCAACAGGACTGATCTGAATGGGCTTTTGTACCAGACCCTTGGAGAGCAGCTACGAAGGAGGATACCAGTGGTACAATGTGAGGGAAGAATTCAGAGTAGAAAAGTGAGCAAGGGGGATTTGTGCAGCTACTCAACTGCGGGTTGTGTAGAATATAGAACAGCTTTCATTAGAGCCACCATGGTTCTCCAGAGGGTGCCATAGTCATTTATGGGTTCTACCTTATGGGGAGTTTTACATACCAGCTAGGAATGATGTCTTGCATTGCAGCAGCAACAAATATTTGGGAAAGAAAAACAAATCAACAAGCAAAGAAACAAATAAACAAGAAGATTGCAAACGAAGGACAAACAGAGCTGTGATGTGGTGCTGCCCAACAGAGCAGAGACCCTGAGCAGCTTCAAAACTTCTTCAGGCTTCCTATGATGGGCGCCACTGGCACAACCAGGGGGATGCTGTGCGACTTGAGACAGCTCTTAGCAGCAAGTCAGAAAACTGCAACAGTAGCCCCAAAAGAAAGTAATTGGTCACTGTCATTCCTAATCCCTGTTATTCACGTTCGTGGAGAAGATGTTTACTGCCACAAAATGAAATAAATGAAATGTATTTGGGCCAAGATAATGGAAGGAAATGGGGCCACAGAGAACAGAGGAGCTCCCTCCTTCCCCGTCCTGGCACCTTCCGGGCCCCTGGCCCCGTCCTAGCCAGGCCCGGCCCAGTCCGGCCCAGTCGGGCCCGGCCTGGCCCGTGGCCCCCGCCCGCCGCGCGGCGCCTCCGCGGCGACGCTGCCACCTGCCGGCCGCGCAGCGACACCGCAGCCCCCCGAGGGGCTCCCGGCACCTCCTGCCCCCGCAGCAGCGGGACCCTTTTGTGGGAAACTCGCTGGGAGGAAGCTCCAGAGGTTGAGGTGTTTTGCACCCAGTAACACGTGTTAGTGACACCCACCATAGAATATGTCATGAACATGGGAAGAGTTGCTAATATACAGGGTGTGAAGGCTCTGAGTGCACTAACAGCCCTAAGTGGTCCAGACCTACCCTGACTCTTGCCATTGAGACTTCAGGCTACATTTAAGATCAGACCAGGGCTCCAGAGTCACCATTCCTTGCAGTGCTCGAGAAACATGTAGATGAGGCACTTAGGGATGTGTTTTAGTAGACACGGGGGAAATGGGTTCACAGTTGGTCTCGATGATCTTGAAGATCTTTTCCAACCATAATGATTCTACAATTCTGTTACTATGTCTTGACTCTGGCCTTGCCTCCTGAGTGAACCTCAGACCTGAACTCTATAGAATAAACAGATTGTCGATAGGGGCAGGTAGCTAGAGCTGTAGGTAAAACTGTCTTGTCTTCAGATGGATTCCCTCATACATATGTTATAGCCCCTTTATAGGCCTGTCCTTGGCCCTGTCTCATGGTTGATCTCTGGATTCAAGTTGAAGCCAACATTGTCTACCAATTGTATGGACTGGTCATGTAACCTGTAGGTATACAGCCTTATTTTGGATCACTCACTGTGCTGCATTTACGTCTTTCAGGCTGCTCTATGCTGCCTGTTAGCACACTGGAAAAGTCTAGCTTGAGTGCAGTCAAGGAGAGTGCGGTTCTTGTTTCTATTACCAGACATAAGGCCCCAGTGATGACAACAGAGAATGGCCAAAAGCATCATTTGGCTACAGTCTGTGCAGATATGGCTGCCTGTGCTGATGCAGAGTTACATCAATGTGGTGGCTGATATCCCTGGGCAAGGTGCCTCAGTTTCCCCAAGTTAGGCACTGTCTGGAGGGATGGGAGGTGAGAGAAAAGTGATATGAGCTTCCCAGGCTCTGTCCCAGAACCTTTTATTTTGTTTTTCCAGTCTCTTCTTCATGTCCCTTTTTCCCTTTCCACTCTATTGATTATTTGTTACAAAATTCAATCTGTGCATCATTTCAGTATGGAAACTGGCAGCTGAACAAATCAGTGGTGATCTCAAGCCTTTGTAGGGACATAGCACCTTGTTCTGCTGTTATGTATCCTACAGGCCAACAACTGCTCGAGGAGCAAGGGAAAGGCAGAATGCAGAAGGGGTGGACAATACAGGTAGTGAGTAGAAAGTGACAGGAATTGCAGATGTTTGCTGACCAGCTCCAAAAAATAGAATAGGGACCATGGAACAAGCTGAGATTGGATGAGGAGTAGCCAGCTGTGAATTGCACTGCTTTACAAATGCAAAAACAAACAAGCAAAAAACCTACCGTATGTCCCTGGAAGGTGTCCCAAGCTTGTCCCTGCCATGCAGCATAAAGATGCTGAAATAAGATTAGATTTGGCTTTGAAAAAAAAAACACACAATAATTCCCCTCTAGAAGCCCAAGACTCATATTGCTCTGGGTCAGCATGCTGGAGAGGTGAGGTTGGCAGAACAACAGTGGCCGCTGTCCTCGTCCTGGGTTGTTAGTCCTACCAGTAGCACAAGCTCAAATCTGCACCCCTTGCTGGCAGTAAGAGAAGAAATCAGTAACTTTAATTCAGCCCTTTGCCTTCCTGCTGAGGAACTGAGCAGAAAGCAGCTGATCCTCTGGGACTGTTTGCTAAGAATGTCTTCACAGGTGTCCAGGATTTCTTGCAGAAGCAATTTCCTCCCCAACCTGGCTTATGTGGTTTCAACGCCATCTGTGAATCTGAGACTAGATCTACACTATAGTGAGCATCACTCTTCAGCACTCAGGCTAAATGTCACTAAATGACCCATATCCATGGAATCTACCCTTCAAAACAGACTGGTGGCACCCAAACTACCTGTTGAGAATAGTCGCTTGGTTGTACTTACTCTTGAACTCTGTTTTGGGACTGTTTGGCACAACAATATTTGGCCCTAGCCAAAAACTAGCTGAGGAACATGCTATCATTCTAACTGAATGAGTTGCAGTGCCCAGGAATAGTCCTTGGTCTTTTTTAATTTACTAGGATAGATGGAGGAGGAGGAAACCAACCTAGCTCGTCAACTAGGCATCTGGACAGCAGGAGAGAGGATTTGCCATCTAAGCAGGTACTGGATGACTCTGGAGAGTTTCTGTTAGACTGAGGGAAGTGCCAGCTCATGAGCCAGTTACTATAGGTCTTATTTTCAGTACCGCAGAGTTTGTCATAGCATTGAATAGTTGGTTGCCAGTTGGAGAAACGTTGAGCAAAGCCAACATGGACTTGAATTTGAAGTGTGTTGTTGCAGGGATCTGAGCACCTGCTGATTTGGAAGGAAGCAGAATTTTACATTTCCTTCATAAGACAAAGCACATAAAGCATGATGTCCACAAAGCAAAAATATACTGAGCAAGATTAAACATCAGAAATGTTTCTAACAACATTTAAAGTAAGATAAAAAATCTTGCTGCTCATTCTTCAAGTATGAATTATCAGTCTGTGCTGATGTGTTCCAACCAATTCCCAGTAATCTTTGCTTTTCCTTAGGATGCACCAGTGGGCACTCTGAGCAGGGTAGCCAGCTGAGGAGGTGGCTATTGGCACAAACAGGACAGAGCTGCCCCGAAAGACGGAGTGGTTGATGGAGCATCAGGATTTGGTGTCTGGTAGTTCTGCAAGCTGCTGATGTCCCTCCTGCAGGATCTCCCTCTACATGAAGCCTCAAAGCAGATCCCATTGAGGTGTCCTGGGTATGGGAAGGGGCCTGTGGGAGAGAAGACATGTCCCCCCAGCCACTGAGCTCTTGAGCTGGAGTCACGGGAGGCTTTGCTGAAGGACAGCTCTGCCCTCACCATGTCAGCCCCGGGCTGCCTATCCTCAGAGAGCTGGCTTAGTTGGGCTTGTGTCCATGCGGTGTTATCCTGCTGGAGTTAAGGAGCCTGTGGCCACAGGCAAGAAGATAACACAGGGCTTGTTTTACCAATCAACCAGAAGCTGGCAGGAGGAACCGAGATCATGAGAATGGAAAACACCTTTGGAGCCATAATGGGAGCCTGGCCAGGGAGTGACAGAGAATAAAATAGAGGGTGCAGACCCACGCTGTGGCTTTGCAGGAGCAGTGCCTTTCCTGAGAACAGAAGGATCATGTTTCTAGGTTGAGATCCTGGAAGAAGAAATACACTTCTGATAAGACAAAGTTACTTTTTCTTCTGAGTCACCACATTCCTGGGAATAGTTGTGCAAGATGTTTTTAGAGAGCCCATTTCAGCTTACTGTAGTTACCTATTCATATATAGATGCATGTGCAGGTATTGATAAAGGTCAGAGAGGATCTAAAATAAATGAGCATTATTGCCATAAAAACAATATGCTGCACTTACTGTATCTGGAAAAGGAGCATTGTGAGGCCTTTTTTTTCCCTACTATTTTTTTCTACTATTGTAATATATGATTCATAAAGTAGCAATATTTATTTCAAAGTAGAATAAAAATTCTTCGTTATTGCTGATAGGAAGTGATTCTCATTCAGAATCGCTGTAAGTTCCCTTTCTTGTTTTCTATAATTTTACAAATAATAATGAAAAATAACTAGATTATATGTGAACTGGAATTTCTCTAAAATTTAACTGAATGCTAAAGAAACTCTGATAGTTGGCAGGTACATCACTTCTAACCGTCTCTATGAGTGGAATTGACCCATTTTCAAACAGCTTAAAGGAGAGACAATCTTGGATTCCACTCCCTCTTGATTTCTCCCAGATTTAGGAACTGAAATGCCTTTGAAAGCTCACAAGGACTTGGTTGTCCATGTCTATCTTCCACTTGAGATACCTAAATACAAATTGGAGATCGTGAAAATCCTGAGATCCTGGGCTAAATATAGTGGCATCTAATATAATCAAGCTCCTAGTTTTACATAGCTGAGTTTTATTATTGGACTTTCTTCAAGATCTAATGTACATTGAAATCCTTCTTAGAAACTATACCCCAGCTCATACCACTGAGGCTCTCTGTGGTATGGGGATCCATGGGGATTATTCTTTGTGTATCTCGTTTCATGCAGAATGGAAAAGACAAAAGAGGTGAATGTACCTCAGGCTTCTATACAGATGCTCTGTATCTGATATATATATAACAGCCTTCCGCAGCCTTTTCTTCCCAAATCCCATGCTAATTTCTCCAAGCACTGAACTGGACATGCTGGTACCTCATTTAGGGAGGCAGGAGCAAGCAGGGCCTTGCAGCCCTGAGAGTTTTTCCTGTTTTTGTAATCAGTTCACAGAAGAAAATGATTGGACTGCAAGAAATCTTGACTTCTGAGGCTAAAAACTTGTGGTGTTTGTCTTGAGAAATAGGAACATTATGCAGAGAGAGAAGCATCCCTTCCAAGGAATTCCAGAGATAAGACAGCTTTTTTTTCCTTGCAAAGATCTTCAGCTCTGTGGTGGTTGTATGAAGGACAAGGCATGACTCCATGGAAGGCAACAAGACATGTCAGGGGAACAGGATCTGACTCAAACAGAACTGCAAGAGCTTGCGACAGCTGCAAGGAATACCTGGATGACTAAGGGAGCAGGAATGCTTAGAACAGGAAAGATTTGTGTGCTTGACTTCTTTCTCTGTGACAGTATTTGCTGTTGCAAGGTTTTCTCTGTTTGGTTTGTTCTCTTCTTACCAAATAGTACAGGGCCTTTACATCTCAAGAGCGCAAGAGTCAGATAATGAGCCCAGATGTTGTATTTGGAATGTGTCTAGTTGTCCAGTTCAACTACTAGGGATCAGCAGATTGTAAGGAACAGTTAAGACCTCCTGAGACCTTGGTTAATTGGGAAAATGGAATCAAAGTCTCTGACATAGCCAATAGCTTTGTCAAAATACAATAGTTTTGACCAAAGAAAATTAGTAACAAGAGGAGAAACTGTTCTTGCTAACTGCCGTCTTGCCAATTGCTAGTTGCACTGAGGTTGATGGTTGCTACAAATTTATAACTAGGCACTCACATGAACTTGAAAAGAGAGTCTGCATCTCCCTGACACTCATTCCCTGCTTCATTAGGTCATCCCATGTGCTTTTGTGCCAAAGTGTCACTTTTTTTCTCCCTGAGCTACCTGCATAACCGGACATGCCTTTGCCAGATTCATGTCCTGCTGATTTTCCTTAGCATTTACAAGCTGTTTGCTCCTGGAAGGCCTCCAATACCTTCTCTGGCATCCATTCAACTTTTGATTTGGGCTATAACTGTCCTAAACTTTAGTACGTGGCTCCTCTGACTCCCAGTCAGTCTCAGGTGAGATCCAGGGCAAATATTTGGGTCTTCTGATGTGTAGTTGGACTATAAAGCACTGCACCAGCACTATCGTGTCAACAGAACTCCAACTCGATGACTTCCTCTCCCATGCCTGCTGCTGAAATGCAGAAGAGAAATGATGGCCCTACACAGGCATCTGGAAGCAGGAGCCTCAGCAAAACTCCCCTTGGTTTTCCAAAGGAAGGGCTCTGTTTTCTGCTAGAAAGCAAAGGAATTCCTTGGAAATTGTTACTTACTACTGACTTTAAGGATTTTCTTCCTTTTTATAAAGCAAATATTGTCTTCATACCACAGACCCAGGCTGCTCAACAAGCTGCTTAAGGTCACAGAAAATGGACTGGGGGTTGCTCAGTATTTGAGAAAGGAGGCATTTTTTATAGATATCATCCAAGTGTATGTGCTTTATAATTCTACCTATGGAGAGGTATGACAAACCTTTTGTTTCCTAACCCCAAAACTAAAGGGTTTCTTGGGGAATTCTTATTTTTGAAAAAGAGCTAAGCCAAGGGAAAATATACTATGGGCTTTTTAATTGTGATGTAATGAGAGCAGGAGAATCTATCCAGAGAAGAGCAGAGGTCTCATTCTACTCTTCATCTACCTGCCAATTTGGGACCAAATCCTCTGATTTCTTGGATTTTGTCCCTCTGCTGCCAAGAATACCTTCTATGGAGCTCCCATCGGTGTTTTCAATGGACATCTGCTCCAGCACCTGTGAGGCCGCAGGCAGCTCTGACCCAGACAGCCCCATCAGTCCAACTTGACTCACCTCAACCAACTTGCCTCTTCCATAGGGTTCCTTCAGTTCAGCGTCATAGACCAACTACTGGCCTCACCCAGAAAACAAAATAGCTGCTTTGTACCTTTTTCATTCCTCTGTAGTGCATGAGGTATCCAAAGGAAGCGGGAAGGCTGGTAGTTTATTTGTTTGAGAAATGGGAGAGGGGAAATGCTTGAAATGCTTGAACATGGATATAATTTACTTGGGTGCTTCCTTTTAGCATAAAGTGCTTCGTTGCCTGGAAGATTCAGATGCCTTGGAAATCATCAAGAATCTGAGGAAAATTCAGAAAATAAATGTTCACTAATAAAGAGGGAAATAGATGTGGAATAGAGATGTTTAAAAAATATTGACTTTTTTTGAGTTTGTCTCTAGTGAATGTTTTGGACACACGAGACCACCACGCATACTGACCAGTCAAGGCAAGCAGTTCTCTGGAAGGTCCTACAAGCAAGAGCTGGAAATCCCATAACTTTCAGTACTCCAGACATCTGAGGATGTGCTGCTGGAGGGTTGCAGGAATGGTCCCAACGTAGGGGAGCAGCTGAGGCTGGTGCAAGGAGAGGCTGCTGCCACCCTTGCAGTGGGGAGCCCCATGCCCTGCCCACCCTGTGCCACCCCAGCTCCACGGGCATGGAGAAATGCCAGCAAAACCATGCCCAGCAGCACCTATTCCACCCACAGATCCACCGTGATTAATTTACTTATTGATGGCCTTTCATAACTCTGTAGCCATCCTTTTTTTTAAAAAAAAAAAAAAACTTTTCACGCTGCCATTAATTATTCCTGGAAGCAAATAAAAGGGGGCCAGCGATATCTTTCCCTCCCTCTCGCCACAGCCGGCTTTTCCTTAGGGAGAAAAAACTCGTACTCGCTCGCAGTGGGACAATGCCGACTTTTGAACCTCTAACCACTAAACAAACAAACCTTGCGCTCTGCTCCACAATCCAAACAGGGTTTATTGACAGGCGTTTCGCAGCAACCCCTAGCAACTCCGGCGGCAGCGGCGCCTGCGGATCAATGCTGCGGGGGCGGCCCTGGGCACCGGGGGGCATCCTCCGGGGGACGATCCCCACCCCACGGTGCCCAGGTCCCTGGCACAGCCCCGGGCAGCCCTTCTGCCTCTAAGTCCTGCTCAGGTTGTGTTTTGTCAGCTCTTGGCTTGCGCATTGATCCCTCATTAGGTATCCCTGGGGAGCAGGTGCTCCAGGAAGACCCAAGACCCCTTTGAAAGCCAAGGAAAACTGACTTGAGTCTTGCGTCCCTCTAATGGAGTCGTGGACACGCTGTCTGGACTCAGCAGGACATGGTGTGTGTCAAATTGACCTGAAATGAATATGATGGCTTGAGTGCTGCACCCATGGGGCAGGAAACCAAGTGGGTTCCTCACCCTGGAGATGTTGAGTCCCACCATGGGCTCCTCCAGGCACAAGAGCCCTGGCTCAGCCTTTGCCAGCCGCTGCTCAGCACTTCCTTGTCCTCTCCCAGGTGCTCTCCTTGCCCATGGGGCAAGGCCCTGGCAAACTCAGGTGCCCTCTGCTGATCGTGCTGGCATGTGATGTTGGCCTTGAGCAGGAGGAGGAGAAGGAGGGTCAGAACAGGGAATAAAGAAAAAAAAAAAGGCCCCATAGGAGACAGACGGGATCTTTTCAATGTATTTGACAAGGAAAGAAGATTGACAGGCGGCCAAATGTTGAAGAAACCTGAGGGGAAAAAAAAAAAAAAGAAAAAACCCAAGACAGAAAGATAGAAAGACAAAGACAGAAAGACAGAACGAAAAGCAAATATGGACAAGTGGGACTGGGCTGTTGGACAGTGCTCCCAGTCCTGGTGGGGCCCATGCCCGTTGGAGCTGGTCCCAAACCCAGACCCGGCACCAAAGTCACTCTCAGCGAGAGTGTCCCTGGAAGGGCTTGATCCCATCTCCAGCCTGGAGCATGGCCCTGCTTCCCGGTGGAATTTCTCCTGGCTCAGACAGATCAAGAAATGCCCACAGAAAAAAATATAGTCAGTTTAACTAGGCCAAACTGAACAGACTCTTCCTCTTCCCCTGCATGGCCAGGACTGGTAAGTTGGTTCATTCTGCTTGTCCCCTTGTCCTTGTCCCCAACATTTAACCAGTGGAAATGGGCACAGGCTGTAACAGGAATCCTGGGATCTGCGGAGCCCGGACCAAGGCTCTTGTGCATAAGGAGAGAAAAACAAGGAAATAGCTGGAAAATAGACTGGAAAAAAAAACTCCCAAAAAGCCAAAAAAGTGTAAGAGGCTAAAAAACAGCCCCTAATTTCAATGACGGACATTACAAGCAGTGCAAAAGGGCACTGGACACTTTGCAGGGACACTCTGCACACGCGCTCCAGGATCCCCACTCCAGCACACAACTGGACACCGCTTGGAGAAGAGCTTTCCCTTCTTCCCATGTCTCCACACTGCGGCTAATAAATCTGGCCGCATGACTATCAGCGCTGGATTTATGGGCTGTTTTACAAGTACCTAACATTAAGCAATTCACTTCTGAACATTTAAGCGCTGCCTTATCTTGTCTGCCCTGGCCCTTAGGGCAGGATGAGCGTTTTGCATATTTACGGCTGCAAGAAAAAAATAAAATAAAATAAAAAATGTGCTTTAATTTTTTTCCTGTTCAAATTCATCACTAGCTCAATAACATTTCCAAGACCTTTCGAACGGATCCCTGAGATATATCGGGGAGAGCCCCGGCGGTAGCGCCCGCGTTCCCCAGTTACCTAGCAAATTCCAGGGAAAAAAAGGGGAAAAAAAAAAGGAGGGAAAAGGGAACAAAATAAACATAATAATAATAATAATAATAAAGCCTGGCCACCCCCGGACGACGAGACACAGACACTGTACACTCTGTACACAAGGCCCCGCGGGGCGTCCTAGTGCATGGGCGCCCGCGCGCGCCCCCGCGGGGGCCCCGCGCGCCCCCGCGGCGCCG
>JAUBOD010000824.1:3246524-3263104 GCA_032353885.1 Nothura maculosa | reverse complement strand
TTTATTTTATTTTATTTTATTTTATTTTATTTTATTTTATTTTATTTTATTTTATTTTATTTTATTTTATTTATTTCTTTACTTTACTTTAGGGAAACATCACTTCTGATGCTACCCATATCTCTTTATAGAGGTTTTTCAAAGTCTGGTAAACTTGACAAGAGTCATGGGGTATTTTATCTTAGCACACCACGGGTATGGGTAATTCCTGAAGGCATCCAGTCTTTTAATTTGGCTTATAAAATCCTTTTAAAATCCTTTCCCTCTTCCCCTTTCCTTTTCCTTTCCCTCCTTCTCTCCTTATTTTCCTCCCTCCCTTCCTCTCCTTCCTCCCTCTTTCTCTTTCCTTTTATGCTGCCCTTCTGCCCTTGAGGAAAAGTGTGGTGACACACAGAGAATTTGAAATTTAACAGGTTTAGCAGAGTTTTCTCTTGTCCTTCTCCTTCTCCTTCTTCTCCTTCATTTTTTTTTTCTCCAACTGTTAGCTGCACCCAAATCCCTTCTATTCCTGCTCCTTTTGCTTAATAAATCCGAATCTTTGCTAGTCTCTGCCTTAATGCATCCAGTTTAGGCTAATGGCATCTCAGCTGGATGTCCTCAGAGAGGCTGTTCTCCTTCCATTGACCACAAGGAGAGTTTAGCACTTCCTCCAGAGAAGTCGCTCCCAGAGACACAGGTTCCAGCTCTGGATATTAATAAGAGAAATGTGGCCATTTTCCTACATCAAAAAGCTGCTCCTTAAGCAGCACTTGCTGCGGCTCTGCACCAACACCCTTAGTAGTCCAATGTTTTGCCAAGTTGGGTTTGCAGCACCCAAGGAAATAAATGTGCTCCTAAAAGGCACAGTTTCCCACTGCATAGCTTGTTCTCTCACTCTCTGCTTGTTGGGAAGCAGATACACAACCCTCTGCACATCCAGGCACAATAATCTTGTATTAAAGCATTTGGAAGTCCTATCAGTTCATTCATGGAGAGTTAAGCTCTCACCTGCTTAGCTTCCAGGGGCAACTGAAGCTCGGATGCAACCAGTTCAGCACTTTGCTTCTCTCACTTTGCAGATTAGGAGGGCTGAAAACTCAGGTGTACTCAGCTATCTCCATTCAGCTTCTGCAGGCAACACGTTAACAATGCCAAGTCAGGTCATCTCTCTGCTGAATGCTTTGAAACGGTGCTATAGGAATATGCTAAACATTCACATATACTTTCCAGAAAATGCAGTGTAAAAGTAATATTTTTATTTTTATATTTGCAAGTTATTCTTCAGCAGTTTATGTCTCATAGAAAAGCGATGACTTATCAATAGTTCAACACATTATCCAAAATATACAATTTATAACAGCTGTTTCAAAACATTAATTATTTTCAGGCAGTATTAGTAAAGAGCAGTCCAATTTATGTGATATCATATCCCATGCAATCAATTATTACTATTACAATTGCCACTAGAAGTTGTAATCATGGTTAGCATGTTTGTAACAGAGAGGAAAACTGTATTTTCATCTTGATTCACTCAGATACAAATGCATTATTAATCATTATGAACACTCTATTTATAAATCCTCCAAGCACCATCAAGAAAATAATGTGTCTTTTCATCTGCATTAAAAACTGTCGAACCTCTGATTATTGTCACGGGAATTAGAGAGGCATATTCTTATCTTATTGCAGTGTTCGAGGTTTCTAGAAGTTGAGAGTAGTTATGTTACACACTTACACTGCTCCTGAGGATAATTTAAAATTAAAAATCTATATTTGACATTATAGTGTGCAAAACCCAATGAGTAGAATTAGTTGTAACTCACTGGAAGTGAGACTTCCAGTTAGAGCCAGTCATCTGAATTTTGTACATCAAGGAAGGTGAATATAATCTCCAAATATCATTCCTCCTGCATATTGTAGCTTTTTAGGTAGAAGAAATCACTCCCTGAAAACTGTCTAACTCCTAGTAGTGAACACAGAGGCTAAACTGCCTGGATGAGCAGAGTCTGCACAAGTATTAAAAGTTAATGAAATCAACTCACTTGAGTGGGACATTTATCAGGCACTTTACAGGAACTGAGATATCGAGGATAAGATGGTCATACAGACTCACATTAATAGATCCTTGAGAAACATGTTTGATGTCTTAAAACATGTATATCCAGAGTTAGCCACTTAAATGAACTTATTTCCAGCATTCACTGGCATCTCGAGATCGAGATGGGTGTAGCACTACTGAAAGTAACACCATTTTTCTCTTTAGATGCATAGTCTGTGCTTGTAAACGTTGATTAAAACATCTTGGATATTCATGTGTTTTCTTGCAACTTGGCAAGAACAGTCAGAATTCAATGCACTGATTAGTTTGCATAAAAGTAGAAATAAGAAATTTCCAGTTGTAAAGCAGCAGCAAAAAAAGGACAACTGCTTTTGCCTTATAATATATGCATTTGCTGAACACAAAAATAGTTTTATGTTACTTCTCTTAAAAGTAATAGAAATATGGGCTGGACCATAAGAAATGTGAATATAGCAGCAGCTGATTAGATCTTCTTTTCTTAATGGTGATATAAAACATTTATATCACATAAAGTTTGTGAAAGTATGAATATAAATCCAGGCACTGGATTATTGTGCAATCTGAGAGTCTTCATTCGAGGACAGAACTGTACACTGGGGAGATTCTTCATCCTTGCTCACATGCGTTTTATTTTTATAATTGGAACTCTGTATAGAACCACTTTTCTTCATATTTTGGTAAGCCTACAATTTGGGAAGAGAAAATAAGTGATATATTGTGCTTTTTTATGTGCTCTGCTTTGAGAATTGTTTTCTTTCCAGTACTTGTAAACCCATCTTCTCTTAAAGGAGAGATCCCCGCAGACCATAGAAGAACCACACTCAGACCTGCCCAATACCTCTCACTGACTCTAAAGGCAGCCCATACAACTATCTAAGTGAATTTGATCTTGTCTGGCCCAAAAGAGCAGGTTTTGTGAAAGGACATGGGATGACAAATACTAAATTTGTTCTAACTAAAATGCATCACCAAAACTACTCATAATTCCTCAAGCAAACCAGTAGCCTCTTCGTGTTACCAGAGTCGACTGACATTGGCAATGGTTGCAAGGACAGGGAGCACACGCAGCTCCTGCCCAGTGCACAAGCCCCGTGTATCCGTCGGGAGCAAGACCAGGAGAAATGATCCTTTATGGCTGACAGCTTCTGGCAGCCTAACAGGCTGCCAAAGGTTAAAGGCTGCAAAGACCAGTGTCGTTTATGATCTCCACATGCCAAAAGGTTAACAAGGACACCGTGTACTGAGAAATAGTGTGTCTGGACTGGAGCAGAAAATCGGGAAAGAAATCTGTAGTTTTGAAAGGAGCTATTTATCTTCTTGGAGGAAATGTGAGTCTAGTAAGAACACAATACTCAGATCCTGGTTAGTTTTTCACCTTCCAGTCAAAATGTGGTAGGTGGTAACATGTGAGAAGGACATTTGACTTTTGCTCTCTGAGTACACGGGCAGCATCCACCTCCAGGTTCCCCAGGTCTGAGACCCCTGAGAAATGACCTAGGCTCAACTCTTCCCACCTGGGGCCTATCAGCGTTACCTAAGACAGCTTCATACTCCTTCCCCTTCCTTCCTTCCCCTTCCTTTCCCCGCCCCTTCCTTCCCCTTCCTTCCCGCCTCCCTTGCCTCCCTCCTCCCTAACAGATAAGCAAGCTTGTGCAGACAGGGGAAAGGATGGCAAGTCATGACATTGTCTAGATGACTTGCTGAGGTTCTCACTGCTTGAAGACAACTGTATTTGCTAAGTGAAAAGCTGGGCCTCTCTTAAATAAACCCTTTAGGTTTCCTATATGGAGAAAAATAGGCACTTTCAAGGGCAGTTCTTCTGATTCATATTAGAGGACTTTTTAAGGAAGAAAAGAGCTATGCTCTAAAAGAGCCTATTTCACATCTCTGACTTCCAGAGTGAGCAGCTCAGATGGAGATGTCCATAATGTGCTTCCTTATACACACCTGGCATACCCCAAAGAGACGTTATTGTCCCTTGCTGCAATTATCTGTAACAGTAAACAATACTAAGCATTTTCCATCAATAGATTTCAGTCTGTTTTTGAGGACAGCTCATTTACAAAACAATCAATATTTTTATTGTTAGCTGCAAGCCAAGAACTTGTATTTGCCAAAGGCAGAAAAAATAAGATTTTTCCACTGTCTATAAAGGTGTATATAAAGCTAACAAAAATCTTAGAATGAAAATCTTCACTTTCTTGTTTCCATATCCCTCTTCCAAAGGCACACACACACACACAAAAAAAAAAAAAAGCAGGCAGCAACTTACATTGCCCTTGACAATGTAGTTGGAGTCATTCATTACATTTCTGGCAAGGCCAAAGTCACATAGTTTCATTACTTCTCTATAGGTCGCTAATGCATTCCGGGCATCAAGGTCTCTGTGAATACACTAATAGAGAAAATGTGAGTCAACGCTCTACAGCATTTCATAACAAAAGGAAAAAATTTCTTTGGCTCATGGCATCATGCAAAGATCTATGAACTGGTACCTCCTTCCACTCCAGCTGTGTTATGAATGAGCAAGCTGGATGGTCCACCAGTTGCTCATGGCAAGCCATGGGGCCAGGGCAGAAGGAAGAGTACAATGCACAGTTCTTGCTCAGGACCATCCATGCCTAAATTTTCAGTCTTGTATTTGTTACACAAAACATGGAAGTTTAACTCAAGTTTGCCACTGTATGGCTCTTTCTGCTCGTCTGTTTTTCACTGAACTGATCTACTTCTGCCACCTTTCTGCTGAACTATTTGCTACCCTTAACCATACCAATTTGGACTCAAGAAACTCCATTCCTCTGGCAACTTGATATGAGAAGCAAAGAAGGTCTTCAAAAGTGAGCACATTAAAAATCCTCTTCTTCATCCATCTGTCTGTCTGCATGTTTAATTTCATCTATGAAAGATAAACAGGAGAAAGATTTTTTTTCATGGGCCTCCATACTCTCTGCTTTATTGTATTAACCATTGAAATAGTCTTTACATGATACTACCAAGAGTAACATGACTAAGGGCACCCTTTTTCTTTTCAATCTTCTGCTCAGACACTAACTGAAATAGAGCATATTTTTAAGCTCAAATATGATGTACATTATCACCAGAAAAATAAATCTATGGTTTTAAATACTGCTGAATCCTTCTCCAACAAAAATTGTGTCACAAGTAAAGAGATATAGAGGCCTCCTCTGTCACTGAATCAAGACTAACTACATCAATATTATGGTAAATACAATACTAATGGATATAACAAGGAGATAAAACCACAATTCATCTCCTACCTTCTTCTGAATACAGCACAAGCCCATTTAATCCAGAAGCCACATTTATGTTTTGACTTGGTTGTGTGTTTCCAAAGTCATCCTCTCTGCACAGAATCATTTTCACACTATACTCTAGTGGGATTCCCTTTCTGGAGAAGATGACACAGTTGCCAATGTTATATATAGTTGATAACATAACCAATAACTGTAAACTGTTTTACAGTGAAAACAGCATTAACAGCTATTTGATTTACTTTACTTCATCGTAAAGTAAATCAGATCTCTGTTCCTCTCCTGGCCTTGATTGTTGAAGTATATGAAGGTAGCTCTTAAATACTTCAGTATCCAAATCAATTTGTACTAGAGTCAAAAATATAGCTTAAAAATGTCAGTAGCTTCATGAGCTATTAAACCATTGCTTTGCCTGGAATTTTGGTCCAAATGGGTGTTGTGGTGAAAGCTGACATTGTGCTGTTTAAAGATATCTGTCAGTGTCTAATGAAATTTTTCTCTCTTGCTTCATAAGTAGTTCAGGAGGTCACCATAGCAACAGTATTCAAATATCAAGTAGATTGGTCCTGAAATAATTGAATATTTAAATACTTCCTGCTATCTACAGCATCAAAGCCCTAATGAGGCTTCACCTTCTGCTAGGAAGGATTAGTCTGTATTAAACATCCCAACCATGTTCCTTTTCCAGATATGTAACCTGTACTGATTGATTTGTGGGATGTTCCTTTGGAAAATCTATGAATGTTCCCTGTTGTGTTTTGCCCAAGATCGTTTGTAAATCCCCATGGAAGCACAAGGAGAGCTCCCCAAGCTGACAGCATTGAGGAGGAGAGCAAAAACTATGAAGAAGCACTATAATATTTAAATATCTCATGGTTAGAGAAAAAGAAGACACCCTGGTGAACGAACTGGTGGTCTGAACTGGCACCATTTAACCTAAGTTAATCCCTGTCATCTACCTTCATTAACTTAAGCTCTACAATATTATCTTCTTCCAGAAGACTTGGCTATTTTTGCTGACAGGGGAAGAAGGACCTTACAAAGGGATGTATCTGCATGGAATGCTGGTTAGGGCACTTTCTAAAGAAAATATTTTTTTTTTTCAGATGAAATATGATGTAAATGTTTCTGTAGGTGGGATCTGGACGTGGCTGAAAGCATTGTTGTCATACCCCATGAGAGTAAGCACACGTTTCCTGCAGCTCTCCAGCCTACGCAGTCATGTCTTGAGGGTGCTCCACAAGGCAGCATCAGCCACCATCTAGAAACTTGTTGTGTGACTTCAACATCAGTCACGATCTAGTTGTTTGCTTTTCTCTTATGTCCCATGTGCCTTTGTATGATAATATTGCTACTCATGCACACATGGGAAACAAGATTAAACCAACAGCTTTGCTCTTTCTGACTTAATGAAGCTCTCTGGCAGGTAGCACAGAGCATGTCATGGACCAACCCTGGATAGAAGCCTGAGACCTCCCATTCTCTGTGCTGCTGGACCACCTAGACGGGGAGTTCTTGGCACAGGAACTGTATGTATTTGTACATTGCTTCAATGATATGAGAATAACAATATAGTAATGATAATATCCTCTTACTTCTCTCCCAGTCCTTCTTCATGTGGTTCTTCTTATCTTCATTTTATTTTTATGTTTGATCCTTTTGAAAAGTTATCTCCCTTTTCCAATATTTTGTCCCATCATTTTTTTTCTTCCTTTTTTCCCTACTCTTCTCATTTTCTTTCCATTCATGTCAATCATTTGGTGTGTTTTCCATTTCTTTCTACAACTTCACATTTGGATGATGAATAACATTTTCTTTTCTGTTTTGAAAACATAATTATTTATGTGAACAAATTTATGTGGATGTGAAGGTACTTTGCTCTGGAGGTGTGTACCTAAGCAGCTCCATCTTTTCACAAAAGCTGATATCTCTGGATTTCAGATGAGGATTACAAAGAAAAAAATGAAAAAGTTGGCCTTACTTTTCCATATTTGCATCCTGCAATTCCTTTTCTTGTGGAATTTCTGCTTAATGTGTGAGGCCCTTGTTTGAAACTGTAGAAAAGAGACACATATCCATCATTCATCCACCATTCCACACGTTGCATGCACAGTGCTTGCATTGCACCAGCAATGACCATTGCACTGTCAGCCAGCCACATAAATAGCCACCTTAACTTCTCTTTTGCCATCTGTAATCAACTTGAGAAAATCTATGGTACCTGACAGGTTAATGAAACTCTTCACAGGTTGAACCAGCAGAATTGTTTGCGCAGCACTCAACAGAGAAGGTTGTTGCTGTCTTCTTTATATCTAAAGTATTGCTTGAAATCCATGACCCCAAGGATCTCCTCTCTGGCAAGAAGTTCTGAGTTCTGCAGCTGAAAAAGAAAGGAGTCCAGTCCTAATTTGGGGCTATTATACCCAGCTTGTTCCAGGTCAGTCTTCATTTAGTCACAGAGAGCTCACATACAGTCTTTGCAATGAAGCCAAAGGAAAGCAAGTTGTTTACTTAGAGGAATAAAGTTTGAGACAGTTCCTCCAAATCCAGGATGGAGCAGGGTAACTGTCAGAAATGCAGAAGATGTGCTTTTATGCTAACTGCGCGGTGACTTTATGTTTCCCTGCAATGAAAAAAAAAAGACTGTTTCTATCAACATTCCAGTGACTAAATCCACTGTTTTTCATATGGTGATGTTATAACTGTTAAGACCAAGATCTGTCCTGTGTTTCCAAAACAACCCATCCATATGTGAGTGTCAGGGCTGGCACAGACCTCAGTCCCACTCCTTTTCCAGCCCTCGAGCTCTGGTCTGTGGGATGGGAGTGTGGCTGAGCCAACAGGAACAGCCACTTCTCTCTATGGGCAGCCAGAGCAAAACAGTGGCAGAATCAAAATGAGAAGTCCTGACTTCTGCTTTTGCAACTGAGATCGCCCACTGTGCCCTGGGACTCTGCCAGGAGCCAAGTGCTGTGTGTCTTGCTCGTACAAAATGCGCATAGGGGATCATGGTGTTGTAGCTCCTTAGCCCGGAGCAATGGCAAGATGCTGCATTTGTTAAAAACTGAGATAACCAAGGACACTGAAGAAGGCTGTGCATGTCTGCAAGTCATGTTCAGGAGCATATGGATCCTCCTGACATATGTATTCCATGTCAAAGGGTCTGCAGACTGTATTTCTCAGGCCTCCTAGGCTTTGTGGTTTTCTTAAGAAATGTTTATTTTCTCAGTGTATGACCAATTTCTCTTATTCCTCATTGTTGATGACAGATTAAAAGAAGGAGTAAAAAATAAAATAAAATAACTTCTTCAAATTTGGCAAGGGCATTCCCCTTGGCATTCCACATTTCATTTACATAGTTTTATTATATAAACTATAGAAGGAAAGCAAGACAAAAAGGTGATTCTCTTCATGTCTACCCCACACTTCCGCAATCCATGTAGTGGTGCAGCAGAAGGGTGCTAAGTGTTTATGAGTCCTGCTTTCTGGGTTAGTTAGGGATGGAGAACAGGCTTCCCATGTGGGGTTGTGTGACCCTAAGACAAGGCTCCTGGCTAACAGGATGTGTGATGGAGACCACGTCCCCAGTGCTATTTAGCTCAGTGCAGCATCTGGTCCGAGACCAAGTTTGGGTCTGAGATGTTCCTGTTCTCTGGGTCTCCTTGTCTCTTGCTCTCCTGTGGCAACTCCTGGGATCTCTCTGCACTCACCAGGCAGGTTTAACACCTTGGCTGAGAGGATGGGGTTATTTTGCCTTTTAAAACCCAAGCCCCAAACTTTCTCACTGGGAGTTCACATCTTATTATATTAATTGAACAGATATTTGAGGTGACTTAGTTGTATGCATTCTGTTAGACTGTCTTGCTGCATTCTGACATGCAGCACAGGATGCAAAGAGTCTCCCAATTCTCCTACAGAGAATATGGGACTTGATTATTAAAGGTAAAATTCAAAGCACTTGGATATATTAGGAAAGTTCCTTTCTGTTGATGAAAACAGATATTTAATTGAATGTTCAGATACTTGAATATTCATATATTTTAAAAAACAAAACACAACCTTATTCAATATCTAATCAGAGATCACTGTAGAATCTACTTCATTCACCTCAGTCCAAAAGGGATGAAAAAAGCAATATCTAATTACATCTCCTCCGTTGTATGACACAGGAAAAGGTAAAGTTATACATGTGGGAACCACATATTAGTTCTGTTTACGTCAATGGCAAAATCCCTAGTGACAGACAGCAAACAGGTCAAGAATTGCACACCCAGACTTTGCCAGAACTTTACAAGGAATATTTTTGCACATAGTTCTTACATACAAAGTGATTTTTTTTGTCATGATTGTATCATTTTCTGCATAAAACACATATACACAAGGTTGGTGCTGATGGTTGCAGAACTTTGAAGAAATACTGTGGTGTAAAGAGAAGGAAGGACAAAAGATTCTCTTGAGCACAATATTAGATGCAATGAACACTGCAGTGAAGATATGTTTGAAACAATTCAATATCTTCTAATGCAGAATCCAGACTAAATCATTTCTTATTAAAAAATAGAACTCCCCAAATGTTACTGTCTTGAAAGGACGTGGGTTTTTTTTTTTTTTTCCCTGCAGTATCAATTTCCTTATGCAATTTGCCTTGTAGTTCTTGGAGTTCATTTGGGATGTAAGATTCTGATTTTATATCAAATCCATTGGAAGACAAGGTCTGCGATGCCTCCTAGCAAAGATGCTAAGTGTAGCGAAGAAATCTAATGCTATGCTCCAAAAAAGATTTTGATGTGAGCTTCTAGCTTACATAATAAATAGTAATAGGAAATAACAATAAAACAGGATCTTTTACAAGATCAACCTCTTGGAAATGAAAGAGCTGATGGATACCCAGCCTCTTAGACAAAGCACTACTGTCAAATATTTCTACAGGAAGGACAACTTTCTATTAGCCCCTATGACCTTTGGCCAGGTGGATGGTGGCATATCGAGACCAAACCATGCAGAAAGCGGCTTGTGACAGTTGAAATGATGAAGGCTTGTGAAGTCGAAACAAGTCCTAACGAGACTATGGAGACTGTTAGAGACAGATGTCTCTGGTCTGAAAGATTAAGCCCTAATTAAATAATAACAAATTCATTTTATGAAATTGTTGTTGATATTTGAAAACATTAAAACCATAAAGGGATGTAGGATAACAAGTCATATATTTTTAAAAGGTCATTCTGTGTATGGAAAGTCATTTACTCTAAGGAGGGAAATGAAAATCAAGAGTGTCCTGAAACATAGCGACAAAAAGAACACACAGAAAATTGTGAAGGAATCTCTAATAACAGGTAGGTACACCAATACAGATGAATTCTTGGAGTTTAAAGAAGGAAACAGTTTAATTGATGACATTTAATATGATCTATAATCAGGAGGAACAATTTGATACAGAAATAGTAGAAATTGGAAAAGAGAAAGAAAAAGAAATAGGATATGAGAGGAACAAAGTAGAGTGTGGGGACATAGGGTTACTCAGAAAAGAACCAAAATATGTGAAGTTAGAATCCTAATAAAGGTGGAATCATATAAACAGCATGATGACCTTATTTTAGTGTTTGTTTTGAGAAACAAATTGCTGCTCCTGATGACATCATCAAACTGAATGAAATGTCTACCCTTACTCACTTTTGTAAAGTGATATAAGTCTGTAAAATGCTAGTATTTAATCAAAACAGGATAGCTTTGGAAAGTAGCTATGTATTGACTAAATACTAATCAATTTCATGTACTTCTTTTCCCTATTGTGCTTATCCATAAAATCAGTAGAATGATATCTACTTAGCTGCCTACACAGATATTGAATTATTTAGCTCCTTGAAAATGTAAAGTGCTAAATAAATGCAAAGTATAACTACTAAGATGAACATTAAAATAACATTTTAAAATAGTGCCTAATCAACACTGTGGTCCAAAGGATGGGCAAACAGCCATCCAGGTCAACCTCAAGCAGCCTCCAGGTTAACCTCAAGTGATGCTTCAGGTGATTAAGGAGCAGGATTCTGGCACAGGGATGGAATAGCACAGGATTTGCCATGCTAGGGAGCACTGGTTGGATTTTTCCCTGTCCGGCAGGTGGTGATCATCACTCAGGGAAGCAGCAGTCATTTCTGTGTTGAAAAAGCTATCTGAAGTGACTCATAAATTCCAGACTCTGCTGCAACTGCATCTTACTGATTAATTGGGGTTACTTAAGGTATTACAGAGTTCCTAAAATTGTTATTGTTGGCCTATTACATAGGACCTTCTTTTCTGGATTGAATTTCCACCAGTTGCCAATCATCCAAGCAAAACTCTCTCCCACTCATTCAGTGAAAAGGCAGCGCAGAAAGCTGCAGAGCAAATAAACTAGGCATTATCAGCTAGGACATCAGCACGCATTGGAAAAGGATGAGCAAGTGCTCATGGCTGTCCCCTGGCTCTTCATTTCCAAAATCAGATTTGACCACAGAAGCAGATCTGCCCAGCCCACATGAGGCATTGCAGATTAGTTAGTAACACCCACTTATCGACACTATCAAAGTTTGTGGACAGCCCTTGCCTTATCAGCTAGGACAGAGTTCCTGTGTCCATTGCCAGGAGATGATGATTTGCTAATCTGAACCGAGCTGTCTCTGGACCATGTGAAGTTCTGACTCCAACACTCCACCTGATCCAGATGAAAAGGCAGGTCTATTGCAAGGTTGACAAGCCAGCTGATAAAATCCAGTATAGCAAAACACTAAGGAAATAAAACACAAAAAGTGCTAGCAAGACATAGTTTTAAGCAAATAATCAGAGACGTTTAAGAATATGGAAAGAAAGAAATTAGAGTAGACACATTAACTCCTGCATGTCTCTGCCTAATTTTTAACTGAAACATTAAAAGATCATCTTGGCTCTATTTTCTTCAAGGTGAATAAGATCGGTTACCTTGAATGCTATGAGACTACTCTGAAAGAAACTCTGAAGGAAATTAGATAATGTTATCAAGAAACTCGAAAGCCTAGGGAATGGAGAAAACATTGGCCTTGAACAGGATTCATGCCAGAACTTCATCATAGGAAGCAACAGAAAAGGTAGATAACTAACAGGTTTACTCAAAACATATTTTGCAAGAGCGGAAGAATACACGACCCGGGTAATTAGCAGAATGGTATTTTTCTGCAGCATAGGCAGGGCCTAAGAGATCTACAGAGGGCTTGGGAAATTACAGGGCCTGAGAGTGGATTGCAGCTATTGGAAAGATACTGGGAACATCGTTAAGAACAGGATGACAAAAGGGGAACAAATTGAACTTGGGTTTCAGGCAGCGAACTGCAGAAGAGCCGTAATTGCAAATTGTGTTAGGGAGAAAAGAAATGGTAAAATGCACATATCCTAAAGGGGTTGTGAGATGCATAATTTATATAGGGATTTATTGCAACATGGTGGGGAAAAAAAGGTGATTCGCTGAACTGTTATTGAAAGCCAAATTAATCTTTGAGTATCCTTTGGTGACACTGCTATGTCACTTGGTCCATGCACTTATTAAACAAATGAAGAGACATATGAAATATGAACAGGAATCAATTCAAAAGAGACAGAAAGAGGAAACATATTGTGAAACACTTGAGTTCAACCACACTTTGCTCACATGGAAATGCTTTTTAGGCAAATAGCCACATACATCTAATGGCTGGATATGCCGTAAGGTGAACCTCAAAGTAAGATTCTTCTTCACCAATTTCAAGCTCCTCTCCAGAGTCAGTTATGTTTGTAAATCTCTTTTCTGAAAAAAATGGAAGTTTTACGTTACAAACATTCCACTTCCTTCCTAATGGAGGAATTTTGACATCTGTGTGCTTTTAGTTTTAGTTATCGCAACCAAAAAAAAACCAAAAAAAGAGAAAAGTCCCAAACTCCAAAACTCAAAAACCACTGTATTAAAAACACTATACTACATCACAAAATGCATCCTAATTATCAAAAAGAAGAAAGAAGATAATGCTTCAAAATAGGTTTGAAACGATGTTATAGCATCTAACTGCACACCGGTGATCTGAACCCATTTAAAATAAGCTGGAGTTGCAGATTTGGTCAGAGAGAGCCCTTCCAGCCAGTTCTCCCTAGCCCACCCTTCAGAGCTACCGAGCCAACAGTTCTCCTATTACTTTGATTTAGGTATGTGTTCTGGGTGCTAGCACCTGCATCTCCAAGTTTTCTTGTAATAGGCAATGAAATAATGCAGCACTGCCAGCATAACCAGATATTTACTGGGGCTGTTTCTCCTTCCCTCAAATAACCTGTTTCCCAACCTTACCCAAAGATTTTGCAGATGGATCTCATAGCTGTTCATAGTATTTATCTATCTAAATTGATGGAAGACACCAGGAACATGGAAAAACATGAAACAACTATCTAACCCTAAAATAGACTCCAAAAATATGTACTGAAGGAAATTCTGGAAATGTCTGTCACTACCTTTTGAAGGAGCTTAGGTCACTGCTGGGGCTAGGTGACTCATTGGGTGAAATGAATCCCACCCAAAGATCAGCACATAAAAGTAGAAGACAGCCTTTCTAAAGGTCTTCTTCAGTGGGATTAGGATCAGCCCTGTTAAAATCACAGAATAATGTAGGTTGGAAGGAACCTCTGAGATCTGGGTATCTCCAAGAGAGGAGATTCAGCTGCCTCTGGGCATCCTGTGCCAGTGGTTAGTCAGCCTCATGCTGAAAATCTGTGCTGCAGGAACACTGCTAGATTGCTTTTTATTTTGATTTTATTTCCTTTTGATTGTAACTCTGTATAATTTGCCACATTTCTTCTTTAACTATTTCTTTAGAAAAGTACTAGGTGGAAATTCCAAGACAAACCACAAGAAAAGTTCAGTATTTTAAAACAAGAAAAAATCCCTTTCATGTCTATTCTCCTCTTTTTCGCTTTTGAAGGCTTAATGGTTTTGTAATGGGGAGCTTCATCTCCAAAAATTCTTTTGAATCTCATCTTTCCAGGCAGAAAGTCATCTGGATGTGTCCTGATAAACACAACCTGCCAAGTGTAAAGGCTTTTTCTTCAGAGTGCATAGAGGGACCTGGAATAGGGTATGATATTTCTTTCCAAAAGAAATCAAGGGAAAAAAAAAGAAGCAGTTTCTAAAGCAGATAGAAAATAGTACATTTTTATTGCTTGGCTGATCTTGCTTTTTTTTTTTTTGGCAGGTTTAAGTGTTTTTCTATCACAGAAATAGTAAACATGCTTATTTAGTAATGATAGAGAGATGAACTGAAATTCCTAAGACTGGAATTAAAGCTTTCATGCCACTTGTTTGTTTATTTGCCTTTAAGCTGAACACATGGTGAAATAGCTGGTATATTTCTGAGTAAAGATGAGATAGTGTTGAGACCTCTACTCCCTGCTGATGCAGAGTGAACATGGGAAGGGCAGACACAAAGGGTAGAACTGCAGCTGCAGCTGCAGTTGTTGGCTCTATTGAGCTTTCAAGTGCTAAGCACTCTGTATAACATGACCAGCTAAACGAAAAGAGATAAGCTGGTGAAACACCAAGTAGTAAAGAGTAAAGCAGAGCTGTCTGTCTGCAGGGCATTACTAGGCATGAGAAGACCATCAGTCCCTGTAGTTGTGTTGGCCAAGTTCCTTAGGCAATGCAGAGTATGCCAAGTAGATGAGGTTTTCTCTTTATAAAGTGACTTCCTCACCATTCCTAGTGGAGCTAGGTCTGATGACTCATGGATAGTGATTGATAGTTTAATTTTAGGGCAAAGTTGCTATGACTTCCATCTGTCCAGCCAGTGGTCATTTCGGAGACTGCTACTCTATGATAAAGAACAAGTGAATGAAACTCTTATCACCGTTGATCACGAATCCAGAGTGTCAGTACAAATTGATTCCAGTCAAGGGCTTCATTAGTACTTTAGGCCAAAAGTTGTGATGCATCGAAAGTGTTGCACACGATGGTCCCTTTTAACCTTGGAGAGGGAAGCACCACTGATAACTAGGCATGGCAATATTCCCCCTACATTAATCTACCATGTAAGCAAATACGCTATTTTTTTTGCATCAGCAAAACCAATAATCACTTACAGACTTTGTTGGCATAAGGCATTTTCAGGGAGGGTACAGAAAATCACCGTGGTTTCCTAGTCAAAAAAGATAAGACAAAATTGTATGCTGCTGCCTGAAAAATAAATGGTACATGTAATTTTCAACACCTTCAGTTACAGGTGACATCGCTGAGAAATATAAGCTTCCAGAGGCAGAGATTCAAACAGCTCTCATCAATATGATACCTACTCAAGCTAGTTCAGCAGGGGAAGAATTAAGCTTATCTGAGCTGTGGCCACCAGAAGGAAGAGAAGATCTTGCCTTATCTCTGCACAGGCCCCTCAGTAACACAGGGTGGAAAGCACAGGGTAGAGCTTCTGGTAGGTGAGCATAAAGGGGAATGTGTTGGGAACAAGTAGTGAGGAGGCAACTGAGATCATGGCTACAATTTTTCAAAACTCATCTGTACTACTGGAGTCATCGAAGGAGGCTCCTGTCTCATGTTGTCAGAAGTCACTGATTGTTCCAGACTGTGGACAGATTAATACAAGGAGCATTCATAGATGAAAATTCAGGGCAGGTCAAGCATTTTATATCACTGCCCAGCTCCTGAAAATATGTTTTCTGCAATGATTTACCTTCACTTGTTTTTATCTGTGCTATAGTTACCTCCATATAGGTTTGAGATCTTAGATATCTTCAGAGAGGAGGGCCACTTGCAGGGCTCAAGTGGCCTCACCTGAAGGAAAGGCATGAAGAAGGCTGGAATGGCAAAGTGATAGGATCTTGTTGTGTCCAGGGACTCTCATGGAGCTCTGGGCCACACACTCCTGTGGATGCCAGAGTCTGTAGAAACTCCTGGAACTACTGAAGGGAATCCAGCGCAGGACTATGAAGACGATCAGAGGACTGGAACATCTCTCCTATGAAGAGAGGCTAAGACAGCTGGGACTGTTTAACCTGGAGAAGAGAAGGCTGACAGGACATCTTAGTAACGTGCATGAACCTACTAAGGGAAAGGCACCAAGAGAGCGGCGCCAGACTCTTTGACCATGAGACAGCAGTGTGCCCTCGTGGCCAAGAAGGACAATAGGATCCTGGGGTGCGTTAAGAAGAGCGTCTCCAGCAGGTCAAGGGAGGTGATCGTCCCCCTCTACTCAGCCCTGGTGAGGCCACACCTGGAG